>CANSNZ010001377.1:0-45000 GCA_947646795.1 Beta lomatogona | reverse complement strand
TTTAGGTGCTTTGTGGGAGCTGCATGAAGGGAGAGAATATGGGTAAGAATCTCATCAATTGCTCTATCAATTGATCTAGGTTGAATATGAGAGAGTTTTATAAGTTGATAGATTTGATGGTATTTAAATCGGCTCTAGCTAGATAGACATATACATCGTAATGCCTTGACAACATTTCAAGTTCTTGAGACGAAAGCATTTTTACTAGGGAATCCGACCCCTAGTAAGGGTAGATTTTAGAAGCTCTGTTCTTTCTTGTAGGCCAGTTTGGTTTTTTGTTACTCCAAGCGGTTAATAATCTTCGTTCATCTGCCCATCTCATGATAGCACATTGTTGGAATAATGTGACACAATGTGTCTGTTTCTATAGATATGGCATTGAGAGCATCTAGGTACGATGAAATTGGAAGTATGTCACTATGCGAGCAATGCCAACTATCTAAGCGATAACAATTATATATTTGTTTTCACCAAAAGTTGCCAAAGTATTTCTAAGAATGCCAAAGTGGTAATTAGATGTTAATCATAAAGCTTAGTTCATCAAGAAATGAAAAGGAGAGAAATTTGGAAATGGGAACCTGGAAGCTAAAATTGGGCGGAGGTATATTTCAAACAATGAGGTTGGAGATTTGGGGATGTGGTTTTTTCTGGAACTTGACTATTGCAAGTATAGGAGGCCAGATGCACTTTCTATCATTATCTTATATTGTCCTTTGCATAAGAAAACATATCTTTTCTAATATAAGCTATAATTTGTAGTATTAAACAAAAGTATTTAATTCAATATAGGCTATAGCTTCCAATATTGGTCGAGTTGATTGTATTAATCTCAATAAAAGAAAGGGTAGAGCATTAATATAATAAAGAAAGAAGACTAGCTTTCTTCGAAGACTTTTTTTGCACTCTAATTAGCCAAAAAAATGAACGATGACATGACCATAAGTTTTGAATCATGAAATAACAATTTAAAATTTACTTTTTCTTGCTGCTCGCTGAATTAATCATAATATGTTCAACACGTAACCTGTTTGGTCAGACGTTCTAATATTGTAAAAATTGCCTCAGATGTGGCTTAAGCCTTAAGTGAAGTTTTTATGACCCTACAAATACACGGGGAAAAAATATTTTTGGGTAATAATTATTAGGCTAGATATTACTAGTTGTGTAAGAGGTTTTTGATTCAAAGATATGGTTTTGTGAAATATGAGACTTGTGGTTGGCTGTTTGATTCTGGTGGCAGAACTGTGGTTTGAGTCTCGAAAATACTTGACAAATACTAGGATCATTGGTTTGAAATACATGACGAGATTCATGTCAATCTGCCCCCTTTTGTTTTTCCTGCCATATGATTTCCTTGCCTAATCAAGTCATATGGGGTTTGAAGAACTTGTCTCGGAAGGGAGCAGAATAGGGGAGAAGCTGGGAGGGCATCTGTCGAGGTAGAAGTTAGATATTTGGGATATTTCGAATGACAAAATTATATCTGGGATGTGGGTTTATGGAGACTTATGGTGTGTTCACTTCATTTGAACTGAACTTATTGGACTTGATTATCCCTAATTTCACCTTATGTTTACACTTGATTGGAGCTCATCATACTTATTTTTCTAAGGTGAAGAGAATGCACCCTTAGATGTATGTAATTTTGTTTTTGTTAGTAATTTTCGTGGATCTTGTGGGAATCAAAAGTTGCTTTTTTTTTGCTTTTCTTTGTCTGTTAACAAGTCCATATTGGCTTTATACTGACGTTTGCTTTGAAAAAGACATTGTGTGATGTGTTGCAATAATATGTTTGCTCCTTAGTGTAACGCTGTGAGTTTTTACTCAAAAGTGTACAAATGATATTTTGTGATTATCTAACTGCTTTCAAGTGTCAAAGATCCTATGTTGTTACGGTTTTCTGCAATTTGTGCACTATTATTGTTTTGAGTTTTATCTTTGAAGAAAAAGATACATCTCAATTAGGATATGCACCTGCAATATCCTGAAGCATGCTGCAAAGGACGAAGAGTACATATTGATGATCCTTGAAACATAATTTATTTACTATTTGTTTTTCAATTGCCTTATGGTACTCGAGAAGCTTGTATTGTTTATGTGATTGTGAGATTCCAATTTTAGGTCTTCTGGCTTCAACTTCTGCCTCAGCGTCAATCCTCAGCTCTACAACAACTGCAGCTCAAACATCTTCATCTCTTGCTGTAGCCTCAAATAGTGGGTTAGTCCCCATTTATCTTTGTTGTTTATAATTAACCAGGCTCCGATATAATTGAAGTTTTTTTTTTCCTCTGCTAGTCTGCTGCAATTTTGCTTTCTTGAGTGATGATAACGATGAGTGTAAGCTGTTGTTAAATTGTGACTAGATTCTGGGGGTAAAGTAAAATTAATTGATTACTCTCATCATTTTTTTTGAAGGTGTGTTCTGGTGGGGGGAGGGGGGATTGGGTGTTTGTTTGGTTGACGTGGGAATTAAATTGCTCTAGTTTGCTGTATTTAATCGTAATTTGTTTCCTTCATAAATTTCCTAGAAAATGTCGTAAATCTGTTTCATTGGCATAAAGAAATTTGCAATTCAATCATTGCATTTTGATTGACCTTGGGGAGAGTGCATAATTAATTTCAATGTTTTGTGGGAAGTTATATTTCCCATGAATTTCCATTTCCTCCATTTTTATTTTTGGGGCGATCCAAAACAATATGCCATCTATTAGTGTTCTTGAATTTCCTTTTCTCCTATTATTTATGGTCAAGTGGTCAACCAAACAAGTTCTGGACCCGTGAGGACAGGCTATCTATAACACAACTGCTACTTTTATCATTTATGGTGCAAAAATCATTGGATTGATGTTTATTGTGGGTTCTGAATCCTTCTTTCCCTTCTCTTTTGTCCATACAAAAACGACTTTTTGGCTATGTGCCGATAGATTGCACAGAGTTATAACAATCTTTGGCTTTAATCTGACATTTCTCTTGTTTAATCTCTTATGTAGAACTACACACGCTGTGACTACGCCAGTAACATCTGCTCCCACCCCCAAGATGCCCTCTGAAATAACTGGAAAAACTGTCGAGGAGGTACTTGAACTTTTTGTTTCTTTGCCTGCATGGAAACGTGCTGACAGAATCATTTATTACATTTTTTCCTGTAGAGTTATCTTTGCTTTTACAGTGTTATTATATTGTATGAGCTGATCTTTTCCCTTGCTGGGTTTCTAAAGAATTAACATGTGTGGTTTTTCTTTGGACTTCTGTGCTGGAAGATCATCAAGGAGTGGAACTCTGAATTGCAAGATCGTACTAAAAAGTTCCAGAAGCAGGCTAATGCAATTGCTGATTGGGACAAGAGAATATTGCAAAATCGAGATGTTCTTCTACGACTTGAGGTGATTTATTAAATTTATGTCTGATGCTTTGTTTAAACTTTTGCATTGACCTGCTTGTTTAGTCTTATTTGGAAACAAAAAGTATTTTTCTTTGTAGGTTTACATATTTCATCTATGTTGTTTTTGATGATCACTGCTACAAATTTGTTGTGATCATAATATGGCTGCTGATGTATTTTCTCTTCTATATTTGGATAAGGAAAAAAATCTTTTAGTAAATAAGAAAAGGATGTATCAAAAGGGGTGGGTGGGGGGGGAATGGAGAACTAGATGTCTCCTGAAGAAAGATATGAAGGATATCTATGGGTAAAGTAGAGATTTCCTACTCCTTTTTAAGAGACGAGGGACAAGCATCTCGAATGCGTCTGTTGCAGAAGTCTTATTCCATTGGGTGCGAAGATTGGATATTTGTATATGTAGGCTGGAGACACGGAGGTAAGGCATGCTTGGAATGTCTATAGAGGATTTATATTTAAACAGCAAAGACTTGAGATTATCAAAATTCTATCTATAAACTAATATTTTTCACATGCGGATACATTTATCCCATCAGATTATTTTGTTGCTCCAATCTCCATTGCTTGTCTGTATTCTGATTCTATGTTAATCTTTTTATCCTTTTGATGTCGTATCATTTTGGGAACCAGACAGAAGTGGCGAAAGTGGTTGAGACCCAATCCAACTTGGAAAGACAACTGGAGTTAATAGAGACTCATCAACAAGAGGTAATCCTACTGACTGTGCTATATTTTTTTGTTTGAGAGTCCGTTGGCTCTTTAAGGTGTATAGTGCAATGGTAGTAGTAGTTTGAAGCAACACAAAATTCCTTCGTCGTCAGCTTGAATGTTGTACTTTTCTGGCCATCACATCAATATATTATGACATGGTCTTGGAATTTGGATATGAAGTAGGAGCATTGAGTGTGGCATGAGCTGTAAATTAGCATAAATATTGAAGACATTGGTATTAGGATCTTCACAGTCTGCGATATTTTTTTTTTTTTACGTCAAAATTATGGTCTAGATGCAACTACTATTATAGGAGGTATAAGACATAGATGATGTGTCCTATGATACTCGGATACGGCAAAATCGCCGGCGTACCCGTGTCGACATGATACGACACGGATCCGGGTACGAAATACGTGTCAGATCCGGCTATTTGCACTCGGATACGGCAAGGTAGGAGAAGAGGTAAAGTTAAGACAGATTTGAAAAAAAAAAAAATCAGATTTGTTACCAAATTGTCCACATACCTTCTAATTTCCATTGAATTTGCACAATTGCACCAAAGAAGAACGATACCACCATCAATTTTCAGATCTAGGGTTCGAGTAGTGAAACCCAGATCTGAAAATTGAAGGTAAAAGTGTCGATCTAGTTGAACGAAAGTATGGGGCTTTTGAACGCCGCGATGAGACGAATTGATTGCTTGATAGCGATTGCCGCCAGCCATCTCACCGGTGAAGTTACCGGCGGTAAGAGAGAATGAGAGAAAATAACTGGTAATCTCGCGATAAATGACGATGAAAGTGAAGCGTCTTTCTTTTTCTTTGATACTTTACTAGTCTACTTTAATGATTTCATTTTTTTTTTTAATCTTTACTTGGAAGGGTCAGTTTTACTTTTCAATAAGAGGGTAAGTAGTACTGTATTACTAGGGAGTAGGGACTAGCCACTAGGCTTAGGCCTTAGGGTAGTAGTCTAGTATTGAAGGATATCATTTACTTCTTTTTTTTTTTTTTTTAGTGAAAAGGTTATCATTTGAAGTTTGGAACAATTTTTAATATATCTGATGGAAATTTTTTTGGGTTTTTATTTTAAATATAAATATAAATATAAATATATTTTTAATTGCCGTATCCCCGTACCCGAGTCCAAATTTAGGACGGTATCCCAGTATCCTAAATTTTTAAGATTGCCGTACCCGATACTCGGATCCGTATCCGTATCCGATACCCGTACCCGTGTCCATGTAGCATAGGATGTGTCATGACTCATGTGGTAGTTGGTTTGGCCTGTGCTCTCAAGGTTGGCTTCATTTACTTTTGTTCAGCATCTGATAGTTCCTAAGGAGCTAAATTTGGTTACCGATGCTTGGCTTACCTCTGTGTCGTTCTTATGTTTTCCAATTAATTTTTTGAGCCTGTATCATACGGGCTCCTACCTTTTCTAATACAGACCTCCCATGATTTTGTATTTTGGATTCTTTCCAGGTTGATAAAGCTCTAGAAAGTATTGAAGAAGAAGCTGAGCGTATCTACAAGGATGAACGTGTATCACTTCTCCATGATGAAGCTGCATCCACTCGAGATGCAATGTAAGTACTTGGTATTATTGATCCATCTCGTGCACCCATATTGTTTTTTTTATCATCCGTTCTTAAGATGGACAGTCCCAATAAAATTTAGTGAGGAATCTTCTCAGCTCTTGTCTCCCTTGAAAAATAAATGGCTAGGGTCCCTTTTTGCCATCTAGACCAAAGATGAGAGTGGACTTGTTATGGTCATGCTGACCCCATTTAAATTTTATTCACCACCTTGAAACCCTACATGGACCTGGCTTGGCAGGAAATTTGAACAATAACCCTGTAGTCTAGCTGGGGTTGCCTGATGGTCATAAGGCCTGCATATGGCACCACCAGACTCTGTAACATAGCTGGGGTTGCCTGATGGTCAAAATGCGTGTTGCCCCTGTCAGAGGCCATCCCTAAATGATCCGTTCCATTCAGGTGATGGCGTGAGATGAGATACTTTGTTATGAACATATGGAATATATGTGATCTCAGAGTGGTGAGATGAGTAATACAATTGTCTGATGGCATCGTTGAATAAATTGACAGCTTTCTTTTTGCCTGTCTTGGGTGCAGGTACGAGCAGGCAGAATCTTTTGAAAAGGAACTAGAACATATGACCGAGCAGATTAAATCGATCATCCAGTCCCTGAATGCTAGTCAGGTATGTTTCTTTCTCTCCCCCCTTCCCCCCCCTCCATACCCTATTAACTTTACAAGCATCTTCCTGGAACTGTATATTTAAATTTCTGCTTTTTTTAGGGTGGAGAACTTGATACAACAGAGGGGATGGGCCCATTAGATGTGGTGGTGCGGATCTTGAATAATCAATTGAGTTCTCTGATGTGGATTGATGAAAAGGTTAGTAAGTTGTAGCTTTTCTTTTTTCGTATCTTGTGACAGGTTGTTTGGCAAAGCTCATTCTGAATTTTCATTTGAATATAACCTGGTAGTTTCATGATTTGTGTAGATGAATTGTTGAGCTTTCTTTACTTGTTTCAAACATACTATTCATCAATTTTCTGTTTGTGGTGACACTGTTGTTTACTAGACCTCTAAAATTTTGCAATGCATGTGACATGAGGTAGTCTATGTTTTTATGCATGAATGAAGGTTCTGATCACCGAGTTAACATGGAGAGCTAGCTTCATAAATTACTTTTCTATGTCAAAGTTCATCAAGTTGATCATATTATTTCACTAATATGTAAGAAATTTTATTTTTCATTTGAGATTTTGTTGTTAGATAGTTTTAATGTGTAGTATTTTTTTTTTTTTGTGTTAGTATACAGTCCCACTCTGTTAGACTGTTCAAGACACAAGAATTTGCTCCTCGTCAGTTTTGCATGAAAGTTAGCTATTCATTTGATCCAAGTGACCACTTGTATTGGTTTCTATTGTCTGTCAATCATTTTAGGCGGAAGAGTTTTCGGTTCGCATCCAAAATCTTGCAAGTCAAGGTTCAGCTGCTGATCGTGAACTAGTGGCCCCAAGATTGTGGAGTTGATTTCTGGAGCCTTCTTAGATAGGAGCAGTTTACTTTCTCAAGCGTGATCTTTTGCCAGGGGTTCCCCAAGAGGCCAGTTCAACTCATCACACAGTACTCAATCCGCCGGATCAGTTTTGTTAAGCCTTTAAATTTTCCGTCTAATTCAATATGGAAGGAGGTAAATATTGATGCTATTGGGGACTTTTTAGACTTTGTGCTGATGTTTCTTTTTGCTCTTCGATAAGGTAGGTGTACCCAATGCTATTTTTACTACAATTATTTGCTCATTTGAATAGGTTCATGAGTAAATTATAGCCTCAAATGAAAAAATGGCGTAAAAATGCTTCTTAAGAGAGTTAGGTTGATAGGAAAATGTTTTTCACGAAATGTGATTTTCCTGTTCCTAGTAGTTTGATTTGTAACAGGTGGAAACTAGTCTTCCCAAATCCCAATAGTAAAATCATCTTTCTCTGTAAAGTAAAGAATGACAAATTTTCTCTGTTTATTATCTTCCTGTTTACCTCCTTCCTACATCCTCTCCTTTCCATCTCTGTAGTTACTTTTCTTTTGCTCTTTTTTTTTTTTGGACAACGGAAAACAGAGAAGCAAACGTACAGCCTTTCCCTGGTTTTAACAGCCAGGTCATGAGCCTCGTGTATCAAAACGCGCGAAACATTTGAAATACAAACATAATCTACCAAGGCTGCTGATTGGCTAATCGAATTCGCCAAATACTGGTACGGAAGGACAGCGATGTTAGGGTCAAGGATAGCCTGCACGGCTTGGAGAGAGTCCGTCCATCTTATAATATTCCTCTCATAATCCCTGGCTGCGTTAAAACCTTTCCATATAATTTGGAGCTCAGTTTGGGTGGCATGACTGGCATCCATTGTCATAACCAAGGCTGACCCATCAATGCATGCATGATCCCACCAGAGGCTCCACGCAATTGCTGCTCTCTTCGTCTTCGTTCCTGCATGTTTACCCTTTTTCCAAGCCCTATCCACCTTGACAATTAATGGGGTGGAGGTCAAACGACCGCAAGAGCATTGAGACTGGAGAGCCGTGTTGATAGCTACATTTGGATTAGGAGAATGAGCATCCAAAGGATGAACAACCCGTACACTTCGCTTGCTATTTTCCTGAATAAGTTTTAGAATGGTAAAAGGATGAGGGGTGGCATACTAAAACACAACACTATTGTGATGCATCCACATGCTCCATAGAATCACCAAAAACTGCACTGCTTGGTTGTCACGAGCAATATCAGGACTACCTGCATTGAAAAACAAATGTAAATAATTTCGGACAGAGGAATAAACTGCTGGTGTTGGACATTTATGCCCAGCTGGGCCGCCTTCCAAACATGGGACGCCAGTACGCAGTCCTTGAAGTGGTGCTCCGGGGTCTCTAATTGTGCATGACACAGGTTGCACAAACCATTAACCTGTATACCTCTGGTACGAAGAACTGAAGCAGTGGGAAAAAGACCATTTATGAGCTTCCATCCAAACTGTAGTTACTTTTCTATTGGGATGTTTCTTTTGTCATAACTAAGTAAAGCAAAATTAATTTCTAATTATATTTTACCTAGAAAATAGTTTTCTATTAAAAATGTTTTTTTATCCAACCAGATGAAGTAGGATTGAAATTTCGTGTTGTAAAATGAATTAAGATTGATCTCAAAGAAATATATAAAAATTTAATAATATTTCGAGATCATTTTTCAAGAGGATAAATACGTGTATTAAACAAATTACGAATCCACTCAATAGTACAACAAACCCATAATGAAAGAGTCAAATACTAGTACAAGGATGGGTGATTTGGATGAGTAATGAAGTTCAGGAGGACTTCTAACTCATGAGGTTTCTTTTCAAGGCACGCCCTACGAACACGATCAAGAGATTGGTGACGGAGAGAAAGAGCGTCAAGCCGATGGCTCGCTTGGAACTAGCTGAGTCTATGCTCTCTAGTTGAGGGGACTCAAAAGTACCACTGTTAACAAATGACCTCAAACTACCACATATT
The DNA here is from genome assembly GCA_947646795.1 of Beta lomatogona. Taxonomy (NCBI): domain Eukaryota; kingdom Viridiplantae; phylum Streptophyta; class Magnoliopsida; order Caryophyllales; family Amaranthaceae; genus Beta; species Beta lomatogona. Next base: position 35,806 of record CANSNZ010001377.1, on the reverse strand, counting down.
CCTAGAATTCCACACTCCATGTTTTCTAGGAGCCATCTCATTATCACTAGAACTATGTTGTCCGATCCCTCTGTGTTTGCTGCAGTTGTACCATTTGTTAGCCTTGCTGAATTACCAAACACGAGAGATTGTAAGAACGCCTGAACTGCGTTGTTCCTCAACATAGCAGCGATGACACCACCGTCACACATTACAGATATTACCATTTCCTGCATGCATATAATATGTTAGCAACTAGATATAATGTGAGTATGTGACCTAATAAGAAATAACATGTAAGAGTATGTAGAGTATAACTGTATAAATATAATGTGACCTAAGAAGAAATACTTCATCCGTTTCAAAATAAGTGAAACACTTCTCTCATTTATGTGAGAGCTTTTTGAGACAAGTGTTTCACTTATTTTGGAACGGAGGAAGTATGTTTTATAGTGAACATATTTTATAGTCTATACTATACTGAAGAAGAGAGAAGACGATGGTGGAGCCTGCTTCAAACTGAAATAACAAATTACCCTCACTTTGTCGTGTAGAGAACAATTAGGTAAACAATCGGACACTACAAATAGTTAATCCTTTTTAATAAAGGAGGTAGAATATGTAGCTAGCTGAGTTTTAAGGCTGCTGTTTTGCTCTGATAATTCTGTGAGTTCTTGTCTAAGATGATGCAGTTCTGCTACAAGATTGCAGTTGTGTTTTCCAATATGGTCAATTGTATTGGCCTTATAAGCACATTCTTGTTGTAATTCTTTGGTTTCTTTCTGTAATTTAAAGAACTGATCATTCATAGCCTTATTAGGGCTTAACTGTAATAATTTTTGTGAGTATGTTGGAGGGTAAAAACCTCTGCTCGTAGAGTAGGATCCGGGAACAGGGGTTCCAGTCCGTGAAGAGGTGGGAGTGAATTCTCCTCTTTAACTGAGTTTAAGGTGGTATCAACACCTTTATCTGCTACAAAGAAATTTGGTCCTAATTTTAGTTTGGCAAAATCCATTGCTTCTCCAAAATTATGGAACCCTTTAAACAAGGGGGCTGGAAAACCCTCTATTTGCTGTAACACTTGGTGCCATGTGCGATAGACTCCAGGTTTTCGACCATGTACCACTGAATAAAAACTAAAATTTTTTGAAAGAGGTTTTTGTTGTATTTTATTAAAATAATAGGTAAGACAATTTAATGTCAATACCTTATGCTGTGTAGACTGCATGATCCATAAGTTATCACAGATAACTTGCTGTGTTTTGTCTAATGTTTCACCTTTCAAGGGTTTGAATCCCTTACTTGGTTCAATGCTGTATAATTTATTTTTCCCGAAGGAAAATTCTTCAATTTTTTCCTGGTTGCTAGACGAGCTAGCGCTGTGTGTAGAACTGCTGGATTTAAGCTTATTAGCTTTATCCATTCTTCTGTATGTATCTGTCGATTATTCGAGACAACACATCAGCTAGATTATTATTTGTACCTTTGATGTGTTCAAACACTATCTGATAGCCTTTTCCTGCAATTAGATCTTGAAAGTTAATCCAACATTTATTATTAACTTTCTTACTATTGTTGTTTTTAATAAATTTAACTATGGCTTCACAATCTGTTCTAACTGTGATTTCTCTATCTAGATGTATTTTAAACTTTTCTAGGGCGTTTATTACGGCTTGTATTTCATAATCTATTGAAGACCAATTAGTACTAGGTTTGAAGTTTCCACTTGCATACCCTGCTAATTTTTCTTCTACTTTAGGACTATATTTATTAGGTTTGGTTAGCAATATTGCTCCCCATCCTTCTTTGCTACCATCTGTTTCGATAATGAGATAGTCTGTGCTTAAGGATAATTCTAATGGTTTAAGTGTTTTTTACCTTTTCTTTAATTTTTAAAACTAGCTGAACATCTTCTTGGTTAAAGTATTTTTGTCCGTTCATTGAAGTTTTGCCATATAATGGTCCTACTAATTTTGATAGGTTTGGGATAAATTTTCTAGCATAATTTAAAAGTCCTAAGAAGGCTTGAAGCTGTTTTCTGTCTTCCATTTTATCTGGGAATTCTAATATCTTTTTTGCAATGTGATCTTGTAATTGAATTTTTCCATTGCCAATTTCTAATCCTAAGAATTGTATCTTTTTCTTAAACAATTCCATTTTGGAATCAGCTATTACAATTCCTTCTCTATCTATAATGCTGAAAACTTCTTCTAAGTGTTTTGTATGTTCCTGTATAGATTTTGAAGCAACTAAAATATCGTCAATATAAACAAAGCAAAAATTTAATTTTCCAAAGATGTTATCCATAAATCTCTGGAATATAGCTGGAGCATTTTTTAAACCAAATGAAAGAACTTTCCACTGAAAATGTTCTTCACTACAAATGAATGTTGTTCATGGTTTAAAACTGTCTGTTAATTTAATATGGTTATACCCTGATTTTAGATCAAATTTACTAAATATATTTCGGTCTTGGATTAAATTGATTAATGTATCCTTATTAGGTATACAGTATCCGTCATCTACTAAACTATCATTTAGCCTTTTGTAATTATAAACTATACGAGCTTTCCCTCGCTTAAGTTCACTGTGGTTTTGGACTATGAAGGCTGCACTCCTATGAGGACTATTTGATTTTTCAATTAATCCTGCTTTGAGCATTTCATTTATTTGTTTTTTAAATTCTTCTTTTTCTTTAGGGGAATAGTCTATATTAGCTGTAGTGATAGTTATATCTGGATTTTTCACCTATTGATTAATAACTGTTTTAACTCTACATTTGCTAATGTCATTGGCAATTAAGCCTTTAGTTCTAAGTTTTTGAATTGTAGGATACATTGGAAGTTTGGTGTATATTACACCCTTTTCTAGTTCTCTAAACTCCTCATATTGAAGGAAACTTACTGCTTCTGATTCAGACTGTAATTGATTTTCTTCTCCTAAAAAATCTAATTCCTTATTCTGTCCACTACGCTTTCGCAGCAATTCTGATTTCTGCTGATAATAACGTGTTGGTATATGGTAAATATTTTTACTGATTGTAATGCTATTCTGAGTAATATAGATACTACATTGTTGAGAAATTATAAAATTTAAGCCTAACAAGAACTGGGTTATGGAATTATAGGCTGGTGAAATGTTAATTTGAGGTATGTCATATTTTTGGCTATATCCTCCTGCAAAATCTTTAAATTGTATGGATGTGGGTTTAACATAGTATTCTATTAAACATGTTTTCCCATCTGCTAAAATATTGGTGATAATATCTTTATGTTTTATTTTGAATTGAGCTGGTACTAGGTTCGTAGTGATCTGGCTCTTAGTGCACCCTGTATCTACTATAGCATAAGTTTCAACTGTGGCTTGGTGGTCAAACCATAGTTTGCAGGCTACTTATAAACCCTGGCTAGTATATAGTGGGGTCTGAATGTAACTCATAGTTTCTTCTTCATTTTGAAGGGACTGCTCTATTTCTGGTGCTAGTGCTAAGGGTTGCTTTTCTTCTATTCTTTTAACCCTTCTAATAGTTTCTGCTACTTGTTCTTCGATAATTTCTATTCTATTAAGAATATTGGAACTACTTTCTCTTGTTTCAAACGTTCTAGGGACTAGTTCTTCTACTGGTTTTTCTAGGCAATGTCTACAGGCTTTTAGAAAGCAAGTATTACATTGGTATCTTAATTCTATTGCTGGAAACCATTGACATAGGTGACATGGTTTATCTTCTGTTCCTCTTCTATGAACCCAATGGTGCTCACATTCTGTATTAGTCATAATATATTCTATTTCTGTTTCATCTTCTTCTATAAAACTATATACTGAGTCGTCATCCCGAGTCGGCATCTTTAATATTATCAAATCCTACCTTTTCTCGCTTCTTCTACTAAGTAAGATCGTTCTTGGTTTTTATACTTTTTTGGACATGTTCTAGCAAAATGTCCTTCTTCTCCACAAATAAAACATTGCCAACTTCTGTTTTTTGGTTTACTGAAATGGTGTCCTTTTTGAGGTTTGCCTCTTCCTTTCTCAAAATATTTAGATTTCCTAAATTTCTTCTTGTATTTGGGTCTGTACTCATAGTTCTGTGGTGCGTAAATGACTCTTCTACAGAATGCATAAGATTGTCTCTTTACTTCTTGATTTGCCATTTCTTCTGTGCATTTATCTCTAAGGTATTGATATGTGTAAGCAATTCTAGGTTCTATTCCTAGGTTTTCTATTGTTCCATAGTGTTTTATCCAATCGTCATGAATTTGTTTTCCTAAAGTTCCAGGTAATTTTTGAAAATATTTATCTACTAAGGAATCGTCTAATGCTCTATTTGTTAATGCTATATTACGCATAAAATATCTAGAGAATTCATTAATATAGTCAAATTTTGAAATTGACAGTTGTTCTAGATTCCTAATTGCTTGGTCTTGTTGAATTACGATTATACGCTTGTGGTATTGTACCCATAACTATAATTCTAGTTAAGTTTGTAAAATTATTGGGGTTGTTTCCCATTGCTTTTATGTTGTTTAGCTTGTCTGGATGTTTAATCTTATATGCCATATATAGGCCATGAGCTGTTTCTCCTAAGAATGTTTCTAAATAGGCAAACATATCTGTTTCTTCTTTATTAGCTAGTTTTGCCCATTCCTGGATAATTAGCTGTTCCCAATTTTGTATAAGGGAGTTATACTGCTGGGGGGTTACATAATCTAGGTTTAGCAATCTATAGTTATAAGGGATATTCTTATAAGGTTTTCCAAAGGATTTTAATCTTTCGTTAGCCGGATTGTACTCCCTTGACTGTTTCCATAATGGTCATGCACGTAGGTCCAGTCATGTATTCATCTGATGGATTATAGACATCACCATATGAACTTTCTCCATTAGCCATAAAGGCTGCTTCTGTTTTGTGGATACTATCTGGTCCTAATTTGCCTTCTTGGATTAGATCTATTTTTTCTATATGATATTTCTTTTTTATTTCTTCTTCAGCTTCGGAATATGTCATTCCTAGATCATTCATTAGTTTTATAGTAATATCGTCTAATACTTCTCTGATATTATATATCTGAAAACCATTTTAAAGATTTCTTCTCTAGTTTTAGTCTGTATTTGACTAATAAGAACTTCTTGTTCTTCTTCTAGCTGATCTTCATTTATTCTAGTGTAACTTCCTAAGTCTGTGAAGTTATCCTCTGTATCACTTTCATCATAAGTAGGTGGTTCTTCTTCATTAAAAAGTGATATTTCTTTTCTTTTTTCTTCTAATTGTTTTTCTAGTTGATCAATTTCTCTTATCTTTCGACCTTCTGCTGTATATAACTTAGCACTAGTGTATCTATGACAATCTGTAAATAGGATATAGTTAAGTCTTTTACTAATATAATCTTTTTCTACTTTTGCTATTTCTATTTTTCTTCTCAATTCTTCTAAATCTTTAGCTATTTCACTGAGTTCGTGGTTTGCTAAGCTATATTCTGTATCATTCTCTTCAGTTTCTAGATCTAGATCTAGTTTTTCATATTCTCCGAATCTAACTGAAAGTCTTCCTTTGCTATCTTTATACATATAACTACTTTGTGGGACTAAAGGACTATTTTTATTGTTTTGAAATAATTATGAGAGTTTCCATTCTTCTCCTGCTAATATCCCTTTATCTATAACTGTTGGTTCTATCATTTTTATTCCTTTAGACATCATAGTTTTAATAACTTTATCTACTTCTAACTTATACTTTGTTGTAGTAGTTTTACTGAGTTTAGCTATAGTTCCTATTGTTACTGACATGTTATTGCCTTTGTAACCTTCAAAACTCTTGGTTTTAACTATAATACTGAGGTTATTAGTATCTTTTACTGATTTTAAGAGATCTGGTACATAGTAAAATAATCCTCTATTAGATAATAGATCTACTTCCATTCCCGACGAATAGCTTTATCTCGGGTCTGTCTAACTATTGTCGACTATTAATAACAAGACTTTAGTTCCTGTTTCTTTTCTAATTAAGGCTTTAACTCCTATAATTATCATTCCTAGATGAAGATAATTGTGCTTTTTTGTTAAGGTTTTGACTGTCTGTGGTGATATAAGTTCTATATTTTCAGATCCACTTATTACGCTAATGGCTTCCTCTCTATATGTTCTAAATACTATGGTTGATCTGTCGAATATTCCTTGATTATATAGAACCTTTGGTTCTAACAATTTTACTCTATTATTTCTAAATCTATCTAAGCTTTGCTCTATATCTATTAATTCTTCTAATTGGGATATAGGCTCTTTCTTAGTTAACCACTTAAAGGGAGTAAATCTTTTATTAGTGTCTAATTCTTCTCTGTTATTATGCTTAAAGATCTGTTTAAAGTTCCGCTTGTTCCTCGGAAAACTAGTCATTTTGCCGGTTTTGGTATAAAATATTTAAACTCAGTTACTGGTTTAACCTTTTTAATTATTCCTTCTGGAGAAACACTAAGATTCTTAAAAGCTTTAATTAAACTTTCTTCGTTTGTAGCTGAAGTCTGTCCTTTGACACTTCTAAGTTTGTCTTTTAATTCTTTTATTTGTTGTTTTAGATCTAAAATTAATTCTGTTAAAATATTAAATCTAATGGTATTGTACTTTTCTCCTTTTGTTGGTGGATTATAAGTTGCAAATTCGTTGTCTGTAAAATCTAAATATTCTTTTGATTTCTTTTCAGCTGTTAAATAGTCTTTTCTATTTTTTCGAGACATTAACCTATTACTAATTCTTTTACTTCTTGAAGCAAAGCTTCAACCTTACTTAATTTTTCTGTTGTTTGGTTTAAGATCTTTTTAGTCTCTAATTCTATGAGTTTAGGCTTGTTTTGTTGTATGTCAAAACTAAGCTAGTTTAACCTCTTCCTTAGTAGGAGTTTTATCTTTTAAGGTCTTAACTTCTTTGCTTAATGAACTAATCTGTGATCTTAGGAAATCGTTATTATTATGGACTTCTTTTAAGAGTTTTCTATTATCTATAAAGGCTCTGATTATTTTATCTTAAGATTCGTGATAATTATGTCTTTCTAGGTTATCTGCTAGACTAATTAACAAGTCTATTATGCTATTAAGGTGGGAACTGTCACTGTGTAATTTATGATTAAACTTATTATTAAATCTTCAAAGAAACTTGTTTTTGCCTAATGAAACAAAATGTCTATCTTTGGAGTTATAAGCAAGATCTAAGTATGCAATTGTCTTTAAATTTTCTTCAATGATTAAAACGCCTTATAGCTTTTTCACTGTTCATTTTAAGTTCTTTCTATCAATAAATACTCATAAATATTTTTATAACAAAGGTATAAAATTAAATAACAATACTACCTTGAGACTGCCTACTATTTGTCGGCGACGTACTACACCCTGGTTTCCGTCCTGTGGCCTCGAACAGTCTTTCAGCTAGAATCGTTACTTGCTCTGATACCAAATTAAAGAGGTAGATGCCCCTCTTTAGGATCTCTGCGGAATTGATAGAGTATTTGAAGATTAAGAACAAAAATTACTAGGCTACTTTAAGCTATAAAAAGGAAGTTTTTAGCAAGAAAACATGGTGTTTATTGCTTTTTGGGTGTTTTTGGGTGGATACAAGAATTCACTCTGCTTACAACTGATGCAGAATGAAGGTATTTATATTACATTGATCCAATATTTATAGTCCACAACAGCACTCCTCAAAATTTTCAGTATGTTAGTAAGCCAGAATTATACAAATGGCTTATGCAGCAATAACTACCAAGAAACTCCAACTGGCGTCACAGTAATCTCTTAGCAAAAGGACCATATTTTAAGATATGGGGACCATCGAATATCAAGCTCAACATTCTTCCATATGGAGAACCATTAGAGGATGTTGAAATGTCTGAACAATATCCTAGTGATGAAGATGGAGATACGGACATAGATCTACAGGGACGAGATCCGTACGATTAGTCTCTTACTATTTTACACTGTTTTAATGGATGATGAGTCATCATCCATTATTTAGCTTTTCTTTAAAAGCAAACACTTTTTTATGCTTTTGCATCTCTTTAAACCAGAGCCGTTACTTTTAGAAAAGTAAAGGCCTCTTTGTAAAAGCAAGGGTGAGTCACCCCTCTGCTTTAGTAGTAATAGTACCCTCCAGTTTTTATAAATACCTTCATTCTGCATCAGTTGTAAGCAGAGTGAATTCTTGTATCCACCCAAAAACACCCAAAAAGCAATAAACACCATGTTTTCTTGCTAAAAACTTCCTTTTTATAGCTTAAAGTAGCCTAGTAATTTTTGTTCTTAATCTTCAAATACTCTATCAATTCCGCAGAGATCCTAAAGAGGGGCATCTACCTCTTTAATTTGGTATCAGAGCAAGTAACGATTCTAGCTGAAAGACTGTTCGAGGCCACAGGACGGAAACCAGGGTGTAGTACGTCGCCGACAAATAGTAGGCAGTCTCAAGGTAGTATTGTTATTTAATTTTATACCTTTGTTATAAAAATATTTATGAGTATTTATTGATAGAAAGAACTTAAAATGAACAGTGAAAAAGCTATAAGGCGTTTTAATCATTGAAGAAAATTTAAAGACAATTGCATACTTAGATCTTGCTTATAACTCCAAAGATAGACATTTTGTTTCATTAGGCAAAAACAAGTTTCTTTGTAGATTTGATAATAAGTTTAATCATAAATTACACAAAGGAGTTCCCACCTTAATAGCATAATAGACTTGTTAATTAGTCTAGCGAGATAACCTAGAAAGACGAGAATTATCACGAATCTTTAGATAAAATAATCAGAGCCTTTATAGATAATTGAAAACACTTAAAAGAAGTCCAGAATAATAACGATTTCCTAAGATCACAGATTAGTTCATTAAGCAAAGAAGTTAAGACCTTAAAAGATAAAACTCCTACTAAGGAAGAGGTTAAACAGCTTAGTTTTGACATACAACAAAACAAGCCTAAACTCATAGAATTAGAGACTAAAAAGATCTTAAACCAAACAACAGAAAAATTAAGTGTTGAAGCTTTACTTCAAGAAGTAAAAGAATTAGTAATAGGTTAATGTCCCGAAAAAATAGAGAAGACTATTTAACAGTGAAAAGAAATCAAAAGAATATTTAGATTTTACAGACAACGAATTTGCAACTTATAATCCACCGACAAAAGGAGATAAGTACAATACCATTAGATTTAATATTTTAACGAATTAATTTTAGATCTAAAACAACAAATAAAAGAATTAAAAGACAAACTTAGAAGTGTCAAAGGACGGACTTCAGCTACAAACGAAGAAAGTTTAATTAAAGCTTTTAAGAATCTTAGTGTTTCTCCGGAAGGAATAATTAAAAAGGTTAAACCAAGAATGTAGTTTAAATATTTTATACCAAAACCAGACAAAATGACTAGTTTTTCAGGAACAAGCGGAGAACTTTAAACAGATCTTTAAGCACAATAACAGCAGAAGAATTAGACACTAATAAAAGATTTACTCCCTTTAAGTGGTTAACTAAGAAAGAGCCTATATCCCAATTAGAAGAATTAATAGATATAGAGCAAAGCTTAGATAGATTTAGAAATAATAGAGTAAAATTGTTAGAACCAAAGATTCTATATAATCAAGGAATATTCGACAGATCAACCATAGTATTTAGAACATATAGAGAGGAAGCCATTAGCGTAATAAGTGGATCTGAAAATATAGAACTTATATCACCACAAACAGTCAAAACCTTAACAAAAAATCACAATTATCTTCATCTAGGAATGATAATTATAGGAGTTAAAGCCTTAATTAGAAAAGAAACAGGAACTAAAGCCTTGTTATTAATAGTAGACAATAGTTGGACAGACCCAGATAAAGCTATTCTGTCAGGAATGGAAGTAGATCTATCATCTAATAGAGGATTATTTTACTGTGTACCACATCTCAGTAAAAGATACTAATAACCTCAGTATTATAGTTAAAACCAAGGGTTTTGAAGGTTACAAAGGCAATAACTTGTCAGTAACAATAGGAACTATAGCTAAACTCAGTAAAACTACTACAACAAAGTATAAGTTAGAAGTAGATAAAGTTATTAAAACTATGATGTCTAAAGGAATAAAAATGATAGAACCAACAGTTATAGATAAAGAAATATTAGCAGGAGAAGAATGGAAACTCTCAGAATTATTTCAAAACAATAAAAATAGTCCTTTAGTCCCACAAAGTAGTTATATGTATAAAGATAGCAAAGGAAGACTTTCAGTTAGATTCGGAGAATATGAAAAACTAGATCTAAATCTAGAAACTGAAGAGAATGATACAGAATATAGCTTAGCAAACCACGAACTCAGTGAAATAGCTAAAGATTTAAAAGAATTGAGAAGAAAAATAGAAATAGCAAAAGCAGAAAAAGATTATATTAGTAAAAGACTTAACTATATCCTATTTACAGATTGTCATAGATACACTAGTGCTAAGTTATATACAGAAGAAGGTCGAAAGATAAGAGAAATTGATAAACTAGAAAAACAATTAGAAGAAAAAAGAAAAGAAATATCACTTTTTAATGAAGAAGAACCACCTACTTATGATGAAAGTGATACAAAGGATAACTTCACGGACTTAGGAAGTTACACTAGAATAAATGAAGATCGGCTAGAAGAAGAACAAGAAGTTCTTATTAGTCAAATCTGAACTAAAACTAGAGAAGAAATCTTTAAAAAGGGGTTTTCGGATATATAATATCGAGAGAAGTATTAGACGATATTACTATAGAACTAATGAATGATTTAGGAATGACATATTCCGAAGTCGAAGAAGAAATAAAAAGAAATATCATATAGAAAAAATAGATCTAATCCAAGAAGGCAAATTAGGACCGAGATAGTATCCACAAAAAGAAGCGACCTTTTATGGCTAATGGAGAAAGTTCATATGGTGATGTCTATAATCCATCGGATGAATACATGACTGGACCTACGAACCAGACCATTATGGAAACGATCAAGGAGTACAATCCGGCTAACGAAGGATTAAAATCCTTTGGAAAACCTTATAAGAATATCCCTTGTAACCATAGATTGCTAAACCTAGATTATGTAACCCTTCAGCAAGGTATAACTCCCTTATACAAAATTGGGAACAACTAATTATCCAGGAATGGGCAAAACTAGCTAATAAAGAAGAAACAGATATGTTTGCCTATTTAGAAACATTCTTAGGAGAAACAGCTCATGGCCTATATATGGCATATTAGACTAAACATCCAGACAAGTTAAACAACATAAAAGCAATGGGAAACAACCCCAATAATTTTACAAACTTAATTAGAATTATAGTTATGGGTACAATACCACAAGCAGACACTGTAATTCAACAAGACCAAGCAATTAGGAATCTAGAACAACTGTCAATTTCAAAATTTGACTATATTAATGAATTCTCTAGAGATTTTATGCGTAATATAGCATTAACAAACAGAGCATTAGACGATTCCTTAGCAGATAAATATTTTCAAAAATTACCTGGAACTTTAGGAAAACAAATTCATGACGATTGGATAAAACGCTATGGAACAATAGAAAACCTAGGAATAGGACCTAGAATTGCTTACACATATCAATACCTTAGAGATAAATGCACAAAAGAAATGGCAAATCAAGAAGTAAAGCGACAATCTTATGCATTCTGTAGAAGAGCCATTTACGCACCACAAAACTATGGGTACAGACCCAAATACAAGAAGAAATTTAGGAAATCTAAATATTTTGAGAAAGGAAGAGACAAACCTCAAAAAGGACACCATTTCAGTAAACCAAAAAACAGAAGTTGCCAATGTTTTATTTGTGGAGAAGAAGGACATTTTGCTAGAACATGTCCAAAAAAGTATAAAAACCAAGAACGATCTTACTTAGTAGAAGAAGCAGAAAAGGTAGGATTTGATAATATTAAAGATGCTGACTCAGATGACGACTCAGTATATAGTTTTATAGAAGAAGATGAAACAGAAATAGAATATATTATGACTATTACGGAATGTGAGCACCATTGGGTTCATAGAAGAGGAACAGAAGATAAACCATGTCACCTATGTCAATGGTTTCCAGCAATAGAATTAAGATACCAATGTAATACTTGCTTTGTAGAAGCCTGTAGACATTGCCTAGAAAAACCAGTAGAAGAACTAGTCCCTAGAACGTTTGAAACAAGAGAAAGTAGTTCCAATATTCTTAATAGAATAGAAATTATCTAAGAACAAGTAGCAGAAACTGTTAGAAGGGTTAAAAGAATAGAAGAAAATCAACCCTTAGCACTAGCACCAAAAATAGAGCAGTCTCTTCAAAATGAAGAAGAAACTATGAGTTACATTCGGACCCCACTATATACTAGCCGGGGTTTACAAGTAGCCCGCAAACTATGGTTTGACCACCAAGCCACAGTTGAAACTTATGCTATAGTAAATACAGGGTGCACTAAGAGCCAGATCATCACGAACCTAGTACCAGCTCAATTCAAAATAAAACATAAAGATATTATCACCAATATTTTAGTAGATGGGAAAACATGTTTAATAGAATACTATGTTAAACCCACAGCCATATAATTTAAAGATTTTGCAGGAGGATATAGCCAAAAATATGACATACCTCAAATTAACATTTCACCAGCCTATAATTCCAGAACCCAGTTCTTGTTAGGCTTAAATTTTATAATTTCTCAACAAGGTAGTATCTCTATTACTTAGAATAACATTACAATCAGTAAAAATATTTACCATATACCAACACATTATTATCAGCAAAAATCAGAATTGCTGCGAAAGCGTGGTGGACAGAATAAGGAATTAGATTTTTTAGGAGAAGAAAATCAATTACAGCTGAATCGAAGCGGTAAGTTTCCTTCAATATGAGGAGTTTAGAGAACTAGAAAAGGGTGTAATATACACCAAACTTCCAATGTATCCTACAATTCAAAAACTTAGAACTAAAGGCTTAATTGCCAATGACATTAGCAAATGTAGAGTTAAAACAATTATTAATCAATAGGTGGAAAATCCAGATATAACTATCACTACAGCTAATATAGACTATTCTCCTAAAGAAAAAGAAGAATTTAAAAAACAAATAAATGAAATGCTCAAAGCAGGATTAATTGAAAAATCAAATAGTCCTAATAGGAGTGCAGCCTTCATAGTCCAAAACCACAGTGAACTTAAGCGAGGGAAAGCTCGTATAGTTTATAATTACAAAAGGCTAAATGATAATTTAGTAGATGACGGTTACTGTATACCTAATAAGGATACATTAATCAATTTAATCCAAGACAGAAATATATTTAGTAAATTTAATCTGAAATCAGGGTATAACCAGATTAAATTAACATACAGTTTTAAACCATGGACAACATTCATTTGTAGTGAAGGACATTTTCAATGAAAAGTTCTTTCATTTGGTTTAAAAAAATGCTCGAGCTATATTCCGAGATTTATGGATAACATCTTTGGAAAATTAAATTTTTGCTTTGTTTATATTGACGATATTTTAGTTGCTTCAAAATCTATACAGGAACATACAAAACACTTAGAAGAAGTTTTCAGCATTATAGATAGAGAAGGAATTGTAATAGCTAATTCCAAAATGGAATTGTTTAAGAAAAAGATACAGTTCTTAGGATTAGAAATTGGCAATGGAAAAATTCAATTACAAGATCACATTGCTAAAAAGATATTAGAATTCCCAGATAAAATGAAAGACAGAAAACAGCTTCAAGCCTTCTTAGGACTTTTAAATTATGCTAGAAAATTTATCCCAAACCTATCAAAATTAGTAGGACCATTATATGGCAAAACTTCAAAGAACGGACAAAAATACTTTAACCAAGAAGATGTCTAGCTAGTTTTAAAAATTAAAGAAAAGGTAAAAACACTTAAACCATTAGAATTACCCTTAAGCAGACTATCTCATTATCGAAACAGGATGGTAGCAAAGAAGGATGGGGAGCAATATTGCTAACCAAACCTAATAAATATAGTCCTAAAGTAGAAGAAAAATTAGCGGGGGTATGCAAGTGGAAACTTCAAACCTAGTACTAATTGGTCTTCAATATATTATGAAATACAAGTCGTAATAAACGCCCTAGAAAAGTTTAAAATACATCTAGATAGAGAAATCACGGTTAGAACAGTTGTGAAGCCATAGTTAAATTTATTAAAAACAAGAATAGTAAGAAAGTTAATAATAAACGTTGGATTAACTTTCAAGATCTAATTGCGGGAAAAGGCTATCGAGATAGTGTTTGAACACATCAAAGGTACAAATAATAATCTAGGCGATGTGTTGTCTCGAATAATTGACGAGATACATACGAAAGAATGGATAAAGCTAATAAGCTTAAATACAACAGTTCTACACACAGCGCTAGCTCGTCTAGCAACCAGGGAAAAAATTGAAGAATTTTCCTTCGGGAAAAATAAATTATACAACGTTGAACCAAGTAAGGGATTCAAACCCTTGAAAGGTGAAACATTAGACAAAACACAGCAAGTTATCCGTGATAACTTATGGATCATGCGATCTACACGGCATAAGGTATTGACATTAAATTGTCTTACCTATTATTTTAATAAAATACAACAAAAACCTTTTTCAAAAAATTTTAGTTTTTATTCGAGTGGTACATGGTCGAAGACCTGGAGTCTATCGCACATGGCACCAAGTGTTACAGCATATAGAGGGTTTTCCAGCCCCCTTGTTTAAAGGGTTCCATAATTTTGCCAAACTAAAATTAGGACCAAATTTCTTTGTAGTAGATAAAGGTGTTGATACCACCTTAAACTCAATACAAAGAGGAGAATTCAATCCCTCCTCTTCACGATCTGGAACCCCCTGTTCCATATCCTACTTACAACGAGAGGTTTTTACCCTCCAACATACTCACAAAAATTATTATAGTCAAGCCCTAATAAGGCCATGAATGATCAGTTCTTTAAATTACGAAAGAAATGAAAGAATTACAACAAGAATGTGCTTATAAGGCCAATACAATTGACCTTATTGGAAAACACAACCGCAATCTTGTAGCGAACTGCATCATCTTAGACAAGAACTCACAGAATTATCAAAGCAAAACAGCAGCCTTACAACTGAGCTAGCTACATATTCTACCTCCTTTATTAAAAAAGGATTAACACCACATAAAAATACTCCCTTCCACTACCTTAAACCCAGGACTCAAACTAAAAACACAAGAAACACTACAAAGAACTATTAGAAAAAGATGGTGGAACAGACGAAGTAGAAATCATAGCACAAAAGGTTGAAGATAGTGTAATACAACACATGATCAGCCTCCAGAAAAAGTTAGTTGAAATACACTTTGGAGAACCAATTAATGAAAGAAAAATCCAAGGCGTAGATATACAGCAAGAAATCTTGACAATAATGAGTCAAGAAGTAAATGCGAAGAAATAGTTTATACGGAGTCTCTTCAAGGCGAGATATTAAACTATACAAAGACCAACTTAAGCAGAGCGAGATAGTTGATCCGTTAGACCATGGGATGATCAATCTACTCTACTACAAAAATAATAGTGATATTCCAGCAGGACTAGGTGAACGACTCACCTATTGCCTACAGTACTGCAATATAAGAGAGCCTAACATGACAATCGGATCAAGTATAGTCCAAGTTGTCAGCACCTTACCCAAGGTTGAAGGTCTACACCAACGACCAGTTTACCAACAGTATTACATTGATCCAATATTTATAGTCCACAACAGCACTCCTCAAAATTTTCAGTATGTTAGTAAGCCAGAATTATACAAATGGCTTATGCAGCAAAAACTACCAAGAAACTCCAACTGGCGTCACAGTAATCTCTTAGCAGAAGGACCATATTTTAAGATATGGGGACTATCGAATATCAAGCTCAACATTCCTCCATATGGAGAACCATTAGAGGATGTTGAAATGTCCGAACAATATCCTAGTGATGAAGATGGAGATGCGGACATAGATCTACAGGGACGAGATCTGTACGATTAGTCTCTTACTATTTTACACTGTTTTAATGGATGATGAGTCATCATCCATTATTTAGCTTTTCTTTAAAAGCAAACACGTTTTTTATGCTTTTGTATCTCTTTAAACCGAGGCCGTTACTTTTAGAAAAGTAAAGGCCTCTTTGTAAAAGCAAGGGTGAGTCACCCCTCTCGCTTTAGTAGTAATAGTACCCTCTAGTTTTTATAAATACCTTCATTCTGCATCGGTTGTAAGCGAGTGAATTCTTGTATCCACCCAAAAACACCCAAAAAGCAAGAACCAACAATCTTGTAGAGGTAAAATTCATTCATGAGTTACCCGAACCATTGGCACTTTCATAAACTGGAAAGCATCTTGAGCAATTTGAAATTCGGGATTCTCCACCAAGCATTCTTGGTCCCTCATGGTCCATGAAACTACAATCGATTGAAACTCGATTAAACTCCGTTGGAACGAGAAGACGCATCTATGTCAAAGTGTCGCTTTAGGCCTAACCCCAACCTCTGTCCTCTACTACTCCACCTTAGGGGTGAATCATGGACATTTTTATTATACACCTGGGTTTACCATGACCCAATGATATTTTTTTTTCTCATTGCTCATTTGGAGTTCATAATAGGTAGAGCTCCAAATGAGTAAATGAGCAAAAAATAGTCTTGCATGGTACACCCGAATGTATAATGAATGCACTCGGTGAATTATAACTCTCATGAGTCAAACCGGCCCAACTTAATTGGCTTGCTTAATTTTAAGCGGAAAATTGGTAAAATTTGTGAGGCCTTCTACAAAAATTTATTTTAGATGAATAGTAGAGATCTGACCTAAACAACATCAAGCAATAAAGCAAAAAAGTGCCATACCAAACACATCAACCTTTCTAGACTCATAGGTATTAGCTTTTGTTATGAATTATGATAGTAATTTTTGCAATCAATTCTTATCTATATACTCCCTCCGTTTCATTTTAATTTACTCACTTTACTTTGGGGGAGAACCAAGGATGAAGTACAAAAATATGAGAGAGAAACTGAAAAGGTGGAGAGAAAAACTGAAAAGTGAGAGAGAGAAAGTAAAAAGTGGGTTAAAATATTAAAAAGATGAAGACATGGGTGGAAAAAGAGGAGAAAGTAGATGTGACATGTTACCTAAAATAGAAAAAGCAACAGTGTGTAGATTAAAAAGAAACATTCCAAAAAGGAAAGTGTGTAGATTAAAAAGAAACGGAGGGAGTACATTTGAGTGTACTTATACACTTAAATTGTTTTTTTTTCTTCTCATTGCTCTTTATTGGCTTATTTGAAGTTCTACAGATGAACGAAGAAATAATGTGAGATCTTGTTACTCCTACTATTATGACTTTTACTACTTTATTGGTTTCGTTTAGTTACAATATCAAAGTAAACTTTATAATTTTTTATCATATTCTTTCGCAAATGTATGAATAAAAATATTATCAGGTGAGATCTTGTTAGATTATTCTAAATGAGTACTTGCACATATATCATCTTTATTATAATTCTTTGCTGTTACATAATTATGTGCTAAAAACATGAAAAAGTAAGCATCATAACCAAGAAATTGTTCACTTAAACTAAAAAAAACCAGCATTAAAAGAAGTAAAACTTTATCTCAATATGTTTAATCAGTTTTAGTTAGTGAAAATTAGTAAAATACATAAGAGAACAACACTAGAGAATCAAAAAATATGATTCTTAATTTTTAAAATCCTGATTCAATCAACAAAACCAATTTCAATCAATGAAAAAAAGTTCGAATTAGTGAAAGATAGATTGATCTCGAAAAATAAGTTCAATACTACACAAGTCATGTGGAGGGAACAAGGGTCAAAGTAAAAGGAGAATATATAAAGGCCTGGTTGGGTTTCCATGAGAAAAATCCTTATATGGGAAATATGAAAACACTTTGTTAATTATAATTTATAATCCTTTATCAATATGTAATTTATTTTAGCTAAACTATAACCTTTTTTTCCTTGCTGGGCCAATATTTGAGAATGATTATATCTTCAGGAAAAAAGTATATATACATAACTTGATCTATGATTCAATTCTAGATAGGAGTGTTCATTTCGGATAATTCGATCCGAAAATTTCGGATCGGCCAACCGAGTTAAATACGATCCGAAAAAATTGGATATCCGATAACTTGAAAATTGAATTTTTAAAAGTTCATAAAATAAGTTTCGGATCGGTTCATGTAATATTTTCGGATTAGATATCCAATTTACCGGATCAAGGATCGAATCAACCAGATTGGATATTTATGCACACCCCCTAATTCTACATAACTCACTTTTTAACATGAAGGAGACTCGGCTGAGGGGGGATGAAAGGGAAATCTTCAAATAAGTCCGATGAGATTTGATCCCTAAACATCGGGGATATGAGGTAGGAAGCGATGTCACTACTTCCACCACCTCCACCTCATGAGAAGTTTATACTTATGCTACCAAATCTAACATTCTATTCTCTCATTAATATGCAGATAATAATATAATATAACCAAAGATGGAAAGTGAGTAGTAATAGAAAAAAAAAAAAAAGAGAGGAAACAAAGCACTCAAAACAGGCCTGCCAGAAAAAAGGTCTATTTGCTGTTAATACCTTTGGAAGGCTACCATCGAGTAATCGGCCTCAGCTTTGGTGGGAGCAGACTCAAATATAGAATTAAAACAAGACTCTCTTGATCTTTGACTATCAATCTCATTTCTATCACCTGACGATGACGGCGAAATCGAGGCGGGAACAATGGTGGAAGCGTCTGAATTTGCAGTTGCAGCTGAAAATATTGATCGTCCACCAGTTTCTTCATCCATTCTTAGGTGCCAATAGTTTCAGTAAAGGATGACAAAAAGGAAATATATGAAAGCGGGTGATTTGTTAATGTTGTCTAAGATGCATTCGTTATTAAGGAACATATATAAGTACATAATAAAAATGTCGAATTATTTTTTCTTAATGATGCTACTGGTGTGGTTTCAAGTTTGCGTGCAACTTTAAAAAAGAAATAAAATCTTAGACCATATAAACTTTGCAAACTCAAAAGCTAAAGCTGCTCAATGAGTCCAACCACTTTTGGTCGTTACTCAGATTAGTTTTATTAAGGAAAGAATCTTTGCTCACACCACCCACCATTTATTTTATCTCTTTAAAGACGACCAAGCCGATTTTGGTACGATGAGGAAATATGTTATGGGAATGCAGGTGGCCATATGACATAAGTACATAACCCAATACCCATTACCCATTACCCATTACCCATCCTAAACTAAATGCATTTAGTAATCAGGGTTGTACAATACTTAGGGGGACGGGGTGTGCAAAGTGACCAACCGTATAGAAAAGCAAAAGTCATTATATATAATATTAGTAGCCGATCTTGGACAAAAACCTCCAACATCTAGATTAAAAGCTGAATATTTAATCTTTCATCACATAATAATCACTTAGCAAAGGTTAGGAGCATGTCTTTATTTTTATTTTTTTTGTTCGACGGTAGGAGCAATTTTAAACTACAAGACTCCATCCAATAAGCTACGTTGAATGACTCTTAAAAATTACCATCTAATTCAGCATGAAAAGTGGTACATGTTGATACAACTGACATGTTTCGATATCGTGTTATTGTTTTTGATCGAATGGAATCCACATTACATATATGGAGTGGAAAATGTGGCGGCTTTATATCAGGTGTAATTGCCACACGCTATCAACATTTCGCCCTCGGTTAGTTGTCTAACCATTGGATAATTATCCAACTCCTTTTTAAGGGTTGAGGCGTTGGGCAACCATGATTTACGATAATCAATTTTCAAAGGCTTCAATACACAAGTTTGGAATCAAAGTAGTTTCCAATATACACAAATATGTACTTCATTCATGTTATTATGTTAATAAACTCAAATCAATGAGTATTAATAAGGATTACGCTCCATAGGCACGAGTCACAAGCACAATCATGAGAGTGATGGTGGAAAGAAGTACAGTTGAGACGATCATCTCTTCAAAACCATGTTTCAATTCGGCATTTGTGTTCTCATTTTGAGGAGACTCGAGGCTCTTGCTAATCAGTGACTTCAAATTCTCAATAAGTTGCAAAACTTTAAGCTTCATGTTGTCTAAAATCCATCTCAATATGATTGAAACCAAGTCAGGTTCTTCATCAGACCTCTGCGTTCTGCTTGCTTTAGCTGCGTGCAACACCATATTTTATATTTATATCAACTTGCATCAGTACAATGAAGTTAATTACTCCAACAGTCACCTTTTCTCCGCTACATTTGCTTTTTGAGGGTCGAAATTCATAAACATTCACAATTTCTTTTGCAACCGAAAATATTATGATGGTGGATGTTATATTAGTCTTAACATGTTTTTTTTTTTTTTTTTTTTACTATAATTTTTACCAATATGTAAACAAAGCATTGATGATCAAGTAATCTTGAAGACCTTGAAAAGGCCAACGTAGCAAGTAAAAAGCGACAGAGGCATTGACGGAATGGAAAGTTGAATGCATGGATGTAAAATTAACCCATGATAACTCTAGTGTGGAATTTGGCTAGCTAAATCTTGACTATTAAGCTAAGTTACGCTGCGTAGTTAACTAGATTTGTTTCTAGTGGTATAATGCTTAAAGGCACAATTAAGTCACAGTATCTGCTAACTTACCTTGATGGAGTGACTGGCGAAATTCCTGAACTTCTTTATTCTTCATTACAGCATCCCACACAGTTCTATCAGATGATATGGATACTACCATTCTCTGCACGTTATTCAGAAATTTAATTTGCTTTCCTCTTTTCTTAACAATTAATAGAAAATAACCGACTTGATGCTAAGAAGCTGCAATGCAATAGCAGAACAATGAAGAGCGATTACTTACTCGAACAGATGGCACTGTTTGTAACAGGAGAAAAGCATCATAAACTCTCTGAAATCCAGTAGATTGTAGTATTGTTGGATCATGATGGTTCAAAAGAGGCTGAAGACGATTCAATATCGACATTGATGAAGAAAGCCCTTCCATCATGAAACTACAAAATTCGACGGAAGTTCAATCAGAGTTTGTCACCCCAAACAGAGATTAGAACGCATAAAACATCTTATGAAAAAATAATATTCTTAAATGGATGATGGTTGGTACAAAAGTTTCAGAAAGACACAAGTCTATCCCACTGCCTCAAAGTCCCAATTTGTTGCCCCTTGTATTCAAGTACTGAAGCACCCGGGTTTGATCCCGGATGTCCAATTGAACTACAACAACATGCTCTTCAAAGCTTATCTCAGTTATAAATCTTATAATAATCTTTGTGTATTATCTGTTTTGATTAATCTTCTTTTTGAAAAACAAAGAAGAGGGGAGGGGAGGAGGATCCTTTCCCTTCCCCCTTCCCCTTTACATTGATTTTAAGTTTTGCACTTCGGATTTACAACTGTTGTAGGAGATATTTTCGCCCCTTCCCCTTCTCATCCCTCACCCCTCAAAACCTCCAAGTCCCAACCTTTATACTAGTATATGGAAAACACCTTAAACTTTAACACATACATCCTCTATTTTTCTTAGTTGCACCATTTGACATTTGAGCACTATTCATCAACCAACTTCCACAATCTCATCATTATATAAAAAATTAAATATAGTCAAGTGGAATCTTGTTAAATTCATCTCAATGCGAGGATTCCAAATATCAACTTTTTATAATATTTACTTATACCCAATTAGAGATATTAACGCTCAAAGCAAGTCTTCGCATACATAAAAAAGCAAATGATGCAACTAAAAAAACAGAGGAAGTATTAAACCATTGTGGTCTACAATAATCAGAATTAGCAGTATTTACTTCATTGTGTAATATAAGCCACAGTTTCTAATTATACAACAGTAAGCAACAAACTATAAGAAACATAGCTGAAGCAGTAAGCACAATACTGTTTGTTATAAGAAACATTTCTAAATATAAAGTTATCAATACTTCACTTAAATGAATGAAGGAATAAATACTACGCTATCAAATTTAGAAATCTTTGAAGATTAACCGAAATTAAATATGAGAAAAAAGAGAAGAAAAAAAACTGACACCTTTACAAATTAAGAAGAAAAAAGGTTGGAAGTATATTTCATACCTTTGAAAAGCTGTAACTGCATATTCGACCTCGAGTCGAGTTGGAACAGAACCAAAAACAGAATCAATGGAAGACCCATTTGATGTTTGACTCTCAATCTCATATTTATCACCATTAAAATGTCTTGGAATGTTACTTAAAGAAGGAGAAGAAGAATTTGCAGCTAAATTTGTTGGTCTTCCAAATGTTATTCCACCCATTATCTCTTCCTCAGTAACTTTGTGTGAATGTTATTTTTTTGGTATCTCAATTTATTAAGGAATTAAAAAGGAAGGCAATGTTTTTGGTGAGTGATGACAAAACATGAAAATGGATAACTTGTCTCTTAACTCAACATATTACATATATATCTCAATTCTCATGGTAATTGGTATCTATTTTGCTTGAGGGAATCTAAGCACAATTTTTTTACCGTAACGTCACAATTAGAATAATTTGTAATCATGCCAAGAAAAAATTTCCTTCTATTCCAATTTTTTTGTCCGTTGTTTTTTATGATGTTCAAGAGTCAAGACACATGACTACTAATATATTTATAAAAACATCAATAAAATGGAGGTAAAATAGTTTTAGGGCTTAAACACAAGTTGGATAGGCGGGAGTTTGTGTTTCGGTCAATAATAAATGGGTTGAAAAATCCCTTCATCCAAATCTAACTAGCTTAACAAACATATTGAAAAACTCAACCCAAATCTTTTTGTTAAATGGGTTACTTATATTACCTAGGAAACTCATTCGATCATATCTACTTCCATTCCCTCCGTTTCAAATGATAAGGCATGTAAATCACTTTTACGAATAGGGTTTTGCTATTCATAGCCCTAAGGGCTATGCATAAAAATTAACAAATGCATTGAAAATTGAAATTATACATTTATTATATGAAAAGATTATATTGAAAAGTGAAATACACATTTATCATATGAAAAGATTCCAATAAAAAGTGAAATACACATTTATTATATGAAAAGATTTTGACTTTTCAATGAAATCTTTTCATATAATAATTGTGTATTTGAATTTTCAATTTGTATCTCACATTTATTATACTCATTTGTTAATTTTTATGCATAGCCCTTTACCTACTAATTGATCTCATCATCAACCTTTTGTTTCTTTTATAAATAAATGTCTTTAAAATTCCCATTGAAACAAATCTATAAAGCTTTGATGTTTTGAGGATTTGTATAATTGTGAATTATATAAAAGTTTCTAACTTTAACCACAAATACAAAGTCTAACCATTTGTATTAAATAAACAAATACAAAAAAGTACCCATATATCAAATGAAAGACAAAGAAGAAGCATCTCCTTATCTTCATAAAGCTTCCGAAGTATTGGTAATTACATTTAACCTTGTGTATACAAAGTGCAAACGTAAAGTTAGTCCTCCCAAAGTTCAAACGGGTGATCTTATCTGTATTAGAATAAACATGAAAGAGTTTACTAGTTTAGCACTTAATATCTCAGCTGACTCCTAAATCTAAAGAAAAAAGAGTTTGCTCGTTTTCATGCTATAGCTAATTGTGCTGAAGCCATCTTTCAAACGTGGCAAAATATTCTTGAGGGTTGCTCTCCGCACCAACATGTGATCCTCCCATAATTACCAAAAATTTGAAATATGTATACAAAAATTGACGCTTTGTAAAACTATTAGTGTTAGTCTACCTCTATTGTAGTAAATGTTAAATTGTAGTGTCAATTTATATGCTTTCTAAAACATCTGCTTAAAACAAATGGCTTAGCTTGGAGTTAATTAGAACAAAAGATTAGGTAACTACATTTTTTATACGTAATTGATATACAATAATTTACCTAACATACTTCATCTGTTTCAATTTACTTGCACTATATGGACTTTACACTATTCCTACACTCTCTTTTGACCATCTAGTATGATTTATGTAATGTTAAAAATATATTACTTCATCCGTTCTAAAATAAATGAAACACTTACCATTTTAGACCGTTTCAAAATAAATGAAACATAACTATATTTGGTATTCACTTCTCTCTATCTCTCTCCTCATCACATGGGTCCCTCTTTTTCTCTCTCTATCTCTCTCCTCTCATAAATTCTCGTGCCATGGCCGTACGTTTCATTTAAAACAGAACGGAGGAAGTATTAGATTTGTCTTGACGTATACTTTCAAAATATCAACTTTTTGCAATCTATACTTATAAATAATCGAATATACTATAATAATTAGAGTTGTGCATTAGGAGACATAAAAGTCCTAATATGGCAAGTAAATTGAAATGAAGGAATTATAAATTTAGTGAAACTCCATCCTAAATCCCTAATTTGAGAACTCCTAGTAATAGTTTGAAAAAGAGCAGAACAACCAACTTTATCTATGTAAGATCAATTTTGCACTCAAGTTCTTCATTTACTATCACAGACCTTCAAAGTTAATGTCAAAAAAGAAATCTAAGATAGATTTTGAGGAAAATAATGCATAACCGTGGCCTCCAAGCCTCTGTTGTTGATACGATTTTAGCTTCTTGAGTAAAGTTATTGAGTTCAAATAAAGATTAATAAAAGCAGTACACTCTGCTTACTCATGTTGCTCTGCTTGTATTCACCCAACCGGGAAGGTTTTGTGAAATAAAATCCCATGTTTTCTTTCTAAGTTTCCCTTCTTATAGCTAAGTAGCTTAGTAGTATTTCTAAAAACACAAAAAATCAAACACATCTTCCACAGGAAGGTTTCAGGCCTTTCAGTTTTAATTGTTTCCTTCTTTCTGCCAACAAAACTCTTAATAAATTTTGGTGAGTTTTTTTTCTTTAAGATTCCATGATTTGATGAGAGAGAGAAAATACAGTGATATTTTGTCCTGCTCCTACCTTTCATACCTTAGTTTTAAACTACCCCCAAATAATATTTCCGGATTTGGATTTTTTTTTCCTTTTTTTATAACAATAATAAATTGTGGCAGTGATCTCGGGTCAATATTCATGATAATGAAACTTTAATCCTAATCATATGTTTCTCTTCACAGATCTTCAGCTCTTAAGTGGTAATGAAAGTCGGTAAATAAAAACAGGTATTTGAAATTAAACAATCTTACAAAAGACTTACTATACCATGAATAAGTGAATAACATAGGAGTAAACTTTCTTCACAACTTTGCTGATAAATTCATTACCATCAATACAATTTATTCCCACCTACAAAAAGAGTCGTAAAGAGTATACTAAAACATTAACGTTTAGTGTCCATGCCTTAGACTACATTTGTTCCCAAAGACCTAAACTAATGCAGAATGTGCCTTTTCATGGTCTCCAATGCACGCTTTTGGCCATATACATCTTTACAAATAAAGTTAGTATTTGAAAACTGTATATTAAAACAAAATTCTACATGACAGACCAACTCCGGCTCTTTACCACACCTTTATCTCTAATGTATCTATATAAGAAAAACATAATACAGATAGAACAACTCCGGCTTTTTTTTCTTTTATTTGAGGGGAAAGTTGCTGAAGGTTGTGGTAATCTTCCTCAACTAAATACTGTTCATCTTATCCATTTCTTCTTGTCTATACAACAGAGTTACTTGCCGCGCTAAAGAGAATTAAGCGCAAGCCATTTTTGAATCATGGCTAAACTTTCGCGAGGGTTATACTCTGAGGGGCAATGTCCAGCTCCCTAATACAAATTCAAGCATTAGTACTGGATAAGAAAAGGGGCTATGATTCTATAGTGATTGTCTTTGAAGGACAACCAATTTAACTAAAGCACAACCGCAAATTTGTGATCTCCAAGGACTACCTTGGGACCAAATTGCTTTTTGCAAAAATTTTCTGAAAGAGTAAAGTTGTTCGGCTATATTTTAGTTAGCTATATTTTTGTCTCGTGAGTTTAGTAAGCCGTTTTCGAAAACGTACTCTATGTAGGGCCGCCACCTCTATCTCAATACAGTATCTCATTAGCAAGCAACTTTTCTATTCAAATGCAATAACTGAATTGTTTCAATACCTTAACAGTAGTAAATGTCAGATTGTAGTGACCGTTTGAATACTCTGTGACATATCTGCATAACGCAATACTCCAAATTCAATAATTGAAACTGTAAATATTGTAAAAAGCCAAAAAGAAAAAGAAATCAAAAAGTTCAAGAAAGAATTACCCAGCAACTTGCCCATTTACGAACCATGGCCTCCATTCATCAACAACTGGTACGTTTAGCTTCTCAATACATCTCATTATTCCCATGTATGTAGCAGTCAGCTCTTGGTCACCACTGTTGAGCAAAGGTTTAAAAAAAAAAACATTTAAAGAAAAGCAAAGACCATTCAATCGGTAGGAGCGACGGGCGGTGTGTACAAAGGGCAGGGACGTAGTCAACGCGAGCTGATGACTCGCGCTTACTAGGAATTCCTCGTTGAAGACCAACAATTGCAATGATCTATCCCCATCACGATGAAATTTCAAAGATTACCCGGACCTGTCGGTCAAGGCTATAGACTCGTTGAATACATCAGTGTAGCGCGCGTGCGGCCCAGAACATCTAAGGGCATCACAGACCTGTTATTGCCTCAAACTTCCGTGGCCTAAAAGGCCATAGTCCCTCTAAGAAGCTAGCTGCGAAGGACTACCTCCGCATAGCTAGTTAGCAGGCTGAGGTCTCGTTCGTTAACGGAATTAACCAGACAAATCGCTCCACCAACTAAGAACGGCCATGCACCACCACCCATAGAATCAAGAAAGAGCTCTCAGTCTGTCAATCCTTACTATGTCTGGACCTGCTAAGTTTCCCCGTGTTGAGTCAAATTAAGCTGCAGGCTCCACTCCTGGTGGTGCCCTTCCGTCAATTCCTTTAAATTTCAGCCTTAGGTGAAATATATTAGGGCGTGTACTCTTCAATTGGCTTTGAGTTAGCTGAACTGATCTTTAACCCATTTAGCTTATTAGAGTTTATTCTTATAACTCATTGAAATTTATCTGAACTCATTTCCTGAAATAAATGAAAATAAGAACCTTTACTCTGTTATAACTTCCTGGCTCATTTGTTTAATGACTGAGTCCTTTGAAGAGAGAAGAGTTGAATGTTCTATGATGAGGTTGGTTTGATCAGGGTGAGATGTTAGATTAAAGCACGGTATGGATATAATGATTTACAACTTACAACCAACCATACCATATTCCCATTATTTATTAGAAAACATAATTAGGTCGATTAAGGATAACACATTGATCTTACCCGTATATTAGACCCCTAATAGGCTTCTTTGTAAGGTATTGATGATAACCAATGCTGTTTTCCATTGTTATGTTGTATGATCGAAACTTCACGGTTTGGTTACATCGAGTCCAATGACCCACCGTTCCCTGAACATCAGTTCAGAGTTAGTAATAAAATAAAATTCAATAATTAAAATGACTCATGTAGGCAAATCATAGTCCTTTGGCTAATGAAAAGAGCCTTCCATGACTTAGTAAAGTGTAAAGATACTCAAATTTGGACTTGCAACTAGTTCAGTCTCACATTGTAAGAAATTACATTTCATAAGCTACAGATAACTTAAGAGAAGAAGACATTAACTGCTCAAACTTGTGGGGTGAAAGACGGATTGAAAGAAACATAAAAAAGACCAATTGCTTACCTCCCGAACATGAAGTGCGTCTTGAACCTGAACATTATTAGCCCAATTGTCGATGATCAAGTTGTAATTTTTCTACACCACAGGAAAGAAGAAAGGTAAGTCCTTTTTTCTCCTGTACAGCAAATAAGATAGGGCTATTCATAGACACTACTACACCTTGACTTGAAGAAGGATGAAGAGCAAAGGAATTACCCGGCACCAATTACTTGGAGACGAATCATTGCATTTAGGCTCTAACACATGTTCATCATTAAGTGTATTAACAAACTGTGTAAGAAAATATTGTTAGTCCAGTACTTTGTAATTTGTACAGTTTCCTTTCTCTGTAGTAAATTCAATCTCTGGAAGAAGAATAGGGAGCATCGAAAAATATCAACTTCAATTAAAAATTTAAGAATACTTTTTTTTTATAAAAAGAACAACAAAAAGAAGAAAAAGAGAAGTAAAAGAAAGCCCAACAATGACCCATTGGCAACCAAATAAACATATACCAAGGATGATGATAATGATTTTTCACTCACTCACATCTAATGCAGTTTGAACATTCATTTCGCACTCTGCATCGCTAACATTCCAGTATGGGGCACCGCAACTTACTTTGGCGGACTGCAAAATATTAGAGATTGAGTAGTTCTTTTCAATAAAGTGTAATGAACTAGATATTTGGACAATAAAATAAAAGAAGTAGATGATTTTGATTGATAGAAATGGACATTACAGAAAATAAAGATAGATTGCCAAGTATTCGAGTGACTTGACAGTTGACACACTCCTAAGCTAACCACTAAAATGAACTGTCCATTCTTCATACCATTTTCTCTCACTAAACTCCTATATTTATAGAGATAACTTACTTGCCTTCTCTCCAAGATAGACTAATTATTTGTATTTACAATATTACCCCTTCCTTATATCCAAATTGCAATCCAAGGCAAACCTAACTATAGAGCAATGGACGGAGTTTGGAATACTTGGGGTAGCTGCTAGGATAGATGCATAGAATCCAGATGCCGAGAAAGACTATATAAATAGACTCGTAAAGCACTACTTACCTTCATCAAGATAATATACCTTCCTAATCTAATTTGTTCAGACATGGCCAGACTTGCACTACATCTAAACGAAAACTATTCTTTCTTATAACACTTCCTTTTTTTGAAATAATAATAACATGGTAGAGGGGGGAAAAAGCATGTCTTAAGCATGCCTGGTAGAATATATTCGAAAATTAATAATAATAAAGATTTGGAAATAAAATCCTCTATAGAAAACAAATTTAGAGATAAAAAAAGGAAGTCCCTATAGATTCCACTACTGAAATTTTTTTTGTTGGGCACTACTGAGTTTATTGTTGAGGTTTGCAACATTTCGGACAAGAAAATTTACAAACTTGTTTTTCGAGGCTTTGAGCAGGGGTGAAATGGATAAGATTTATAATTGTGCGAAAAGGTCTGCTTTTATAGCTGAAACAACTAGTGCTAAGTTATTGAAATCAAATTCATCTGCACATCAAATATAGCTATCAGTTTTTCACCATGAAAGATGCTGGGTTTCAAGCAATTACCTCATAAAGCTCATCAGATAATATGGATATACGATGCAGAAAATCAATTTGGCCGCTCGCATAAGTGTTAAATGGATCAGTCAGAGGACTTCCAAGAACATATCCCTGAATCAATAAAAAGGTATGATGAAGATAATATACATGTTTGTTCCTAATCTCATGAAACAAAATTTTCTATGTCCTAAAACATTAATAATAGATATATTTCATCATTTTTAGTAAGTATATCAACTTTTGTGCCTACCATCTTATATTCTTATGTCATGAAAAACTCTAAAATTATCCATTTACTGGATGTACAGTACACCAATGCCAGATAATATGTGATCTTACGAGTCTGAACTCGTAACATGACTCCTCTGAGAAATAGAAAAAATAAAGGTGCACATCAACCAAATATAGACATTATTTTCTTAGCAGAGTTTCTTATGCTGCTTATAAGAAATAAAAAGGATAAGTATACAATGCACCATAAAAAGTTATAATTAGTTAAATGGAAACTTAACAGTAAGTGGATAAAGATAAAAGACAGGACGAATAAAAAGTAAGGAATCAGAAGTGTAGAAGTTATGCTATAGTGTTACTACTTACTAGTACAGTGAGGTTTATCATACTCAAGAATTTTGTTAGCCAAGGTACTATGAATAGACTTGTGATCTTCTGCTTTAAAAATAAAAATATATCTAAATGATTTTTGGATACACATTCATGTTAGGAATAATTTTGTGAAAATCACAATATGCCCACATTTTCTCCAGTAGGCTTTAAGATGTGAAAATTTGGTCAAAGTTGGAACAAGAAGTTTTGAAGGTAATGTCATACCTTAATATTGATTTGTGATCCAGTTTCATCTTCATTCCCTAGATGACAAATACTTGAAGATGAGTAAGGATAAAAGAAGTTAGAAAAGTTAAGTAGCCGTTACCAAATATTCCTTCATTTCTTAATCAATATCGCTTTTGCTTTTGAAGATCAAACTTTGATCATGGATTTCTCTCACCATAATTGGATTAGAATTATAATGTAAGCCTCAATACTACAGAGTGTACGTATACTTTTTGACATGAATCATCCTCAAAAGGCAAGAGTCACAATTAAAACGAATAGAGGGAGTAACATGCTGAATATAGAAATAAATGACACACGGGTTTGGTACATATTTATAAAAAGGCCCTGTCAACACAATTTAGTATATACTACTACACGTGTACTCCTTCCCTTTTAACAGGTATTCAGGTATTTTGAGGTTGGGTTTAATTGTTAATTATTCTTAAAACAATAGATTGAAATTAACAAAAGTCCAGTACCTTCAACAATCTCTTGCGTGATGAAAGGGACAATAAGTCCACAATACGAGCTACCACCAACGTAGAGAGGATTTGTTGCAAATTGAGGATGCTCTGTAAGCCACTGCAAGCACACAACTAAGACTTAATGAAATGAACGAAAATTACCAGATTGAAGCACTGTTAGTTTCATCATTCCCTGGATAAGAGCCGACAGCTATTGTGGATTAACTAAAAAAGGCACCAGATTCTCTTAGGTATAAAACTTAGATGCCATAATCCAACAAATAAAGTTTATTATGGAACTAAAATCTAAATCACAAAATCTAACAATTGGATACACAGGATGAGCATGTAATTAAAAGTCCTCCGTCTTAAATTAGTTGTCATGTTATAAGTTCAAATTACACTATTAATGTGACAAATTATTTGGATGAGGGAGTAACTATACAATGCACCATAAGGGGACCTTGTCTCATACTATCAAACTATATTTAGTAGTAATGACGACTTCATATATAAGCATCAATCTTGTCCATTCAACTGTAGAATTGGAAGAAGGTCTGAGGTATACTTTCACCCCCTCCCCCAACATCCCCCCAAAGAAAAAGAAATATAAGGCAACGAGCTCGTTACTTTTAATTTCCACTTTACTAACCTTCCGTAGAAACTCATAGATCTGTTTCCCTGATATTATATCAGTAGTCAAGTAAGATTCAGCAGTCAATGAATAAGAGAATCCAGTGCCAACAGGTGCCTCCACAAATAGTACGTTAACAACCTGGATTTAAGAAACAGAAAACAAGGGGGAAAAAATACTCCATTATCACATCTCTGTAGTTATGTGTTCTAACATTACATGGTGACGACAAATATCTTTTAAATCTATACCTTGGTCCAAGAGTAGGGATTTAATTGAAGTGCTGGTAGATTAGTCTCCCAAGTTGACGTAGTACGGTTGAAATATACTCCTGTATAGTTGAAAGATAATGGACCTGTATACATTATTGAAGTTCCATAGTTACATATTAAACAAAGAACCTTCCTTATCAACAAACCTCATATAATGTTAGCAATCAAGAGACTTTACCTCTGCAGTTCACTTATTGGCAGAGAGAAGCATGTTTCATTAAGTATATGGCCATACTAAAACTAATAATAGGGTAACATCAATTAAGAATGATGCGGGAGTGATCTCAATTGAATAAGATGCAAAAGATGAGGCATACATGATTCAAACATGATACCAAAAGGGACTTTCATATCAAGAGAGAAGGCTTGGAAAAGGACTAGTACTGGAGATAGCAACTCTACAAGTCAAGATGTCTATGGCCTTTATAAAATTTGACCGGAAGTGATTTGAAGAGATTTGATTTATTATGAATTTACAATTATGTCAGTACAATCTCATTTAATGTTGATTGTTTTGTGACCGGATGTATAACTTTACTAGCTATATTTGACCTTGATTGGCCTTTCAACCCCTACCCACAAGTCATCCTCATATTTCTCCAAGAACTTTATGTCGGAGCAACTTTCACCAACTCTTCTATACTAATAGCAATTCAAGCATTTCACTAGAAGTCCAAAGACAAGTGAGTAAATTAATACTGAAAGGAAAGTGGGGTCTAGTCCTGAAATTGGTGCCAATCATAGCACGTCACGTAACTAGACAATAAATCTAGTAATTTTGTCAATCATTTTGGGAATATCTTCCTGATGCAATGTGCTCTTGCCAGGAGCATTTCCTTTGAAGGCCAAGGACACCAAAAACAAGTCAGCTAGTCCAAAACAGCAAGTTGGATTCAAGTCCTTGATTTGATGTCAACCATAACATGTTTGCCTCGGGACACACATTTCCATCCTAATCATAGAAAAAGCACCTTCCTCCTAGGCCAAACCCAGCTCACCCACCCTGTTCAGCAGCTAAATGGGCAGCAAAATGGTTAAGGTCACCCCAACCCCTAACCTCAACCCCATCCCTACCTAGGTGGCTAGGTCCAAGTCCCACTTGTTGCAAGCCCCACATGTCCTTAAAAACTATACGAGATATCAAGAATCGAACCAGTGCGCTTGCTGAATCCTTACTAGGGGTATGGAATTTCAAAAGTAATTGAATTCATTTAGCAAACAACTCAAGAGAGTAAAGTTTTCTAGCTTGTTTGTTTGTTAGTTATTTTCGGTCAATCAACACATTGTCACTCATTTCACAGAATAATCCTGCAGGTCATTTCAGCTTCTACAGTGACAGAATATATCAATTTTACCAATATGTTCAAAAAAAATTGCAGACAATGATGTGCAACCAGGTCCTCCAGTGAGCCAAAGCATAACTGGATCGGTTTCCGGGTCTCGCTCTGACTCTATAAAATAGTAAAACAGCTGCACCTCCTCCGCCCTCCCCACTCCAATATATCTACAATAATAATTATGGTCGATGTAAAGTAACATAATATAGTAATATCCACAACAATAACCAATTAAGCGAATTATATAAAAGATTGAACTGAAGCAAGTAATTGTGGTTCAACAAGCTAATCTGTAAGTACGATGCTAATTTCTATACAGTGAATATATCATCTCAAAAAAAAAAAAAAAAAAAAAAAAGAAGCTAAATTTGTCAAAACCGGCCTTTTGTGAGTCACTGGAAACCAGGTCAACACCCGAAAATAGGTTAAGGTTATTTCTCGCAAAAAGTGATATACTTCCTCACATAAAATAGAGAAGTGTTTCGCTTATTTCAGAAGGGAGGAAGTATAAAAGGTATGTTCTACAACTTTTCCAAAACAAAAATCCTACAATGAATATAGCGCACAAAGTCAAATTATGTTAAACTTCCATAAGAATTTCTAATAGAATCAATTAAGAGAGAATAAACCCATGAAGCAAAAAGATGAATACTTGAGAATATAGTAATTATGAACATACCCAGTGTAAAGCTTGAAAGGAAGATTCCCAGAAAAAACCTGGTAAAGATTTCACGACCCTTGATTGTGAAGAAGTTGATGAACAAGTCGCAAATACTGGTGAAAAGATCAATAAAAGTACAAA
The DNA here is from genome assembly GCA_947646795.1 of Beta lomatogona. Taxonomy (NCBI): domain Eukaryota; kingdom Viridiplantae; phylum Streptophyta; class Magnoliopsida; order Caryophyllales; family Amaranthaceae; genus Beta; species Beta lomatogona. The sequence goes on along the minus strand of CANSNZ010001377.1, from coordinate 2,157 downwards.
GGCATGAATTGAACTTTTTTTCATTGCTTTCCCTTGAAAGAATTCTGGAACTCGTATATTCACTCTGAAGTTCTAAGTAAACTCACTCAGTCACTTCAAAAGATTATTGGAGTGTGGAGGGAGAGGAGTTCATTTCCTAATGGATTTTTTAACTGGAATAATACAAATTTGGTTCGTTCTCTCGCAATAATACAAACTTTTGATTATTTTTTAATAATACAAATTTTAGGCCAAAATTCCGAAGTAGGTCGGTGACCGGTTCCTAACTTGTTGGTGCGGGTAAAAATGCATACGTGGCGACTTACCATTGGAGGGACCTTATAATTTTTTTTGGCTCTTTTTTTTCGTTATTTCCCCTTCTTCTTCTTTCTTTGTTACTGTTTCTTCTTCCTCCATTTATTTTCTTCTTCCTCCCTCAAATTCTTCCATATTTTCTTCTTCCCGCCTTAAATTAGTCCAAAAAATCAAAGCCCAAAAGCAATCTTTGAACTCGGCAGAAATGGTCGCTGGAAGACAAACGTCAATGGGTTCCTCTCGATTCAAGGGGAATTCGAATGGTTCCACGAAATGTTATTGTGGAAAAGAAGTTGTTGTTCGTCTTTAAGCGTGGTGCAAAATGTTGGGCGAAGTTTTATGGGTGCCCTTTTATGGCTTTGTGAGCATTTAATTTTGTTTTAATTGATTATTTTGACAAAAAATGGGAAATCTAGGTTTTTTTTGCAACTAATTGACTTCGTTCTTGTATTGTAGGATACTAAGTGTGATTTTTTTAAGTGGTTTACTTGAGCAAGGGAGTGAAGTTGATGATCTTAGATTTCAGCTATTTGAGAAGGAGACTACCATAGGCGAGATGGAGTATGAGAAAAGTTTAATGGTGAAAAATTAAAAAAATTGCAGACCTAAAAGGACAACTTGGAAGAAGATGTGCAAGAGATGAAATTTGAGCTTTCACAAGTGCGTATTGAGGTGTTGAAAACTTCACGCAATGAGAAGAACTTGACCTTGGCTTTGTTTGTTTCATGGCTTGTTTTTGCCATTTTCTTGTTTTACTTAAGTTAGTTTAAGGTTGTTATTGGTGGATGTAAAAAATTTGATGTTTTGTTGTCGGTTAATACAAAAAAAAAAAAAATTATTGGAACCCTTGAAGTTTGTTGTCATGTTATTTTGCATTTGGTGAAATGAAAAAATGTTTGGATTTGATGATGATAATATGATCTTATTAGAGTCAATAACAATACACTAAGTGGAGTCAATAACAAGATGAAATTTCATATAACAATTGCTTCAAAAAAATCCATTCTATTAGAGTCAAATGCTCATCCAAACAAAGAGTACAAATGTCATAAACTTAGGAACTAATTAATAACCTTAATGTTCCAAAAAAACCACGCCTTTAATAACACAACCTAAAATCGGCTCCTCAACCAAAAACCCATAGGCCTAATTTCTATCGAGTTGCTTGATGAAGAGTGGAGCATTGGTGGACTGTGAGCCTTGGAAGTGTTGGTTATTAAGCACCCTTGGAGCGACCAGATGTTGGTGGTCGCACAAAAGGGTCAAAAGTTAGGCTAAAGTTCAACAAATGTTGAAACAAAAAAAAAGTCACATGATGACTTACATTGAAAATGGGTGAACCATCATCCCCAATCAACACACCTACGCCAAACGGGACCCTCCCCTTCCCCCCCGTCCCCCGCCTCTCTCTTCCACCTCCCTAGAGCCAACTCCACCCTCCGACCATTCTTCCTCCTCCGCCCGGCTGAGAAGGTTGTGCGCTCACATTGTGATGAGTTGATGATGACGCGCAGGGTTGAGCTCCGGCTTGGGGTGGGTTGGCCATCATTCCTAGGCTTCCCCCTAGGTTTTTTGGTGCCGAGCAGCTCAGCACGCTTATGGTGTCCCTGTTTGAACACCTCCTTTTATTATGGCCCTGACCTTGCATAGGGCCGCAAGTCATCTCGATCCAGTTCTCTTCAAGGTCCCGAGCTTCTTAAGGTCTTCCTGAGGGTCCCTCCTTCCTATTCTTTCTAGTCCACCTCGGGCCTATTTTGATGGAGAGGTTGTACTTCACATGGCACCCTTGGCCAATGTCTTTCCCTTTCTAATGGTGGAATGGAACCCGCACATTTAATGAAAAACACTTAGAACTCATAGACA
>CANSNZ010001375.1:0-128208 GCA_947646795.1 Beta lomatogona | reverse complement strand
TTGCCCGACGCAGATCATGTATCTTGATTTATGCCTAGAATGTGCCATTTTAATCTGCATGTCCCCACGCAAAATGCAGCGCCGCATCCGACACAAATCGTCGATTCGTACTAGCGATAGAAATGAAAGGAAATAATTATGGGTCATTTGTCGTTTTTATCTTCCCAATACCGTAGCTTGGTGGCAATGAGGACTTCAAATGCCATATCTGGGCTGACTTGCAGGATAAGGGCAAACGTGAGAAAAAGAGAAATTGTCAATTTTAAAAACTTGTATGGTGATTGTCATTTGATATATTAAGGCTAATAGGCAATTTTTCACTTGGACAAACAAGCAAGAAGTGGAGAATAAGGTGCTTTGTAGACTCGATAGAGTTGTTGCAATGATGCTTGCCTTGAGAATTGGGTAATGGCTAAAGCTTTATTACCTCCTCTCTAACCTAAAGGAAACTATGAATCATAGTCCCATATTGTTAAAATCTTATCCTGGGAAAAAAAAAAAGAAACGCATTAGGGTTTTTCAACATGTTGAGAAAATCACAGAAATTCCTTGAGATTGTTATAAGACGATGGAATATTCAGGTAGAAGGAACAAAATGGTATGTGTAGTGAGGAAGCTAAAGATGTTAAAAGCTGATTTGAAAAAGCTTAATGCAAAGAATATGGTGATGTCTCAATCCAAAACACAAGCACTTACCAAGTTTTGGTTGATGTCCAAAAGCATTTGCAGCAGGATCCCACAAATGATGATTTGATTGAAAAAGAAAACAGATGCAAACAGGATTATCAGAGGGCTCATAAGCACAATGTTTCTTTTCTTAGTCCAAAAGCAAAAGTGAAGTGGATTCAGGAAGGAGATGAGAACACTAGAGTGTTTTATCAGAATATCAAGATGAGGAGGCTGCAGAATGGAATGAACACACAAAATACACAAGGTGAATAGGCTACAACTCCAGATTAGGTAACTTCAGGTTTTTTGCATTTTTATACTTCTCTGTTGGGCAGTAAGGATGAAACCAGAAAAATTGAAGCAAAAAATAATTGAGAGAGGAAAAGTTTTGACTGAAAAGTCTCCTGGGATTTATGGGTATACTAGTCATTTCTTCAAGAAAGCATGGGATAATGGGATATTGTTGGAGTTGAAGTCATAGAAGTCGTGCATGGGAAGTTTCTTGCAAAAGTAAATGTCACAACTATCACACTGACACCCATAGTAAAGTGCTGCAACTGTGGGAGATTATAGGTCAATTGCATGTTAATCTGTCATATATAAAACCATTACTAAGCTGATTTGTACAAGGCTAGGTAGTGTGTTACCTGATTTGGTGGCACCAAATCAAGGTGGTTTTATCACATGGAGGAGTATCATTAGTAATATTCTGTTGTGCCAAGACGGGGTGAAAAGATTTAACAGAAGCAATCAGAGTTCAGGGATTTTGTTGAAGATTGATTTAAGGAAGGCATATGACTCCATTGAATGGAGTTTTGTTGAAGGATTATTGATTGCTGTTCACTTTCCTCCTCATTTTATCAAATGTGTGTTAGCTTGCATAACAACACCCACATTTACCTTGTTGAATGGAAGCACATAAGGTTTTTTCCCTGCAAAGAGGAGTTTTAGACAAGGTGACCTCATGTCACCTCTCATTGTCATGTGCATGGACTACCTTACCAGAATACTAACTTTTAATGGAGAAATTCAGGAGTTTAAGCACTTCATAGGCTGACCTCATATAAAGTTGTTTACACAAATTTCGAGTCAAAACAAATAAGACAGGAAACAAAGTAACAAAGAAATTATATTTCAATAAATGTATTGAGTACAATCTCTGTAAATAGTTTATAATGAAAATAAACTAAGTCCTCTGATTCCGTAGCTTGATGTCAACGTAGAGTTGAGTGTAGACTGACGTTTTGTCAACGCCAACCTGAGTTTGAATATGGGATGACATTTTGTCAACGTCAACCGGAGTTTGAGTTTTGGTTGAGTGTATTCGAATGAGGGCCGACGAAAGCTTGAATCTCAATCGAATATGTTTCAATGTATCCGAACAATCGACGCAATTTGATGTGCTTGTTGACTATTTGAGAGAGAATTCCAAAGAGAAATTTATGACCTCTTGGGAATAATGATTTTCTAATCCCCTTATCCGGAGTAGAAGAGGATATTTATAGGGAATGGAGATCCCTTCATGGACTTGGTAATAATTTATGGGCTTGGGCCCGTTTATGACTTGAAAGTCGTTTTTACCTTTGCCATTAGACCATCTTATTTGGACTATAATATTGGCCTACAAATATTTAACAACCCAAATTATAATTTTTGGTTTTAATTTGAATATTTTAATTAGGCGGGCTAAATTAATTAAAGTTGGCTAATTATATTTATTTTAGCTCAATAATAATCAATTTATTATAATGTAAAACACTAATAAATTTTTAGTGTCTACAAATTGCCCCCTCGGCACTATGCCACGAACACGACTTGTTGTGTTTTGGTATGACGAAGTCTTGACAAATTTGATATGGCTGGTAACAAGATGACAATCACTGTGCTGCTAGGATTTGTTGCCGAGAGTGATGAACCACCTATAATTCAACTAAATCTTGTATTTGGAAAAATAATCCTAATCGAATAAGTATTAGGTTTCATTTTTTTTCCTCAACAAAGTGTATAAATATGCACGTAATTAATCTTGCCTTCGTCCTGCATATTAGTAGATTACAAGTAATTTCACTAGACTTTGTATTCAACTCGCTCTAACGTTCGCAAGCACACAACACTTGAGCACTAGACTAACCGATTATTCACCAGTAAGCCGTTATTCCTTTCATCACATAGGAATATAGGGTTGTTGATATTAGCTGTTTATTAGCCATATAATTTTTTTTCTCTTCTCCATTGACTTTCGGTTGATTTGCAGTAAGAAGCATGGTTTTTTTTGTCTTTTGATTATTTGTCTTCTGTATGATTCCTCATCAACATCTTCTCACAAAGTCATACAAAATAATGAATTTGGCTTCTCATCACTATTCACTGCCATGTGTTTATCATCCTTTCTTTTAAAAAAAAAAAAAAATTTCGACACTTGTGTGCAGTTGATGATAACTGTGATTGTCTGTTTGTACAGGTAAGTACTCATATAGTGCCAAAGCCCCCTGATCATCATCACTAATCATCAAAAGGTAAAATCCTTTTATTAATTCACGCCTTGTAATAGGCTTCATGCTTTGCACTTTATTATTTTTTTTTTTTTTTTAGGAAAATTTGTCAAAAAAAAAACTTTTAAAGGTTCAATTTTGCCAAAAAAAAAAACCTTATAAAGCAATTTTGCGAAAAAAACCACAAACATAATTTTTCTCACAGCAAGAAACCTCTTCCCATCTTCCGATGTGTTTTTTCCAATTCCTATTACGACCCTTCTATCTTTCTTTAACCCCCTACTTTCATTAAATGCAAGACCACCCCTATGCATCTCAAAAACCACACCTGGAAAATGGGTTTAGGTTTCATCTTGCAAGAAAAATTAAGTTTGTGGTTTTTTTTCACAAAGAATGCTTTAAAAGGTTTTTTCCTCGCAATATTAAACCTTTAAAAGGTTTTTTTTTACAAATTTTCCTTTTTTTCTAATCTGATTCATGGATGCTTTATGTTTACTGTAGAATTATAACAGACTCCATGTGTAATTCATGTTGATGCAGCAATTATCTTTGTTCTCTCATAAGTCAAACCCTAATATATACCTCCCGCTTTCTCTTCTTTTTTTTCTAGATGAAATTTTGATATTCATACAATGCCTTTATTGCTCTGTTCTTCTTGTTTTCTTAATTACTTTGCCGCCATGAGTCTTATGACACGCTTGAATTTTTGTGATTCTACATCTTTAAAAAATCAAACTTGATGATGTACCACATTCCCATGCGGTGATTGTTGGCTTTGTAGTTTTTTTTTGATTGCTTGTCTCATCGTGTTGATTATCATCAATCATTCATGCCCAACAATTAATAACTAAATGCAGTAATCGATTTGCTAATGAAACAAGCGCTGGGATTGATTTTTTTTTTCGTCTCTTTTATTTCACTCTCTTTTTTTACCAACAATTTGAACTTTGACACTTTTTTTTTGACTTGCAGTATATCAGATTTTTTTTGAGATATTGAACTGCCAGACTATCTTTTGAGTAACCTCAGAAGGTCTAGACTAGTAAGGTGATGATTCTTATTTACACCCCCTTGAGTCATCTTTTTTTTTTTCAATATTTTTTTTTGTGCAAGTGTTGTTTGTGATGTCTTGCAGGTGACAAAATTTTCGACACTTGCCATCGGAAGACAATCAAGTCCACTACTTAAGTGTTCATTGCGATGGGTCAGTGATGATCCATCGGAGTTGTTAGGCCATTTGCTTAATTGTGCTTATCTTAGCAACTAAAGATGACGCTTTTGGAGTGTGTTCGAAGACAATCAAGTCCACTACTTGAGTGTTCATCGCGATGGGTCAGCGATGATCCATCGGAGTTGCTAGGCCAGTTGCTTAATTGTGCTTATCCTAGCAACTAAAGATGACGCTTTTGGAGTGTGTTCGAAGACAATCAATGGCGACGATCATGTAGCTGAGACATTTGCCCCACCCCTTTTTTTGTATTCTCTATTACTCATTCCTTTCCTTTTTTTTATAGGATGGTGTTCATTAAAGAATTCAATGATGATAAACATTCCTACATTGCTCTTGTTGATCGTGAAAGAGATGATCCCAGATCAGGCACTAATATGGTCATCCGTCGCTCACCGTGTCGCCCGAGGGCACTCAAACTTTAGTGTGCAAGAACAATTTCCCGAGTGAGATGTTTGTCAAGATTCCTCTTGGTGAACACAACGCGTCAACCGTTTATAAGTTTCATAGCATCTTAAAAGACAAACCTAGCTACCGATGATTTCCTTCCCTTGCTGGTCCGCTTCTATTCTTTCCGACTCAGTGAAATGGGGATCCCAAGTTGTTAGAATCATTGGAGATTTCTCTTTCATTCCTAGGTATTGGTAATGGACTGAAGATGTCTTATTTCGTTTTCGCAAAGCTCTTGACTATTGCGGCTTTTATAACGCCGTCTACGCTTCACTCTACTCCTATGACAGGGATACTAGCATCATGCGTGCTTTCTGTGAGAGTTGGTGTCCTACTACCAACACACTTCATACCGTGGCAGGTGAGCTGTCTATTTCATTGTGGGACCTCCACCGACTCGGTGGATTGCCCATCGTTGGAGAGATTTTTGATGAAGCCACCCCTCATTTGAACATCATAAGGGCCCGAGGCGAGGATGGCGATCGTTTTATCTTTAAAGCTTACGAGCACCTACTTAATGCTTATCATCATCTGAACAAGCAACTTGAATCAAGGAATAAAGTTTCTGCTCAACAGTGGATACAATTTTGGTATAAGCGAAAATTCACTTATGTAGCACCCGTGAAGAGACGAAGATACTCTAATTCTCGCCCGAAGTTTACTCGTAATCCCACTGGTGAGCTTAGAGCTCGGTCGGCTGAATGGACAACATAAGAATCTGACATGCTTGTTTTTCTTGGTGTCTCTGGTGATGTCAGAAGACAGACTACTTATACCGCAGATTTCTTGGCTTGTTGGTTGTGTGTTTTTGTGCTTCTTGAAAGTGAAGATAGACTCATTAGGCCCGATACCTTTGAAGTTGCTACTCACGATGGCTCGAGGTACGACTTTTAGTCTTGCTGCACCCGTACTTGCCAAGTATCTACGAGAGGTTTGAATGCAATTTCCGCATCTTCAAAGCCTCGCCTATTCGCGATCTTTCTTCCCGCGCAATACTTATATAGTTGGCTAGCGTACTTACTTCAAAGACCCACCATGATGTAGACCCTTCCCCACCAAGTCCTTTGATGATCGTATTTTCGGGGACTCAAGGAGCTAAGTGTTTCAAAGAAGTTGATGCTCGAGAACTCATCCATGATGGAAGGAAGGCGAAAGTGGGGTGCACCGTCTTGAACAAAAACAAAAATAGCTTATATTTTGACGATGGTGAACTTGACGTCTCAAGTTTCAAATTTACCCGGTCTCTCTTCGTTCCGCCTATCTAGCCATACGTCAGGTTATTCTTTTCACGTTGAGCCTTATTTTCCCTATCGATTTAGCAGACAGTTTGGCTTTGTTCAAGATGTCCCTGGCACGCCTCGTCGCGATGTTGAATCTCGAAGCGTAACTTATTATGAAGCTTTGAGATACTGGAGGTTGTTATTGTTTAAGGGTAGTCAGTGCAGACTTTTCGTCCCTGCCTGCTCATTAGACTGGCGTCAATTGAAGACCTTAAATTTCGTGATTGGTGGCTTAGGGTGTCTATTAAATACCTAAGGAATAAGGTTAACAAATTGTATTCAAGTGTTGGATCTAGTTCTTCTAAGCCTAACAGAAGTGAACATCAGCTTGTAGAAAATCCAACTTCAAAGAATAACTCAAATCCTGAAGGTACCTGCGACTACCTTAACAATGATACCTTACATAGGGCAGGAGGATCTAGACAGGAAATGAGTCCAAATCCCAGCAATGGGAGGAGCACCAGCGACGCAGAGTCAGATGTGGATTTCAAACATCAACGCCGGGGGAAAAGAAAATCTCCTGATTGTGTGCTTGCAAAGCATGGGTTGATCTGTGACAGTTTTTTTCATGGAGTGCCTGAATCATCTCATGCTGTTGCGGATCTCCCCTTGGTAGACCTTTTCTCCCTTACACTTTTTTTTTTTTAATCAATTTTTATTGCTTTTGTTATTTAGGGAGATGACTTCAACCTTGAAATGGACATTATGGATATTCCCGACAACTCAGGACATCCCACAATGGTGCTTCCCTCGAAAACTCCTAGAAGGGGAAATGAATTGAGATTTGCAAGGAATTTGGTTTGCAAGAGTATAGACGGATCTGCTAAGAGTTCCTCTCCTATTCACAATCATCAATCTGTTGAGGGGACTGCAAGATTGTCGGATGTTCATGCCAAAGCTGCAGAAGCTCTTGTCATTGAGACACCTGGAGTTCATGTCTCTAGTGCCTCGACCTCTATGCCCCCATCTGGGTCCTTGATGAGAAATATCTTTGCCAAGGCGATTCGAGACATGGGTATGCAATATTTGGAAACACTAAAAGCAGCATCCTTTAACGAGGTTGCGAAGAAACATGAGGAATCCTTAGTGCTATACGAGGGTATTGAAAATCTTAAAGGAAATCCCAACCCCTTGAAGCGCAAGATAGAATCCTATGTTAGTGCGGTCAAAGATCATCTTACTTTAGAAGAGGCTGCCTCAAAGTGTCAACTATCCGAACAAGTAAAAGAGAAGATCATTCTCCGGATAGAAGCGCTTAACAAGGCCGAGCTTGATTATGATGAGATCGAGACAGAGCGTCCGGGTACTTCTAAGAGAGTAATCTTCCAATAAGCTCAAGATCATGGAACTTGAAACCGAACCGGAGAAAAAGAGCATGACAAGGCAAATTACTTGACAAATAGCTTGGAGGCCAAGGGGATGATTTTAACATCACTTGCAGCGAAGGTGGAAGACCACAAGAAAGCCTTGAGTGAGCTAGCAGCTACCCCTGTTTTATAAACTGATAAGATCCGCGACCTTGATGAAGGCAAGAGACAGCTTGTTGGAGCTTTAGTTGTCACTCACTCACCCGTAACACATAGACTTAGAATGATTCCCTCTTTTTTTCATGTGTTTTTTTTATTTTAATTTTATAGATAGTGTGCCCAGACAATTTGTGTTTTTTTATTCATATTTGCAATAAACTCTTTGTTTTTTTTTGTTTCGCCGTTCACAGTTTATACTCTTGCGGGCTAGGAGTATTGCATTTTTTTTGTTTCGCCGTTCACAGTTTATACTCTTGCGGGCCAGGAGTATTACAATGATTGCAAATTTTTTTTTTTTTTGGTGCGGCTGCACTTGAGTATTTTTTTTTTGTTACCCAAGCTGCCTGCATACTTGCAAAAGAATTATCAAATCATTTTTACAAGATTAAGCCAACGTAGTTCAAGTTTACATATATTTTCTTTCAACATATACAGTTGATCCTCTTGCTTAGGAGTTGAACAATGCTCTCAATTTTCATGAGTAGCGCTTCAGAAACTTGCCATTGATAGGCCCTATACATAATCCTTCGACGTCAACAATTTTATACGCCCCATTAGTGTATACCTCTTTGACAACGTATGGACCATCCCATTTAGAACTGAATTTACTTCCTGTATTGCGAGAAATAATGATGGGTCTTTTAATGGCTAGGACCATGTCTAAAACTTGAAAGGAGCGAGGTCGAACTTTCTTATTGAAAGCGCGTGACAGACGAGCTTGGTAGCACTCAGATTTTGTTGTGCTTGGAGTCTTTTTTCGTCAAGCGCCTCCAACTCAGCAAGTCGGAGTTTATCATTTTCTTCAGAAGTCAAGCCTTCTTGTATGGCAATTCGCAACGATAGAATTTGAAGTTCCAAGGGGAGAACGGCCTCCACACCATACACCAACGAGTACCGGGTTGATTGTGTTGCTGATTTATATGTCGTCATGTATGCCCATAGAGCTTCCCCTATTCTTTCATGCCAATCACGTTTGGACTTGGCAACCACTTTACTCAACAAACTACAAAGTGTCTTGTTGAACGCTTCAGCTATACCGTTCGCAGGTGCATTGTACATTGATGATCTATGTTGGGTGAATTTAAACTTCTCACATAAGCTTTTCATCAACTTATTGTAAAATGGTGTTCCATTGTCACCGACAATTGGTCGGGGTACACCATATCTATAGATGATGTGAGTACGAATGAAGTCAACAACATTTTCTTTTTTTCACTTCACGTAGGGGATGGCTTCGCCCATTTAGAAAAATAATCGCGCCGCCAAAATATATGCTTGTCCAACAGATGACTTTGGTGTAATGGGCCAACTACGTCCAAGTCCCCACGCTTCAAATGGCCAGGATGCGACCGTGGGGTGTAATGGCTCGGAGGTTGATGAATGAAGTTAGCATAAAATTGGCAAGCTTTACATTTCTTTGCATAGTCCATGCTATCTTGTACCATGGTTGGCCAATACTAACCCATTCTTTTAATACGGTCATGCAGTTTTGGACCTGACTGATGAGCGCCACAGACTCCAGAGTGAGCTTCCTCCATGATTTGCTTTGATTCTTCATCTCCGAGACATCTTAACCAAAGACCATGGAAGGATCGTCGACAGAGAATACCCTTATAATATATGAACCGCGAGGCTCGACGACGAATCTCTATCTTATGTTTGGATCCCTTGGCAATTTTTTATGTTCCAAATAATCAATAATTGGTTGACGCCAATCTTCTTTGTCGATTTGATGGACAGAGATTATGTCGACTTCTTCAAAGATATTCGTCAACATCATCGTCATCGGGAGCAATAACCCATCTTTTGCAAACGGGTACATACATTGCTTTCTTCCGCCCCCGTGCAAAAGTGGGCCGCAAGCCCAACGAGCGCGTCGCCCATCTTGTTGGCACTCCTTGGAACATGTTCTAACTTGATGGTATCAAGTTTGTCAAGCAATTGTGACGCTTGTCTTTGATAGGGGATTAGATCATTCTTTTTGACTTCGTATTCACCCGACAATTGTTTTAGCACCAGTTGGGAGTCCCCGTGAAAGTCTAAGTCTTTGAGTCCCATTTCAATTGCCATTTGGAGGCCTATTATGAGTGCTTGGTACTCAACCATATTATTGGAGCACAGTTGAGTTAGCACAAAAGAGTATGGCAAGATATGCTTTTCTAGAGAAATGAAGACAACTCCAGCCTCCGCACCGTCATGACGAGCGGTGCCGGCCAAAGTACATTTTCCAAGGCGGGAGTATTTCAATGAAAAACACGCCTTCACCGGAAAATCATATGATATCTCCCATTCCCGCAGGGGACCGGGTGTTCTCGAAAAGTCCCGCTATTACTTGCCCTTGACAACCTTTCGGGACATACACAATGTCATATTGTTTTAAAAGCATAGCCCACTTTGCAAGTCTGCTAGACAACACGGGCCTTGAGAGAATGTATTTTATCGGGTCAGACCTCGAGATGACCTGAACCGTATGAGCCTGCATGTAATGTCTTAGTTTGGATCGCAAAAATCAAAGCAAGATAAATTTTTTCAATAGGTGAGTAATTCAATTCAAAGACCCACCAAAGTTCGGCCAAGTAGTAAAGAGTTGTCTCCTTACGATCTTCTTGCTTGAGCGCACATTGCCCCGCAGATCGCTCTTGTGCTGCGATATAAAGGATGAGTGGTTTCCCTTTTATTGGTGCCCTCATGACAGGGGGAGAAGACAAGTACTTCTTTATACTTTCGAAGGCTTTTTTACACGAGTCATCCCGTTTGAACGGGGCATCCTTTTTCATGAGATGGCCGAAGGGATGACATCTTCCCCGCTAGATTAGAAATAAAAGCTTCGAATGTAAGCAAGGCGCCCTGGAGGCCACACAACGCATCGAGGTTCTTAGGTTCAGGCATCTCTTGGATGGCCTTGATCTTTGCTTGGTCAATTTCAATACCCCTGTGTCTGACAATGAAGCCTAGAATCTTTTCTGAGGTGACGCCAAATGCGCATTTGAGGAGGTTCATTTTTAATTGACATTTTCGTAGTCTTTCAAAGACTTTACGGAGGTCATGCAGATGATTCTCCTTCTTCTTAGACTTTACCACCAAGTCATCTACTTAGCACTCCACGATTTGATTCATCATATCTTCATAACTTTTATGCATTGCACGCTGATACGTAGCTCCGGCATTTTTCAAGCCGAAAGGCATAACTTTGTAAAGTATACCCCTTTAGGGGTACGAAACACGCTGCTTCGATCTTCAGGAGCCATGTGAATTTGGTTGTATCCAGCGGTACAATCCATGAATGACAAAGCCTCATGACCAAAGGGTGGCATCAATCATAATTTCCGTCTGGGAGCGGGAAGTCATCCTTCGGACACGCCTCATTCAGTCACTAAGTCCACATAAACTCGTAATTGTCCATTTTTCTTTCGTACCGGCACAATGTTTGCTATCCAAGAGGATACTTGACTTCGCGAATAAATCCCGCATCAATGAGCTTGTTTACTTCGCCTCAATTTCAGGAATTAATTCTCGCCCGAAACGCCTTTGGGATCGCTTCTTTGACCGACACCTTTTTTGATGGCTAAGCGATGGACAACGACTTTCGGGTCGAGTCCCGGCATCTCCTTATAACTCCATGCAAATACGTCTTTGTAGTCGAGAGTACGTAACTTGGAATATTTTTGTTCTTCCGATTGGGTAAGAAAAGTGCCGACGTAGACAGGGCGTGGCTCTTCTCGAGTTCCAAGGTTTAACTCTTTTAACTCATCAACCGTGGCTTGCCCCCCCATCTTCAAGAGTTTTAGGAGCCTCATATGTTTCCATCTCCCCCAAAGACTTTTAGGAGCCTCATGCCCCTGTGATATGGTTCAAGATAAAAACTCCACATCTTTTTCTGACTAGACGAACTCCTTTGGTTTGTTAACACTATGACATGACCCTCGGCTTTCAAGGGTGAATGTTCAATGATTTATACCACCCGTAAGCCTCATGCGAGACGGGATAACACTTTGAGGTGCGTCCTCGCCTTTGAGTTCATTTTTTCTTCTCGTGATGCGACTTAGTACCGACCGTCTTTGTTGTTTATCAATCGAGGTCGATGCACCAAGACGTTTAAAGACAGATGATTTCTTCTTAGAAGATCGAAGATTTTGCAAGGGTGTTTGTGTTTTTGACTTCGCACCTTCATTTAGCTCGTGTCCACCAAGTCTGCCAAAAACCGATGTACGGTGTTGTACGACAAGAGACTCGGCAATGATCAAAGACCGATATTTTTGGCCGAGGCACATTATTTTCATCTTCATTTTCTTCAACTTCCTCCGCAGCAATACCGCGAAGAAGAGGCCGTCCCTCTACGCCATGCAAAATTTTGATGGGTGTCGGGGTTTCAAATCCGATCCCAAGCCTACTTTAGCCTGACTTACCTCAACGCCATACTCTTGCAATTTATTTTGTGTGTCATTAATTCTATGAGTATCAACCTCAATGACATCGCCCATGGGCGCCGGATTCTCGAAGTCATAACCAGACTTCGCCAAGAGTTTATAAGCATTTGGGTCAAATCTACCCTTGTTAGCCATTTTCTCCTAGATTGATCAACAGATTGTGAGGTCGGAGGCTTAGCAATTTGATCGTGGATTGGCTCTAGGTAAAGGAACAACCACTTCTTGCTTTAAACATTGAAGAGTAGTCTCATCTACTTCTTTCTTTGGCTCTACTTTCATAACCCGACACCCCGCAAAAGGTGACTCCCTTCCTTACGACGTGATTTAGGGATGTATCACAAGACCGGAGTCGTTATGCCTTCTTCGTTGCTTTAATGGGCCGAGCAACAACTTCTTCTTTTACCTTTTCCTCGCATTTTTATTGTTGCATCTCGGTGGTGGCCGACTCACTAGAGCTTGAAGACGGGGAATATCACCATTTTTATTTGTACCCCTTTTCCCCGTTGAAGGGATTTTTGATGGCAACATTTCACTTGAGGGTTCCCCATCTTCAAAGAACTTAGCATCGCAAAGTACGAACCGCCGTGCTAAAGGGCTTCGGACATCCCCATTTATTTTCTTCTCGCCTCCACGATAAAATTTCGTACATTGATGGAGGGTTGATGCGACTACCCCATTTTCAAGCAACCAAGGTCGTCCAAGCAACATTTTATACGACGCCTTTGTGTCTATGACATGGAAGAGAGTAGATGATGTTAACTCTCCCATCACAAGGTCAAGACGTATTATGCTTATGGCACGCCGATCGCTCAAGTTGAATCCCTCGGATCATTAGACTATCGAAAGATCTTCCATAGTGATCCCTAAATCGCCCATGGTGGATTTTGGCATGATGTTGACAAACTGAACCTCCATCCACTAAGATGCGATTCACTCTCCCGGCCGAAAATAGAACCAAACGAGAAAGGGCCTGGCCGCGAGGTTTTGAGCCCAACAATAAGTCTTCATTAGTGAAGGCTAAGGCAAAATTATATGACGCGCATTTAGCCAAACTTTCTATTGCTCTCCAAAGATCCTTCACTTTGTCAAGGTATAGTTCCTGGGTGCCCAAGTGCAAGAACCACTTGTCGATACATTTCTCGAGGCAAATGAAAGATCTGCCTCCATCCCATGCGTGTAGGAAGAGCCTCCAAGATAGCCAATATCTTTGGATCTATCTTTGTCCGTGAATGCTGAACAATCACTTTAACAGAGATTTCATTTTTTTTTTTTTCCTCCTCTTCTTCTTTTTTCTTCTTCATCCTCAACAAAATGAGGTAGCATTAATAGTAACCGTAGTGAAGTAATCTTAAGGAAAGAATTCTTCTAAGGTTACAGGAGAAAGTGGATCTTGTTCGAGCAAGTCAATCGCGCACTGCCGTTTGGTATGCTTTTTTGATTTTTTCTTTCCTTTCGAGCGTTTTGAGCCCTTTCTTTTTTATGTTTCTTCTTACGACAAACGTACTTTGGCCGAGGCTTTGACCGCCGCCTAGAAGACCAACGTCCACCCTTCGTCATCTTCTCCATGTTGGTCGCCGCTGGGACACCGTGCTTAACGGATGGCACATCATCAACTTGGAGAATCGGCCGCAAAGACATGTACAATTACCGGCTCCAAACTCCAAAACCGCATAGCTCGAGCTCTCCCAATAAGAATCTAACATCGCGGAGGCATGATTAGCTTCAAGAACTTCATCAAAATCCAAGAAAATTTTCCAATCCTTTGCAAGTTGCATAATTCTCTCCTTAAGTGTTATACACTTTTCTATGGGATGACTAATCAACCCGTGATACCGACGTAGTTAGGATCGGAAGTCTTACCGACCTCTCGCAAGACGCTTAGCTTCGGTAACTCAATGACTTTGTGTTCAAGCAAATCATCTAACATCCCCGATAAATCATAGTCCGGAAATGGATATTTTTTTGCTTGGAGTTTCTTCAAGGTCGGCCTCGTTTTTCCTAGGTTCTTGAGAAGATGAACCCTTATTCTTTTCAAGGCAGCCTTGCTAGAGATCTTGAAAGGCGAGGAGGTCGTGATCGACATCGACTCCTTAGTCGAACGTTTGGCAGCCTTTGTCGCCTTCTTAAAATCCTTCTTCTCTTCTTGTATTCTCGAAGAAAGGTTGCTTTTGCCTCTATTGTTGGCAATGGTAAGCTCCATGTCATGAATTGTTGGATAATATTCCTCCTTATATTTAGATTTTGCTAAAAACAAGTAAAGAAGAATTTATAGGAAATGAAATAATGATATAGAGGAAAAATAGGTAGATGATTAATGAGGTATAGTTTATTTCATTTCATTCGCTCATTATTTAGTAATAGAAGGATTATATATTGTGTAATCATGTAGTTTTTTGATAGCATCACATTCGAAATATAGAAACACTTTACATTTTGAGATATACCATCGAATATTAGTTTATATTTATAAACACTTTGTGAGTTGTTTTATTATATCATAGGGATATAATTGTTAGCCTATTTTGTTTATACACGAAAGGGAAAACGAATATTATTTCCGCTGCAATATTATTTGTATTCTTTCCCAACAGTCTGGTATCAGAGCCGGATACGTATATACACATTGTATGAAACAAAATGGAAGATTAAGCATATCGGGAATGATTAAATCGATGTCGTCCAACTATTCCATGTGGAAGTCTCGAATGGAGGATATCCTTTATTGTAAGGATTTGTATAAACCCATAGAGGAAGAAAATAAACCGGAAAATAAAACCGAAGATGCATGGAAATTGGATAATCGAAAGGCAATCGGGTTGATAAGACAAAGATATTCATCAAAGCATTTTTCAACATGTTGCTAATGATACAAATGCCTACAAGCTTTGGAAAAAGCTTGAGCCAATGTATGAGAGGAAGACAACTTTTAAATAAAGCTACATCGGGTGAGAAAGTTGGTTCGTCTTCTATACAAGGAAGGTAAAAATATGGCGGAACATATGAATGAATTTCAAGGCATTGTTAATCGTTAACAAATGTCAAGCATGGAAATTGAAGATGAAGTCCAAGCCTTATTACTCCTCAGCCATTACCTAATAGCCGGGAAACTCTTGTTATCTCGTTGAGCAATTCGGCCCGAGTGGTAAACTCACCCCTTGATATGGTGAAAGACAAATTTATTCAATGAAGAAGCTAGAAGGAAAGAATTTGCCTCGACAAATCAGACTAAAGCACATATTGTTGAAAGTCGGGGGAGACCAATGTTTAGAGGCTCCCAAAGTCAAGATAAATTGAGAGGCAAATCGAAATCCAAGAAGAGGTTCACTTGCTTTTATTGTCATAAGGCACGACATAAACAAAGTGAATGTAGAATATGGAAGCGGGACATGAGATCAAAGAATGACAAGAGTATTGATAATGAAGTTAAGAAAAATGTCATGGCTTCAAGCAATTGGTGACGAAGTTTATTTTGTAGGTGATGACTCATGTTATAACCTTACAAATGAAGATTGTAGTCAGGGTGATTGATACAAAAGCTTCATATCATCTAACCGCAAACAATGATTACTTCACATCTCACACTAGCGGCGATCTTGGCTTTGTGAGGATGGGAAATGATGGATCCTCCAAAATTATTGGTATTGGAGATGTTTGTTTGGAAACCAATACAGGTTGTAAGCTTACACTACACGATGTCAGACATGTTCCAGATATTCGGCTGAATTTGATTTCAGCTGGTAAACTTGACGATGAAGGTATGCAAATCACTTTTCAAATGGAAAGTGGAAATTGTCAAAAGGCACGATGATTGTTGCTCACGGAAAGAAGCAACAAACCCTTTATGTCACAAATGGGAAGCTCAGCTCACAACTAAATGTAGTTGAAGAATGTTCGACCGAGCTATGGCATAAGCGACTCGGACATATGAGTGAGAAGGGTTGCAAATCCTCACTCGAAAGCAACTCCTTCCTTGGAAGGATGTTAATTTGAAATCATGTGTTGATTATTTGGCAGGAAAACAACATAGAGTTTCATTTCGAAGAAATCCACCATCTAGAAGATCCTGGGTTCTAGATTTGGTTCATACAAACATTTGTTCTATGACAGAGAAATCTCTTGGTGGTGCATCATGTTTTGTTACATTCATTGATGACCATTCCAGGAAAGTGTGGGTCTTTCTTTTAAAAAGTAAAGACCAAGTCTTTGACGCGTTTAAGGAGTTTCATGCAAAAGTAGAAAGAGAAATTGGCATGAAATTGAAATGTGTGCGATCCGATAATGGTGGTGAGTATAGAGGTCCATTTGAAGAATATTGCAGGAAGTATGAGATAAAGCTTAAGAAAACTGTCCCAAAAACACCTCAATAAAATGGTCTTGCTGAGAGAATGAATCAAATGATCACGGAGAAAGTTCGTTCGATGTTATCACACGCAAAGTTACCCAAATCTTTTTGGGGGGAGGCAGTAAAGACTGCAATTCATTTGATTAATATTTCTCCTTCGGTCCACTTGGCGGTGATGTTCCACGGATGATATGGTATGGGAGAAAAGTTAACTATGAAAGTTTAAAGGTGTTTGGCCGTAGAGCTTTCGTCCACATCCCGAGGGATGAAAGATCAAAACTCGATAAGCAAGACAAAACAATGTATTTTTTCTGGCTATCCTAAAGATGAGTTCAGTTATAGGTTATGGAGTCCTACTGAAAGAAAAATAGTCAGGAGTAGAGATGTTGTCTTCTTTGAAGATCAAACCATTGAAGACATACAAAAAGTGGGAAAATCAGCAACATCCTATGAAGAATCACCTATAATCATGAATCCAGGTCCTTCTCCGGATATTATTAATGATAATAATGAGAATGTGGAACAAATGACACAGCAAGAGAGTCAACCACTACAGTTAAGAAGGTCTAGCAGAGATAGACGACTTCCAGAAAGACTTGCTAGTGGTGAGTATCAGTTGCTTACTGAAGGGGGAGAGCAGAGTCTTATGAAGAGGCTATAAGAGATAACCACCAGAAAGAGTGAATGCAAGCCATGCAAGATGAGATAAAATCCTTGCATGAGAATCACACATGTGATTTGGTACAATTACCAAAGGGTCGACGAGCACTCAAAAATAAGTGGGTGTTCAGATTGAAGACTAAAGAAAATAATCCGCTACCAAGATACAAAGCAAGGTTGGTTGTGAAGGGGTTCAGTCAGAAGAAAGGTATTGACTTTGAAGAGATATTCTCACCGGTGGTGACAATGTCGTCAATACGAGTTGTTCTAGGGATGGCAACATGCATGGAATTAGAAATTGAACAACTAGATGTGAAAATAGTCTTCCTACATGGTGATTTGGAAGAAGAAATATATATGGAACAACCCGAGGGATTTCAGGTTAAAGGAAAAGAGCACATGGTATGTCGTTTGAATAATAGCTTGTATAGTTTAAAACAAGCTCCACGCTAGTGGTATCAACAATTTGAATCCTTTATGAAGGACCATAAGTACCACAAGACGACATCAGATCATTGTGTGTTCGTTAAAAGATTTACAGAGGGAGATTTTATCATTTTACTCCTCTATGTTGATGATATGTTAATCATTGGTCATGATACCAATAAAGCCGCCAATTTGAAAAAGGCGATGAATAAGTTCTTTGCCATGAAAGACTTAGGACCAAAGAAAACAAATACTTGGCATGAAAATCTCCCCGTGACAGATAAACAAAAAGTTATGGTTGTCACAGGAAATATATATAGAGAAACTACTTGGAGAGGCTTCATATTCATAAGGTTAAGCCGTGAGCTCTCCACTTACAGGTCATTTTAAATTAAGCTCTCAACAATGTCCTACAAGGGATAAAGAAAAAGAAGAGATGGATAAAGTTCCTTATGCACCAGCTAGGCGTTGATGTATGCTATGGTTTGTACAAGACCAGACATTGCCTATTCAGTAGGTGTTGTTAGTAGGTTTCTCTCTAATCCAGGGAAAGAACACTGGAAAGCGGTGAAATGGATATTAAGGTATCTACGTGGCACGTCAGAAATGGTTTGTGCTTTGGTCAAGGAGATACTGTGTTAAAAGGATACACAGATGCAGATATGGCAAATGATATTGATTTGCGAAAGTCAGTATCAGGTTATATGATGACTTTTGCAGGGGGAGCTATATCATGGCAATCAAGATTACAGAAATGTGTTGCTTTATCAACAACAGAAGCTGAATATATTGCTGTAACAGAAGCTTGCAAAGAGCTCTTGTGGATGAAGAATTTCCTACAAGAGCTAGGAATTATACAAGAAAATTATATACTTTATTGTGACAGCCAGAGTGCTATTTATCTGGCGAAAAATCCCACCTTTCATGCCCGTTCTAAACATATAGATGTGAGGTATCATTGGATACGAGAAGTCTTTGAAGCCAAGTTGTTGCATTTGGAAAAGATCCATACTGACCATAATGGTTCAGATATGGTGACAAAAATATTGACCATGCAAAAAGCTTGATGTTTGTCGACATGAAGCGGGTCTATCAATAATCTCCTAATAAGTCGGAAGGGGGAGATTTGTTGGATAATATTCCTCCTTATATTTGGATTTTGCTAAAAACAATTAAAGGAGAATTTATAGGAAATGAAATAATGATATAGAGGAAAAATAGGGAGATGATTAATGAGGTATAGCTTATTTCATTTCATTCTCTCATTGTTTAGTAATAGAAGGATTATATATTGTGTAATCATGTAGTTGTTTGATAGCATCACATTTAGAAATATAGAAACACTTTACATTTTGAGATATACCATCGAATATTAGTTTATATATATAAACACTTTGTGAGTTGTTTTATTATATCATTGGGATATAATTGTTAGCCTATTTTGTTTATACACGAAAGGGAAAACGAATATTATTTCCGCTGCAAGATTATTTGTAATCTTTCCCAACATGAGCTCGCGTAGCCAATTCTTGAAAAATCCAAGGATTTATACCTTGCAAGATATAAAGCAAGTCCCAATCCATTCCTTGAATCCACATCTCACAGCAGAGACTTCAAGCTAGGCGATCTTTACACTCTAGACTCAATGCGCGCCAACGATTGATGTAATCGATGACCGGCTCCTCCTTCCACCGGTGAGTCTTTATCGGCCGCCATGCTTACAATACGTCGAGTGCTATAGAACCTGTTCAGAATTCCTCCTCCATCCGATCCCAACCGTCGATGGATTGTGAGGGTAAATATGTGTACCAATCAAAGGCCATGCCTTTCGTAGAACGAACAAATTGTTTGACAAGGAAATCATTTGTGCTACCAAAGATTGTTACATGTTTCCACAAAGTGAGCAATGTGTTGCTTCGAATTTCCTTTCCCATCGAATTGCCGAAACTTGGGGGTTGGATAGCCAAAAGGCATCTCGCAGCCTTATCGATCCTTTTGGTATAAGGCTTCACATAGCGATGACCGCCTCGAGAACTTTCTCCAAGTTGATTTTTGACAAAGGGAGCTATCAATAACTCAAGTTGTCGAGCCGTCGGTGGGCGACGAGCGTCTTCACCACTATCCCCTTCGCTTTCATCACCCCGTCTTGATGCCGCGTCGCCTTCATCAAGTTTATTGTTGAGGGCGCGATTTGCTCATTTTGGTGTCGAATTTGAGCATCTTTTCTTCTCCATCCTTCATTAATTTTTGGAGTAGGCTATTCATTTCAAAGAAGTTGCACTACAAGAAAGGTCGTATTTAACGACGGCTAAAAGCCGACGGTAATATAAGAAAAACCGCTGCAAAAAACATCACCGACCGCTAAGCCGCCGGTAAACGGCAACGGGCAAGCGTGGTCGCTGAATTTGGAATCAACGACCGCTAAGCCGGTCGGTAAATAATTTAACGACGGTTTACTTGTAATCGCCGACTCGCCCGAAAAACCGACGCCGGCACCAAAACCAACGACCGTTTTAAACAAGACAGCAAATCAACGACGGTTCCAAACCGTCGTTGATGTACCGACCGCTTAAAACCGTTTCGTAATTCCCCAACGGTTATAAACAAATTGTAATGGGCCACATCAACGCCCGTTATAAACCGTCGCTATTATGTAAAAGCAAAGTTGAAGTTGAAGTCCTCGGGTGCATAGTATACCTTTACAACGACCGCCTAGCCGTCGTTGATTTAATGTTTAGCCGTCGTTGTTTTTTTGAAATAATATTATTTAGAATATTTTTGTTGTTACCAATAATTAAACCCGTACCAAGACAACCGCATGCTTGTGGGACTACACTAAAGTCGTTCCTCCATCGCATTCAATTACAAAAATATGCAATTTTGATATATATTACAATTTGCATTGATACTTGTAATTTGCATTGATACTTGTATAATTACATGAAATAGATTACAATTATGTACACAAAATAGATCCCGATGTCGGGAAATAAAGTAGAAGTCTCGTGTTTACAAAAAATATATATCGACAAAGCCGGAAACTAATAAGCTAGATGCCGATAAATATAGGCACTAAATGTCTATAGTTAGACAAACTACCTAGATTAAATATATGTACGCAAAATAGATCCCGTGTCGAGAAATAAAGTAGAAGTCGGGTTCCAAAAAATAACCCGACACATCTAGAAACAAAGCGAGATGTCGATAAATATTGACACTAAATGCATAAAAGTTAGTTACCTAGTTGCCGAAACCAAAAACACTACACCGTCAAGGGTGTCTGTAGCACTACCGCCACCACCAAACCCCCGGGTCATCGTCTGGTCTCGCGATGTGGAGGGGATCCTGGTTGCAACCTCGAGGACATGTGGCCGAAACTAGACATGTTCCTCATCATTTCCTCAACAATGGCCCGACTCGACGCTTCCACCCGTGCCGCGACCATTGCCTCCACCTCTTCCATCCGCGCAGCCGACCTTTGCCTCCACTCGCGCCTCAATCCGAGATAAAATGGACGGCTCATATGGTTGTGGAAGAGCCCTATCTCCTCGCCCGATGAAGAGTTGTAGTACAAATGATCTCCCCGACCCAACCCCCGAACTTTTCCTCGGTTCCTCCCCCCAACCGTCTCCCAATACAACAGATCGTGGTTCGGGCCGTGACCCCCGAGTGGTACAATGATCCAGCCTTCTTCTTGTACGTCTCCCGCATTTGGTTAAATATACTCATATTCAAGTGAAATAAAGTGGGTAAAATGGCCTATATTAGCCTACATTTGGTTCTAACTTTCCTACTTTGTGTATTTTCAATCAAAACAACTTATAAATACATTAAACTAACTACATATATGATGTTGAGGTGGTTATAACTTAAACTAGCATCAAACTACTCGTATTCATTCAATTTCAAGTAAAAAGGCCTAAAATGGCCTATATTAGCCTACATTTGGTTCTAACTTTCCTACTTTGTGTATTTTCAATCAAAACAACTTATAAATACATTAAACTAACTACATATATGATGTTTGAGGTGGTTATAACTTAAACTAGCATCAAACTACTCGTATTCATTCAATTGCAAGTAAAAAGGCCTAAAATGGCCTATATTAGCCTACATTTGGTTCTAACTTTCCTACTTTGTGTATTTTCAATCAAAACAACTTATAAATACATTAAACTAACTACATATATGATGTTTGAGGTGATTATAACTTAAACTAGCATCAAACTACTCGTATTCATTCAATTTCAAGTAAAAAGGCCTAAAATGGCCTATATTAGCCTACATTTGGTTCTAACTTTCCTACTTTGTTTATTTTCAATCAAAACAACTTATAAATACATTAAACTAACTACATATATGATGTTTGAGGTGGTTATAACTTAAACTAGCATCAAACTACTCGTATTCATTCAATTTCAAGTAAAAAGGCCTAAAATGGCCTATATTAGCCTACATTTAGTTCTAACTTTCCTACTTTGTGTATTTTCAATCAAAACAACT
This sequence comes from Beta lomatogona, assembly GCA_947646795.1. Lineage (NCBI taxonomy): Eukaryota > Viridiplantae > Streptophyta > Magnoliopsida > Caryophyllales > Amaranthaceae > Beta > Beta lomatogona. Next base: position 106,205 of record CANSNZ010001375.1, on the reverse strand, counting down.
TATAAATACATTAAACTAACTACATATATGATGTTTGAGGTGATTATAAGTTAAACTAGCATCAAACTACTCGTATTCATTCAATTTCAAGTAAAAAGGCCTAAAATGGCCTATATTAGCCTACATTTGGTTCTAACTTTCCTACTTTGTGTATTTTCAATCAAAACAACTTATAAATACATTAAACTAACTACATATATGATGTTTGAGGTGGTTATAACTTAAACTAGCATCAAACTACTCGTATTCATTCAATTGCAAGTAAAAAGGCCTAAAATGGCCTATATTAGCCTACATTTGGTTCTAACTTTCCTACTTTGTGTATTTTCAATCAAAACAACTTATAAATACATTAAACTAACTACATATATGATGTTTGAGGTGATTATAACTTAAACTAGCATCAAACTACTCGTATTCATTCAATTTCAAGAAAAAGGCCTAAAATGGCCTATATTAGCCTACATTTGGTTCTAACTTTCCTACTTTGTGTATTTTCAATCAAAACAACTTATAAATACATTAAACTAACTACATATATGATGTTTGAGGTGGTTATAACTTAAACTAGCATCAAACTACTCGTATTCATTCAATTTCAAGAAAAAGGCCTAAAATGGCCTATATTAGCCTACATTTGGTTCTAACTTTCCTACTTTGTGTATTTTCAATCAAAACAACTTATAAATACATTAAACTAACTACATATATGATGTTTGAGGTGGTTATAACTTAAACTAGCATCAAACTACTCGTATTCATTCAATTTCAAGTAAAAAGGCCTAAAATGGCCTATATTAGCCTACATTTGGTTCTAACTTTCCTACTTTGCGTATTTTCAATCAAAACAACTTATAAATACATTAAACTAACTAGATATATGATGTTTGAGGTGGTTATAACTTAAACTAGCATCAAACTACTCGTATTCATTCAATTTCAAGTAAAAAGGCCTAAAATGGCCTATATTAGCCTACATTTGGTTCTAACTTTTCAATCATATTTGCCTATAAATATTTGTTTAGAAGTATGTACCGAGATTTGCTTTGATTTCTTGTTTGCTGGAATTTCTCCTTTTCCAGGAACAGTCTTGAAATGAGTCTTCAAGAACAACTCGGGAGCAGTAGGGAGTACTCCTCCTCTACTCTTTGCCTGTAGACATTGTTGAATTAACAAAGGCTTTATGGAACATATTCATGTAAATTACACTAAGTAGTAGATATGAAACATATTTACCATCTTCCTAGCATGCTGTGCCGCTGAAATAGAACCCCGAAAGTGTGACGGCTCAATTGGATTAGACAGGAGCCACCTCTTCGGCTCTTCTTCGCCTGTTCGCATTTTTCCCGAAATGTTGGGTCTTCACTTCTCTTCTTCATGTCTTCGTATATCATCTCCCCCAACCATTTTGGCCTTTCTTTGGCTTTCTTAACCACCCAGTATCGCAAGTCTCGCAGACGAGATGAAGCTTTTTTCTTGTAATCCTTCCTCACTAGGCCTTCTAACTCAGGAGGCCATTCGTAAATACCCTTTAGTCAAAGTTTAAACATATTTATATTAATAAAGTAATATAATCAATTTCATTTTTCATAATTCGATTCATACATACCGTGAAAATGTTCCACCAATGCGTCTTTGTTGCAAAGACGACCTCACCGTAATTGAACCATGGTTGTCGAAAATGGCCCCCGGAAAATGTCGTTGATGGACCCACTAACCTTGTTATCATCAAACCCGAATTGAAAACCAAACAAACACGTGAATTGTGAATATCATTGCATACAAATATCATGAAATGAAGGCTTACGAACTTACCACAATCCAAAGAGGGCTTAAAACCTTTCTTGGTGCACGGTTCGAACCTTCACCTTCCTCCGTATGAGTGATCGGAGTCTCCGGTACGTGGTCACCAATGTCACGTGCCTGTGAATCATCTCCCTGTGTCTCTGACATAGGGTTCTGGCTTCCTTGTACATCTAGTGACTGAAAAAGCTCCCTCGGAGTCAAAGTCCCACGACCTTGGCTTCCACCTAAGCCACCTCGACCTCCGCGGCCCTTAGGATTAGACATGATTACCTAAAATGCAAGAAAGTAGAAACGCGCAAGATTAAAAAAAAAAACACAATAAAATGTAAGTTATTTCTTAACCCCCCTACACTCCCCCCGGGCCCTCACCGACCCTCCCGCCCCTCCCCTCGCCCTCCCCTCACTCCCCGCCGCCTCAGCCCCCTCGCCCTCCCCCGCCCTCCCCGCCGGCCTCGCAGCCCCCCCTCCCCCCCGCCCTCACAACCCCGCGGCCCCCCGCCTCCCCCGCCTTCACACCTGCAGCCCCGCTCCCCCCCCTCTCGCCTCAGCTGCCCTCCCCGCTCCTCCCCCGCCTCCCCCGCCGGCATGCAGCCCCCCCGCCCTCCCCTCACACCCCAGCCCTCCCGCCCTCCCCCCGCCTTCCCCCCTCACTTCCCCCCGCCGGCCCGCAGCCCCCCTCCTCCCCCCCGCCCTTCCCCCTCCAGCCCTTGCGCCCTCCCCGCCCTCCCCCGCCTTCCCCTCACTCTCCCCCCGCCTCGCCTCCCCCTCCCCCCCCCTCACAGCCTCGCAGCCTCCCCGCCCTCCCCCTCCCCCTCCCGCAGCATGCCCCCCGCCCTCCCCACACACTCCGCAGCCTCCCCGCCCCTTCCCCTCACTCCCCCGCAGCCCGCAGCCCCCCTCCCTCCCCCGCCCTCCCCCCCACAGCCTAGCCCCTCCCGCCCCTCTCCCCCGCCTTCCCCCCTCACTCTCCCCCGCTGCCCGCCTCCCCCGCCCTCCTCACAAACGCAGCCCTCCCCTCGCCGGGGCATGCAGCCCCCCGCCTCCCCCTCACGCCCGCATTCCTCCCCGCCCCTCCCCCCCCTTCCCCCTCACTCCCCCGCCTCCCCCGCCTTCCCCCCTCACTCCCCCGCCCTCCCCCTCACACCCACGCCCTCCCGCCCCCCCCGCCTTTCCCCCTCACTCCCCCGTCGCCGCCCTCCCCCGCCCTCCCCTCACTCTCCCCCGCTGGCCCGCTCTCCACCCCGAGCCCCCCCTCACGCCCCTGTAGCCCCCGCCTCCCTCCCCCTCCCCGCCGGCATGCAGCCGCCGCTCCCCCGCCTCCCCCCACGCACCCCCTCCTCCTACCCCCCCGCCTTCCCCCTTACTCCCCGCTGCCCGCAGCCCCCGCCCCTCCCCCGCCCCCTCCCTCACAGCCCCATGCGCCCTCCCGGCCCTCCCCCGCCTTCCCCCTCACTCCCCCGCTGGCCTCGCTCCCCCCGCCTCCCCCCTCACAGCCTCGCAGCCCTCCCCGCCCCTCCCCCCCTCCCCCTCACAGCCTGCAGCCTCCCCGCCCTCCCCCGCTTCCCTCACTCCCCCGCTGGCCTCGCAGCCCCCCCTCCTTCCCCCGCCCCTTCCCCTCACAGCCCTTGCGCCATCCCGCCCTCCCCCGCCTTCCCCCGCCGGGCTCGCAGCCCTCCTCCCCCGCCCTCCCCCGCTTTTGTTAGAATGTTAGTGTTAGTGAAATAGGGAGAAACCAATAAACACAAATAAACTCCATACAAATAAAGAGCATATATGAGATTTTATCAAAAAAATCCATCGACATAATGTAAAGTTATAAAATTATAGATCATATTCATATAGAGTCCCTTGTATGTCTACACAACACATTACTAGACATACTAATTACGTAATTAAATAAACCTTTCAAAAGCAAGAATAACAATGTCTAGGTTACTCAAACAGTAGGGCCGTAAGCAGAATGGATCATGTTACTCAACAACAAGAAGAAAAACTACGATGGAAATGTCATAACAAGTAATCTTCAACATTTCATTACAAAAGTCCTATATTTTTATTGAAATGTTGTCCTTAATACAAGCTATGATATACTCAAACAAATCAAAGTGAATTCCCATCCTCGCTTAGTTCATCATCACTATCGTCATCCCAAAAACCATCATCGCCATCGTCATCATCCTCGCTTTCTCCGACTCGAAACTAGACTCTTCTTCATCATCACCTGATGGGGCTTCAAACAAAATTTCTTCGTCATCTCCTTCAACACACTCGACATCATTACCACCTTCATAATCGAGAATATCATTTGGATCACAAAGCGTTGGAGTCCCAACACTTGTCACCCGAAGGAAGTCGAAGTCAACCGGAGCATCAATCACGTACCTTGCCTTTGTCCTAAACACAGCCCACCATTGAGCACGATCTCTTTTCAAGCTTGGGTACGGTGCGAAATATACTTGGCTAACCTGGTATGATAGCACAAAGGGATCAAACTTGGGGTATTTCTTGGTGTGGTTGACTTCAACTAGCTTGTATTGATCGATGTTCATTCCCCTCACATTGTCCATCCAATTGCACTTGAACAAAACAAAGGCTATATTGACTACGAGCACCTGTAAACTTCAATTCTATAACATCATCTAGAATCCCAAAGAAATCACTCCCACCGTCATTAGACACACACACTCCATAATTCATGGTGGATTTGTGGTTGCTTGATGCTTTTGTTTGGAAATTGTATCCACTAACATAGTATCTATTCCAAGTGCGAACTAATGTCGAAGGACCCATTGCCAAAGCAAACAAAGACATCATCATTGGGTTTGTCTTGAATAACCTATTGAAATTCATTCATATTGTTAATACATTAACATTTCTTGAATAACCTATTGAATAACCTATAGTCACACAAACTCACTTTCGATCTAAACCAATCAAGGTATTCTCGCTTCATGTTGCACCCACACATCTTCCCTACGTAGAGTAGGTCGAATTTGAAGAATGTGGTCCTCGAAATCCCTTACAAACATAACAATTGTTAATGTCTAAATTTAAAATGAAAGTTAAATTTATAAATAATATGATTAATAACAAGTGTTTTACTTCTCAAATTCTTGTAAGATGCCCCGTATTTGCTAACACATATAGGTGTGCACGTTGTAGTTCCACTTCAATTAAAAATCGTGTTCCTCCCGCATTAGACGGCCGACCACAATTAACCCCGAATAGGATCGGGACAGCTTGCCGAGCATCCTATCAAGTTCATCATTTACATTACGACCCGAATCTCGTGTCTTAGTATCCACTCCTTGCTGAAAGTAGTTTGAACGTAAGTTTGCAATCTCTTCACACAAGTACGCATTACAAATAGAACCCTCCACACGAGCCTTGTTACCAATTTTGCGTTTCAAATGATTGAGGAACCTAAGAAGGTGGTTATCAAAAAGAGTTACACAATTGCGAACAACAATAAAAAAGGATATATGAAAATGAAGGATAAGGTACCTTTCAAAGGGATACATCCAACGGTATTGCACGGGACCACATAGCCTAGCTTCGCGTGGAAGGTGAACTGGTAAGTGTTCCATGGAATTGAAGAATGATGGTGGGAAAATCTTTTCGAGTTTACAAAGGATCTCGGCTATGTCCTTTTCCAACCTTTCCATGTCACTTACCGTGATGGTGGAGCAACACAAATCACGGAAAAAAAGGCTAATCTCGGACAACTTTCCACACATGAACCGGAAGCAACTCCTTTAATGCAATCGGCAATAATCTTTCCATGAAGACATGACAATCATGGCTTTTCATACCGTGCAGCTTTACCGGATCGCATGTCCACACATCTTGTTAAGTCGGAAGCATAGCCATCGGGAAATTTCAAATCTCCGACCCAGCTTGCATAATACTTTCCTTTGGGACTTGTCCAAGTGAGGTGCTTTTGGCGGAGTTTCTTTTCCGTTCGCATCCTTGGTGACATGAAGTTGAGGCCTTTTGCACAATTTAGCAATGTCTTTTCTAGATGCAACGGTTCGCTCCGGCTGTTTTTTCACATCCATAACCGTGTGAATGAGTTGGTCGAAGAAGTTTTTCTCAATGTGCATGACGTCAAGGTTGTGACGAAGATGCAGATCTTTCCAAAGATGGGAGCTCCCAAAGACAAACTTTGTTTGAACTACCCATTTTTCAACTTTTTCAAAGCGTTAAGTGCATCCGGTCCATCTCGTAGCCTTTGGCAAGTCTTTAACACATGACCACAATTCTTCCCCGCATATGATGTGTGGTGGAGACCCTTTTTCAACCTTATTTCGCAAAAGCTACTTTGTTTTTACGAAAAGGATGATCTTCAGGAAGAAATTGACGGTGACAATCAAACCAAGAAACTTTACCCCCATGCTCGAGCCAAAAAGCTTTGGATTTATCCATACAATAAGGACAAGCCTTTTTCCCAACGGTAGACCAACCGTATAGCATACCGTAAGCGGAAAATCATTTATTGTCCAAAGAATGGCGGCACGCATATTGAAATTTTGTTTCCTAGAAATGTCATAAGTAGTTGCTCCAACATCCCATAATTGCTTCATTTCCTCGATTAAGGGTCGCATGTACACATCCAAGTTTCCCTTCGGATTTTTAGGACCAGGAACGAGCAACGAAAGGAACATGAAGGGTTTTTTCATGCACATCGATGGCGGCAAGTTGTACGGGGTTAAGATGACCGCCAACATGAATATTGACCCCCAAACTTTCCATGTGGACCAAACCCATCGGTACACAAACCGAGCCGAACATTCCTAGGCTCGATGCAAATTCGCCAAATGATCTATCCAAATGCTTCCAAGCTTCATTGTCGCTAGGTGAGCCATTTTGTCTTCGACTCTTGGATTTTTGGCATGCCATGTCATTTCTTCAAGAACGTTCTTTGTTGCATACAACCTCCCGCAATCTCGGTGTGATTGGGAAATAAATCAAAACTTTCATTGGAACTAAAGACCCCTTAGAAGTCCTCTTGTATCTGCCGCTATCGCACACTCTACATCTGTCCAAGTGTGCATCAGCTTCTCCAAAACAAAGATACAACCTTTGGGGCAAGCATGAATCTTCTCGTGGGGAAGCTCTAATCACTCCAAGATCTTCTTCGTATCGTAAAATGTGTTACTCATGTTGTTGTTGCTAGGTATTGCTTCTTTCATTAATGAAGCAAAAGCATCAACACACCTATGTGGCAAATTGTACTCACACTTCAAAGATACGATTCAAGATGCCATTTCCAACACGTACATGGAGCTCCCGTCGTACAACGGTTCCTCGAAGCCTTTAATAGGTCAAGAAACACCTTTGCTTGAGGATTAGGCTCCTCCTCCATTCCACTAGGCTCTTCAACAAAGGGACGGTTCCGGGTTATTCCCAAGAGCATCGAAAACCATTTCACGGTACGGATTAGATAGCTCTTCTCGCGGGTTGAGGTAACTCTTCACCATGAGAATACCAACCGTAGTAATCGTGTATAAAGCCCTTGCTATACAAATGCACTTTAACCGTGTTCCCGGCATGCATACGTGCTCGTTTCGGATTTCGGACACGGACATCTAACTTCATCCTTACCCGGGGTTTCGGGATTGACTTTGCAAAAATCAATGAATTCATAAACCCCCTCAAGAACTCGGGCCTCAAGTTACGCACATTGTCATATCTATCATACATCCACCAACGCTCCTTCCGTTTCATGGTGACCAATTCTACAATTCTAAACCATTTCAATGACAATACTCATTAACAACCAACATACGTACAATTAAAACATATTTGTGAAATACATATAGGGCCTAAAATGATGTCCAAAGGTCCTTATCACTCCAACCTAACCCATTCTTCGACGCCTAACCTCACTAGTGAATGTATGCCAACTATTCGCTTCATGTAAATTCCGGCAAAGATTTCCCATGAGTTCTCCAAGTACACAATGTCGCCTTCGTAAAAGCTTACATATGTACCCAGAGAACAACATAGAGAAACAACATCACCGGAAATTACATAGAATAGAACAAAAGGCATACATTCACCACCTAAGTGAGGTCAAACGTCGAAGAACAATCCCAATCGGGGACTATTCAAGATATACTCCTAATGAGTATACCTTGAACGGGTATCTAGGCACATGATGATGCAAACTTATTTATTTAAACACTTAACTTTAATTTATAACCTCATCCAAACTATTTCCACGAAAACAAATATGTCAAAAACAATATAAACAATTTAAATAGTGTAAACTAGATAAAGGAATGTGCAATAACTAAATTATTGTCATAATTATATAGTTTTTAACTTTTATAACCTTTAATAAACGAACCACTATAAAAACTATTGTGATAATTATATAGTAACTTAAACTTATACAATTAAAGTAACTTAATCTTCAAAGTAATATAAACTAAAAAATTATATAGTTTTTAACATTCTCTAAACAAACGTTTTTTTAATACATTATATTTCATGATGAAAAACTTACACAAAAATTAAAATTTAGAATTTACATGAACGAAAACAATATAAATTGAAGACAAAATATGGTAAAAAATTGCTACTAACCTTACAATTAAGCCAAAGAGAAACACCAAAGTGCTACGTAATCCTACATCATGTAGAAAATCAATTATTCAACGGCACCTTTAAGCGTCAATTTCTACTAAACGAGCAACTCCAATAATAAGTAACTAAAATGAACTATGAACTTTGATTAAAGAAATCACTAACATCTTTGATTAAGCGTCAATTTCTACTAAACGAGCAACACTAAATCACTAAAATCTGACTATGAAATTATATGAAAAATAATAAGTAGTATGAACTTTGATTAAAGAAATGATTTAATATAAGATCAAACACTTAAATGAAGAAATATACATAAAATAAAGCAAGACTAACAAAATGTGAGTAAAAAACCGACAAAAACAAGATTCGAATTTTTAGGAGAAATAACAAGAATTAGCAAAAACCAAATTTTCTCGGGTTTAGTTTCATGAGTACACAAATTATTAAAAAAAAAAAAAAGATATTGGCCCCGCTTACCACCGGCGAAATGTAGGTCCGAGCAAGAGTCGATGCAACTTCGTCGCCCAAGGTCGTCGCCCGAAGTTCACTTCTCTCACGAGGAACAAAACCCAATTGTTAGGGTTCATGAGTACAAAAATTTTTTTAAAAAAAGGAGAAAGTAAAGCTTACCGCCGGCGAAGTGAGGTGGAGGTGGGTTTCGTGCCGCCGGTGGCCGGAGGAAGGAGGAAAGGCAGGTGGAGGTGGTTTCGTCGCTGCTGTGCTCGCCCAAAGTCTTTCCCTCCTTTTTTTTTTGTTGAAAATAAAACCCGATGAAACACCGTATTCAATTAAACCCCCCCTTCAGAAATCAACGACCGTTTCTAACCGTCGCCCAAGCTAAAAAAACATTCTCGCTTTAATTCCGCAAATTCAACGACCGCTGTTAGCCGTCGTTAATTATCAACGACAGCTACACCGTCGTTATATGATATAAAAGCAGACGGTAATCAACGACGGCTTAAAGCCGTCGCTAATATGGATTTACCGACGGTTTTCCTAGCCGTCGCCGATAGGCCGTCGTTATTTTGTGATTTTCTTGTAGTGTTGTTCCTCAACAATCTTAGCCGAGGTCACCATAACAAAGATCGTTGTTCGATTGTGAAGACAACAAGGGTTCCTCTATGTCGAAAACTGTTAGAGGTGATGTCGTCACTTGTTTCATTGTCGCTCTCTACATTGAGTGGATCAAAGAGAGGGCTAGTGTGAATGGTTAGCATGTCATACTTATCAGATGAAAGTTGCTTCAATATTTGAGAAGCAATGAATGATGGCTCGTGTTCGCCCAAAGCAAATGAGCCAAACACGGGGTTTCACGCTTCGTGTGACTCGTGCATGATGGACGATTCAGCAGCCAGTAGGCTTAAAGAGTTTTCTCCGCCTCGGTAGGAACATTTGCAGTTCGAAGCTTAGCAAAGACGTAGCAACATCAGCCTTTTTCATTCCTCTAGTGTGAAAACCAAGAGTCATGTCATCCATAAAGTCACCCAACGTTACATATTTTTGTAGGGTGTCGGCAGAGTTTTTAGAAGATTGAGAGATGTTCTTGCTTGAGGCCATTTCTCAGGTTTGTTGTTGATGACGAAACAGAGATGAGAGGCAGAGATAGTCCCACCGAGCGTGCCAAAATTTGTATACACAAATTTCGAGTCAAAACAAATAAGACAGGAAACAAAGTAACAAAGAAATTATATTTCAATAAATGTATTGAGTGCAATCTCTATAAACAGTTTATAATGAAAATAAACTAAGTCCTCTTATTTCATTCCGTAGCTTGATGTCAACGTAGAGTTGAGTGTAGACTGACGTTTTGTCAACGACAACCTGAGTTTGAATATGGGATGACGTTTTGTCAACATCAACCTGAGTTTGAGCTTTGTTTGGGTGTATTCGAATGAGGGTTGACGAAAGCTTGAATCTCAGTCGAATATGTTTGAGTGTATCTGAACAGTCGGCACAGATTTGATGTGCTTGTTGACTATTTGCGGAGAGAATTCCAAGAGAAATTTCTGAGCTCTTGAGAATAATGATTTTCTGATCCCCTCAACTAAAGGAGAAGAGGCATATTTATAGGGAATGGAGATCCCTTCATGGACTTGGTAGTTTATGGGTTTGGGCCGGTTTATGACTTGAAAGTCTTTTTTACCTTTGCCATTTGACCATCTTATTTGGACTATAATATTGACTGGCCCAAATATTCAACAACCCAAATTATATTTTTTGGTTTTAATTTGGATATTTTATTTAGGCGGGCTAAATTAACTAAAGAGGGCTAATTATATTTATTTTAGCTCAATAATAATCAATTTGCACTAATACATTTTTAGTGTCTACGTAAGCCTAATCATTTGTGCTTTGTAGATGATTAGCTTTTGTTCTGAAAGGGAATCCTATTTCAAAGATATCTTCTTTTGTTAATAAACTTAATCAGGAAATACAACTAATAGAAGGCGTGATATAATCACTCTCCTTAGAGTGTTTATTAGCCCCCACTATCTTAATGCTGTTGGGTTAAAATGGCTAATCACCCACAAGAGTCCCCTTTAAAATACGGAATTCTTAAGCAAAGATTCTTGGAGAATTCAACATGAAAACGTAATTAGGAAGAGGGATATCGAATCTTTAATCATCGGTTTTGCAAACCTTGGGTCCTATTTATAAGCCAGGAAGTTATAGGAAGTTACAAATTTCTACAGGTAACTTCCTCTTCCAACCAACATGACTTATCCCAAATTAATTTATTTAAATAATTAAATCTGAAATTTAATTACCTAATAAATTAATTCAAAAAACTAATAACCCAATTTCTTTCCATGAGGGTGTCTAACAATATAGACAACATCAAATACCAAAGACCCAACAATCCCCGACTTTGTCTACATTGTTAGTAGATCAAAACAACAAAAAATGCATACATAAAAGGTATCTTTTGATTTGAACCTTTACTTAGTGTAAGCAATTCAAAACTCAAAACAAATCCATGACGACAGTAAGTCTTTGAGTCAAGATTTTAGGTTAGAGTTGGAATTTCTACACACGTGATTTGTTCTCTTCCTAATAACGCTTACATACAGGGGCAACACTTTTATGGCCATTTGCTCATCCTACTTTCATGAACATATGCAAAAGTTGACCTCTACTTTTGTTGAGGCGGCACCACCTCAATGTTCATATAGGTGAAATTTCTCAAATTTCGTTAAGAGTTATACAACTCACCTTGACACTTACATTACACCATTATTACATAACTTTGTAATGTATATAGTAACAATAACTTATTTTTACCACATTGAACCATTGGTTAGGAATTACCTAACGAAAGGTTGGGTTTCCATTATTGTCAACTAATCGAAAGGTCTTAATCCCATTCCATGGGATGTCTCAAAGATTAGCGGATCCGCTAAATTATTGCATGATCTTACGTACACGATAGTTATGATTTCATCCGAAATCAATTGCCTAACGTACTCATGTCTTAAGCTAATATGTCTAGACTTTCCATTATAGATCTTATTATATGCTCTAGACATTGTAGACTCACTATCGCAGAAAATAGAAATGGCTGGCATCGGTTGTGGCCACAACTCAATATCTAATAACATATTCCTTAACCATTCTGCTTCCTTACATGCGGCATCTAAGGCTAAAAATTTAGCCTCCAAGGTAGAGTGTGTAATACATGTCTGCTTCTTAGAAGCCCAAGAAACTGCTCCACCACCTAGTGTAAAAATCCAACCACTTGTAGATTTATTATCACTAGCACTAGTTATCCAACTAGCATCACTATATCCCTCTAAAACTGCAGGGAAATTGCTATAGAAGAGTCCAAAATTTTTCGTTCTTTTCAAATAACCAAAAACTTTTCCGATAGCTTTCCAATGATCGTTACTTGGATTGCTAGTGAACCTTAATAGTTTGCTAACTGCAAATGCAATGCCTGGTCTTGTGCAACCCATTGCATACATTAAACTTCCAATGGCACTAGCGTATTCCAGTTGGGCAACCACTCTGCCTTGATTCTCACCTAGTTTACAAGAGGTGTCATATGGAGTATTGGCTTCCTTAATGTTCAAGTGCTTAAACTTGTCGAGCATCCTGTCAACATAATGTGACTGACACAAAGCATAGCTAGCATTGTGTTTTTTGACCTTTATCCCTAAGATAGTATCTACTTCATTCAAGTCTTTCATCTTGAAACAAGAAGTCAAATACTCCTTAGTCTCATTTATGCCTTTCATGTTGGTTCCGATTATTAACATGTCATCAACATAAAGACATATTATCACACCATAATCCTTTGTAAACTTAGAATAAATACATTTGTCAGCAGAATTATGAGAGAAACCATTTGATATAACTACTGAATCAAATTTCTCATGCCACTATTTGGGTGCTTGTTTTAAACCATACAATGATTTAACTAGCTTGCACACTTTATTCTCATTTCCCGGTAAAACAAATCCCTCGGGTTGGTCCATGTACACTTCTTCACTCAAGTCACCATTTAAAAAGGTTGTTTTAACATCCATTTGATGTACGTGCAAGTTATAAACTGATGCCAATGAAAAAAGTACTCTAATGGACGTTATTCTAGCTACTGGTGCATAGGTGTCAAAGTAATATATCCCTTCTTTTTGCCTAAACCCTTTAGCAACTAGTCTTGCTTTGAAAGTTTGTATTGATCCATCTGTGTTATATTTAATTTTAAATACCCATTACATCCAATAGCTTTGGAACTGGGAGGTAAATCAATTAATATCCATGTTCCATTAGCCATTATAGAATCCATCTCATCATTGACTGCTTCTCTCCAAAAGGCTGCATTTCTTGAAGCCGTTACCTCTCGAAATGTCTTTGGATCATCGTCAACATTAAAAATAATAGGTATTTTTCCTATAACATTATCTCTATTTCCTTCAACTAGGTAAACAATAGATTGAGGATCAATAAAATCTGGACCAAAACTTTTTTCTTTCCTAGCTCTTTGACTTCGTCTTGGTTCACTTGGAATTTCATTATCCAAAACTCTTTTGCTAGATGAACCAATGTCGATAGTAGGATTTTGAGTTAATGGTACAATGGGATCAATATTAGTAGAATCCTTTCGAACTTATTTTCGAAAAATTCAACGTCTCTTGATTCTACAATAATATTTGCTTCTAAATCCAAAAGTCTATAAGCCTTCGAATTTTCCGCATATCCCACAAAAATACTTTTCAAAGCTCTAGGTCCTAATTTGGTTCTTTTAGGATCCGAAACCTTATAATAAGCCAAACATCCCCAAACTCTAAGATAATTTAGGTTTGGTTTCCTCCCCGTTCCATAACTCGTAAGGAGATGTTTTCTTTTTCATAGAAGGGACACAATTATGTACATGACAAGTTGTTTTCAAAGCCTCTCCCCATAAATTTTTGGAGCATTAGCATTAAGGAGCATGACATTCACCATGTCAGTGAGAACACCATTCTTACGTTCTGCTACTCCATTTTGTTGTGGGGTATATGGTGCCGTTCTTTGGTGTATAAGGCCATTTGCTTCACAATAGGAATTAAATTCAGTAGGAAAATATTCTCCTCCCCTATCTGATCTTAGAATTTTAATTTTCTTCCCAGTTTGTGTTTCTACCTTAGCCTTATAAATTTTAAACATGTCAAAGGCTTCATCTTTTGATTTCATTAAATGCACATAAGTGTATCTAGTACTGTCATCAATAAAAGTGATAAAATATCTACATCCCCCTCTTGTCAAAACACCATTAAGTTCACAAATATCAGAATGTGTTAATTCTAAAATTTCAGTTTCTCGGTTAACTTTTGGAAAGGGTTTTCTCTTCATTTTAGCCTGCACACAAATTTCACAAGATTATGAGTTGACATGAATTTTAAAGTTTTGTAATTAACATAAGCAAGCCTATTATGCCACAAATTGAAAGGTGTGCATTCAACATTGAAACTAGAAGTAAATTGCAAATCAATATAAGCAGAATCATTCACTTCATTAATGCTTAACTTAAACATACCATCACTTACATAACCTTTTCCTATAAACACACCAGCCTTACTAACAATCACCTTATCAGATTGTAACACAACTTTAATCCCTTTCTTGTTTAACACATAACCAGAGACTAAGTTCTTGCTAATTTCTGGAACATGGAGTACATTAGTTAAAACTAATTTCTTTCCAAAAGTAAAAAACAATTCTACAGATCCTGATCCTAGGACTTTTACAGGATGATGACCACCCAATAAGACTGTATGTCCTTCAGGAGAATTGTTGTAGTCCTTGAACAATGACCTCTTGTTGCAAATGTAAGTTGTTGCACCGGAGTCATACCACCAGTCATTACTAGAGATACTTGCAGCCATGTGTAACTCTTGTATCATTCCAACATTCAAACTAGAAACCATGGCAACGATCTCATTGTAATCTTGTTCAACCACATTTGCTTCTGCAACAACTTCTTTCGTTTTCTGGTTTTGGTTCGACTTTTTCTTGGGATTTTTACAGAAACGCTTGATATGCCCTTGCTCTCCACAGTCATAGCAAATTTTTTCCGACATGGGAACACGTTTCTTTTTATTCTTCTGATTCAGATTGTCATTGGCTTTTCTTTTTCTGCCTTGTTTGTTCTGAGAAATACTTCCTGCAACATAATTTACTTTGCTAGCAATTTCAGAATCATTAAAGTTTAAATCATTTTCACGAATGCGAGTTTCTTCTTCTATTCGAATATGTTTCTGAAATTGCTCCATAGTAAAGTCCTCAGAAGTATGCAACAATTTCTTCCTGTAGTTATGCCACTTAGAAGGTAATTTAGCAATAATGGCACCAATAAGAAACTGTTCAGGAAGTACTATTTTCAGATTTGTAAATTTAGAAGCCAAGACAAGAAATTCATGAACTTGATCCATTATAGAGCGAGAATCAGTCATACTGAATTCGAAGAATTTAAAGGTTATAAGCTTATTTGCGCCTTGTTTTTCGGATTTGTATTTGTTCTCCAAACTGGACCATATCTCCTTTGCAGACTGATCGAGTTTGGGTGTACAAATCATACAAACGGTCTGACAATGAATTCAGAATATATCCTCTGCACAGCAATTCATCATCCTTTCTCTTCTTACGGTCTGCCTTCAGCCCTTCAGTGTCTGCATCAGTGGGTTCCGGAAGCGGTGCCAAGGCAGGATTAAGAATGAATATAATCTTCAGAGCGGTTAACAGAAATTTCATTTTTTCTTGCCATCGAGTGAAATTCGTACCATCAAATCTATCTAATTTGTTTGCATCTGAAACGTACGCCTTCAAAGTTGTATATATGGAAGTATCCATAATAATAATAATTTTAAACACTCTAAGATTGTTAATAAACTTAATCAGGAAATACAACTAATAGAAGGCGTGATATAATCACTCTCCTTAGAGTGTTTATTAGCCCCCACTATCTTAATGCTGTTGGGTTAAAATGGCTAATCATCCCCAGGAGTCCCCTTTAAAATACAGAATTCTTAAGCAGCATTCTTGGAGAATTCAACATGAAAACGTAATTAGGAAGAGGGATATCAGAATCTTTAATCATCAGTTTTGCAAACCTTGGGTCCTATTTATAAGCCAGGAAGTTACAAATTTCTACAGATAACTTCCTCTTCCAACCAACATGACTTATCCCAAATTAATTTATTTAAATAATTAAATCTGAAATTTAATTACCTAATAAATTAATTCAAAAAACTAATAACCCAATTTCTTTCCATGAGGGTGTATAACAATATAGACAACATCAAATACCAAAGATCCAACATCTTTTATAAGGGATTATGTTATTTTTCTAACTCTTCTGGTATACAAGCAAATAACAATAAATCTACAATGTACTATACTGGGTTGCCGGAGCATGAATAGACAAAATTCAATAATTTTATGGGTTCAAGAAGGAGAGGCTACCATTTAGATATCTTAGAGTTCCCATCTCTTCAAAAAAGTTGAAGGCAGCTGACTGTGATAACTTAATAGATAAAATGGTGCTAGAATAAGAACATGGAGCATAAGGAACCTGTCTTTTGCAGGAAGAGCACAATTGGTGAACTCTGTTTTAATGAATGTTCATAGTTATTTGTCCCAGATTTTTATACTTCCAGCTTCAGTGATTGATAAGATTAATAGTATATGCAGATGTTTTCTTTGGAGCGGGAAAGCAAGTGACATGAAAGTGTAAAGATAGCTTTTGGGAATGATAATTACGTTTATCATTAAAATGTATTTATAATACAAATGTACAGCTAATAGCTAGAAGTTGTTACAGAAGATAACTATGAAATATGTAAAGTATATCTACTATAATTAATTAACATAGAGATAATCAAAGGAAACTAACTAAGAGAGCTACAAGGTAGTAGTTAGCTACGAGAACAATATGATAGAGATTGACGAGGTCAACTCTTATCATTAACATGTTGGAGTTTAGAGTTCAAACTCTTAAGTTTTGCTTCAAAAGAATATGATAAGTCTTTTGCCTTTTGTCCCACATTGAAACAATATAAGGGAAGAGTAAGGTTTATAACTATTACTCTTTGAGTTGAGTAGCAATAAGGCTTTTAGTGGATGTGTGGGGATGTGTGGTAACCACACGCGCGCCGTCGCCGCCCGCCCGGACCGGGCCAGGGCCTTGGGCTTTGGGCTTTGGGGAATAAACTTAACTTAACTACAGTTTTGGGTCAGAAATCTGTTAGCATCTTTTATCAGTCTTAAGTTAATGTCTGTTTTCCATGATTTCTGCCTCTAACTCCCTAATTTAGGGAAGCAGTTTCCTGCTTTTAGGCTTCCCACTAGCCGTTTTCTCCCTTAAATGATGGCCTTATTTGCTGCCATTAACTCCTTGATTTATTTTGGCTTCATTTTTTGGATCTTTTTCCTTTCTCCATGTTTTGTAAAATACCAGTGGATGTTCTGGTATTCGGGGGATAGAGACCGAGAGGGAGACACACACAAATACATCTTCTCCTCCATTTCTTTACTTCTTTTTCTGCGCAATATTCATGAGCATTCTCAATCTACTTTTCTGTCAACACCGGAAAGGTAGAAGTCGTGTAACCCTGGAGGTTGATTGCTGAGAGTCCGTGTGTTTTCGCAGGGCAAATTCAACTTTAGGGTAGTGATTATTTCACGCCACGGTTGTCAGATAAGTTTACTTACTTTGTTACCAATTTTTGTTCCTACATTCTAAAGTTGAATTTTTTGGTAACTGCTTATTTTATTCATTTATATGTGAATCATATTAAGCTAATTGTGAATATATATTTTGCGTTTGCAAGAGTATGATAAAGTGTGTTTTATTGGCCTGATTGCTTCTTCTCCTTTCTGTGTTGTGTATTCCTAATAAAGTTGGTAAATAGATCAACTAAGGAGTAACATAGATGGAGCTCTTAAACTAGATTTTTCCTAGTGTTAAAAAAGTATTGATGAACTTGATGAATTCATGGACAATCATAATATAATGATGGATTGGTTTCCCTAAATTGATTAAGAAGTTATGAGTCTTTATAGGTGCTAGTTATGTAAAGAAGCAATATTAGCGCAAGATGAGTACTTTATGATTAATTATACTTGGGATGAACCATTCATGCCTAATCTTAGTAGGGCAACAGGCAGTACGATTCACTTTTATAAGTGTGTTGAAAGGTGAAAGCCAAGTTGAGTGGCTAAGGCAAAAAGGGTTCACTATAGTGGTGGTGTTGACCATTTGTTTTGTCTCTTTAGTAATTATATTATCTTCTAGTTGATTGCCTCTTATCCTTTGGTATTTGTTAGTGGTTCAAATGAAGGATTGTCATTCTGGTGTGGCAATTCAAATGTGAAAGTGAGAGTAAATGAACTCTGTGTGTGTGTCTCCTTGTAAGGAACATAAGATGAACTCTTTATGTGTGTCTTTATGAGATCAGTTGTAGAGACCTAAGTAATGGTGTGAGAAGTTTTGTTGAGCTACTCTTCTCTTTGGCTATGTTAACCTCATGCATGTTTATATTATATGTGATCAGCCTTGATAGTATTCATTGGCCTATGGTTTATAATACATTGTTGCTTAACATATATTTAAATGCCTGAAAATTGGCAGGACAGGAAGCTGAGTGGATAAAGAGTTTGGTTGTTAATATTCCACTGTGGTGTAAGCCAGCTCCATCAGTTTCCATGCGCTGTGATTCATAAGCAATAATTATGGTAGCGAATAATCAAGCCTATAATGAAAGAGAAGGCATATTCGCTTAGGGAATGCTATTGTGAGAAATCTAATTAGAAAATGTGACTCGAGTATATATAAAGTTGGAGAGGAATATTGTTGATCCTCTCATCAAAGGCCTTTGGAGAAAATTGGTGCTAGCGTTAGCACAAGGAATGGGATTAAAGCCTATTGTGGAGTGAATTGTGACGGATACCCTTCTTAGGAATTCCTAAGTTCAAAGGGTCAAACGAAATCACAAAAGAACTCAAGTTGTTGATACTACTACCATTCCTACTAAGAAAAGTGATGTAGTATTTTATTTCATTATACTGACATATGTGTGAGGTTGAGCTTAAAGCTCTTAATAAGTTCATAGCCTTAATTAAGGTGGTTTGTGACAAGACAAACTTGATGAACTTACCTACGTGAATGTGGGGGTTACGCCCAATTCCTATGAGAGTCCCTAAGGCTTAGGACCTCTAGAGCATTCATGAGAATCCAGGCAAATTGTGGGGCAACTAGTATTACAATTGCGAGAACGTTTCTTGATTTGAAAAGGTTGAGTGCGCATCTATGGTTTACTAACCTTGTGAAAGGTTCAAAGAGAAATCTACCTATTACGACAGTAAGACATATTTGTATGCACTAAGTGTCAATTCAAGTCCATAAGACATTGATACTTCAAAACCAAGTATCGATTGCCCAGATCATCTTTTTCAGCCCCGTTTCTTTCTGTTTTCTTCTTTTGAATCATGTGGGGGATTGTTGGAGTTTAGAGTTCAAAGTCTTAAGTTTTGCTTCAAAAGAATATGATAAGTCTTTTGCCTTTTGTCCCACATTGAAAGAATATAAGGGAAGAGTAAGGTTTATAACTATTACTCTTTGAGTTGAGTAGCAATAAGGCTTTTAGTGGATGTGTGGTGATGTGTGGTAACCACACGCGCGCGCCGCCGCCCCCGCCCGGACCGGGCCAAGGCCTTGGGCTTTGGGCTTTGGGGAATAAACTTAACTTAACTACGGCTTTGGGTCGAAATCTGTTAGCATCTTTTATCGCCTTAAGTTAATGTCGGTTTTCCATGATTTCCGCCTCTAACTCCCTAATTTAGGGGAGCAGTTTCCTGCTTTTAGGCTTCCCACTAGCCGTTTTCTCCCTTAAATGATGGCCTTATTTGCTGCCATTAACTCCTTGATTTATTTTGGCTTCATTTTTTGGATCTTTTTCCTTTCTCCATGTTTTGTAAAATACCAGTGGATGTTTTGGTATTCGGGGGATAGAGACCGAGAGGGAGACACACACAAATACATCTTCTCCTCCATTTCTTCACTTCTTTTTCTGGGCAATATTCAAGAGCATTCTCAATCTACTTTTCCGTCAACACCGGAAAGGTAGAAGCCGTGTAACCCCGGGAGGTTGATTGCCGAGAGTCCGTGTGTTGTTGCGGGGCAAATTCAACTTTAGGGCGGTGATTATTTCACGCCACTATTGTCGATAAGTTTACTTACTTTGTTACCAATTTTTGTTCCTACATTCTAAAGTTGAATTTTTTGGTAACTGAGTATTGGGTTTTGCATTATTGCTTATACGAGTTTTCCAGATGTGTTGGGTATTGAATTTTTTTTTTGTTGATTATATGTGTTTGCGGATATACTGTTGATTTCTTCTGCTTCTCTTTCTCATTTTCTCATCTGGGTTTGTCTTAATTGTTGAAAAGATTACTTATTTGAGTGGGAAATAATTGGATTAACAGTTATTTGGAAGCCATTTTAGATGTAGGAGGTCAAGGTATCGACGCTTCTAATGCTAAAACGTCGTCGTCTGCTCCATCGTCGTTGCTTCTTTGAGAACGAGGACATTTTAGACCTTCTCGTTATTTTGTTGAAGAAGTTATTACTGGTTTTTATGAAACCGATCTTCATCGCTCTTGGGATCGCGGAAAAACAGAGTTTTTGGAAACAATTATTATTTAAAAAAAAAAAAAGGATGAAATTTCAGTGTCATGTTTGTGAGAGAAATCCAGCAACGGTAATATGTTGGAATCTCAAGCAAAATCCCTTCTTGTGATATTTGCCAAATTGCAGAATTATCAATTATATATTGGAATCCTTTTCGATGAAGTTTGATCTTATAGTTCAAATACAAAGAATCTTGATTTTGGAGCCTGGAGGTACTTAGATTAATTATCTTAATATTAAATATTAAGAAGAACTTGAAGATGCGGATTGTCACTAGTGGTTTTAACGCCAAACGACAATGAGGACGAGAGGTGTGTTTGGATCGAGTTAGATTTTAAAGACTAACTAGTTAGTTGGTTTTTCTCATGTTGGTGAGTGGTTTTGAGGAGGAAGGTTGCCATGAGTGATCCTTTTATCTGTGGATATTTGCTAGTCTGCCTTTCGAAACAGCCCAAATAAGCTCTTGAGAATTAATAAGTTCTTTTGCGGTAATAAGTTCTGCTGGTCTACCTGTTACTATGTCGTATGTTATATGTGAATTTGGGCAGTGAGACTTCAGAGGGTGATATTTTGTTAAAGCAATTTGTTTACAAACTATGGAGGCTACTATATTTCTTAATTAAAGTGGGATTCTTTGGATTATCATGTACTAACCCAAATTTAACAAATATGTCATGGTATGAGTCCATGAGCATTATATTGTTTTGTTCCTTGTTTGATAAGGGAAGTGATCAAGCACATTTAGATTATCAAAGTGATTCCGACAACTTCAGGGAAGTTTCCTATCTACGTTATATACCGTCAAACTCTAACTTTGCATAATATGTTATTATGTGCCCCACTGTTTGTTCTGTTTGAATAATTCATGTTATTGCTGAATTTGTGGTGCAATGTGGGGGTAAGTTATTGTTTGAGTCTAACAGGTAGTTAGTTGGACTCACCTAGGTGAGTGCAAGGAAGGAAACTTCCATGGGACTTTAATCTGTTGAGAACATCAATTTGACTCTTGAGTTGAAAGTTGGTTTCCTTTGCTTATTATATATGTTGAATATATTTGATTACAGAGTTGCTTTGTAAAATTCCTGTAAGATTTAAATCTTTGACCATGTTTAGTCATATGGACTTTTGGGTTTATTGGTAGCATCTCGAGTGTTAAGTCGTGTCTCTGAGAAACCCTATTGTTGAAGGTTCCTTTATTGGTTATCTTAAGGTGTCTTAGATTGTGGATCTTAATCCCTAATCTAGTGGACAATATCTTAATAAATGCATATGAATAGCTAAGTGTAATTCTTTAGGCACCCTAGTAGTTTGGAACTAAAAGGTTGTTGTTTTTGGAGTTCAATTCTTATGAATACTCTCTAAGTGTAATTGCTCTTATATTTCATGTGTAAATGATTTCGTGAGCTATAACCTTTTACCATAGGTCTAGATGAGACCATTTTGAAATTTCCTTCTTTTATAGAAGAGAAAAGTTGAGTGAGGCCTAAAAACCAAGTGTATTGGGTAATTTATAGTTGAAAGGATTAATATTTTTTCGTATCTCTCTTCATGTGGGGATAGTAGTTGTTTAAAATAATGATATCTTTTCAATGGATTGGATAGTCTCTCGAGAAGTTAGTTAAGACTTTTGTGTATGTCTAACTAAGGTGGATCTTTTATCCTTGTGTGGTTCTCATGTGTTTTGAGACCTTGTGAAATTGATGTAGTGGAAATCGCTTCATTTCATCACTGCTTATTTTATTCATTTATATGTGTTACATATTAAGCTAATTGTGAATATATATTTTGCGTTTGCAAGAGTATGATAAAGTGTGTTTTATTGGCCTGATTGCTTCTTCTCCTTTATGTGTTGTGTATTCCTAATAAAGTTGGTAAGTAGATCAACTAAGGAGTAACATAGATGGAGCTCTTAAACTAGATTTGTCCTAGTGTTAAAAAGGTATTGATGAACTTGATGAATTCATGGACAATCATAATATAATGATGGAATGGTTTCCCTAAATTGATTAAGAAGTTATGAGTCTTTATAGGTGCTAGTTATGTAAAGAAGCAATATTAGCGCAAGATGAGTACTTTATGATTTATTATACTTGGGATGAACCATTCATGCCTAATCTTAGTAGGGCAATAGGCAGTAAGATTCACTTTTATAAGTGTGTTGAAAGGTGAAAGCCAAGTTGAGTGGCTAAGGCAAAAAGGGTTCACTATAGTGGTGGTGTTGACCATTTGTTTTGTCTCTTTAGTAATTATATTATCTTCTAGTTGATTGCCTCTTATCCTTTGGTATTTGTTAGTGGTTCAAATGAAGGATTGTCATTCTGGTGTGGCAATTCAAATGTGAAAGTGAGAGTAAATGAACTCTATGTGTGTGTCTCCTTGTAAGGAACATAAGATGAACTCTTTGTGTGTGTCTTTATGAGATCAGTTGTAGAGACCTAAGTAATGGTGTGAGAAGTTTTGTTGAGCTACTCTTCTCTTTGGCTATGTTAACCTCATGCCTGTGTATATTATATGTGATCAGCCTTGATAGTATTCATTGGCCTATGGTTTATAATACATTGTTGCTTAACATATATTTAAATGCCTGAAAATTGGCAGGACAGGAAGCTGAGTGGATAAAGAGTTTGGTTGTTAATATTCCACTGTGGTGTAAGCCAGCTCCATCAGTTTCCATGCGTTGTGATTCATAAGCAATAATTATGGTAGCGAATAATCAAGCCTATAATGAAAGAGAAGGCATATTCGCTTAAGGAATGCTATTGTGAGAAATCTAATTAGAAAATGTGACTCGAGTATATATAAAGTTGGAGATGAATATTGTTGATCCTCTCATCAAAGGCCTTTGGAGAAAATTGGTGCTAGCGTTAGCACAAGGAATGGGATTAAAGCCTATTGTGGAGTGAATTGTGACGGATACCCTTCTTAGGAATTCCTAAGTTCAATGGGTCAAACGAAATCACAAAAGAACTCAAGTTGTTGATACTACTACCATTCCTACTAAGAAAAGTGATGTAGTATTTTATTTCATTATACTGTCATATGTGTGAGGTTGAGCTTAGAGCTCTTAATAAGTTCATAGCCTTAATTAAGGTGGTTTGTGACAGTACAAACTTGATGAACTTACCTACGTGAATGTGGGGGTTACGCCCAATCCCCTATGAGAGTCCCTAAGGCTTAGGACCTCTAGAGCATTCATGAGAATCCAGGTAAATTGTGGGGCAACTAGTATTACAATTGCGAGAACGTTTCTTGATTTGAAAAAGGTTGAGTGCGCATCTATGGTTTACTAACCTCGTGAAAGGTTCAAAGAGAAATCTACCTATTACGACAGTAAGACATATTTGTATGCACTGAGTGTCAATTCAAGTCCATAAGACATTGATACTTCAAAACCAAGTATCTATTGCCCAGATCATCTTTTTCAGCCCCGTTTCTTTCTGTTTTCTTCTTTTGAATCATGTGGGGGATTGTTGGAGTTTAGAGTTCAAACTCTTAAGTTTTGCTTCAAAAGAATATGATAAGTCTTTTGCCTTTTGTCCCACATTGAAAGAATATAAGGGAACAGTAAGGTTTATAATTATTACTCTTTCAGTTGAGTAGCAATAAGGCTTTTAGTGGATGTGTGGTGATGTGTGGTAACCACACGCGCGCCGCCGCCGCCCGCCCGGACCGGGCCAGGGCCTTGGGCCTTGGGCCTTGGGCCTTGGGATTTAAACTTAACTTAACTACAGTTTTGGGTCAGAAATCTGTTAGCATCTTTTATCAGTCTTAAGTTAATGTCGGTTTTCCATGATTTCTGCCTCTAACTCCCTAATTTAGGGAAGCAGTTTCCTGCTTTTAGGCTTCCCACTAGCCGTTTTCTCCCTTAAATGATGGCCTTATTTGCTGCCATTAACTCCTTGATTTATTTTGGCTTCATTTTTTGGATCTTTTTCCTTTCTCCATGTTTTGTAAAATACCAGTGGATGTTCTGGTATTCGGGGGATAGAGACCGAGAGGGAGACACACACAAATACATCTTCTCCTCCATTTCTTCACTTCTTTTTCTGGGCAATATTCAAGAGCATTCTCAATCTACTTTTCTGTCAACACCGGAAAGGTAGAAGCCGTGTAACCCTGGAGGTTGATTGTTGAGAGTCCGTGTGTTGTTGCGGGGGCAAATTCAACTTTAGGGCGGGTGCTTATTTCACGCCACGGTTGTCAGATAAGTTTACTTACTTTGTTACCAATTTTTGTTCCTACATTCTAAAGTTTAATTTTTTGGTAACTGCTTGTTTTATTCATTTATATGTGAATCATATTAAGCTAATTGTGAATATATATTTTGCGTTTGCAAGAGTATGATAAAGTGTGTTTTATTGGCCTGATTGCTTCTTCTCCTTTCTGTGTTGTGTATTCCTAATAAAGTTGGTAGGTAGATCAACTAAGGAGTAACATAGATGGAGCTCTTAAACTAGATTTGTCCTAGTGTTAAAAAGGTATTGATGAACTTGATGAATTCATGGACAATCATAATATAATGATGGATTGGTTTCCCTAAATTGATTAAGAAGTTATGAGTCTTTATAGGTGCTAGTTATGTAAAGAAGCAATATTAGCGCAAGATGAGTACTTTATGATTTATTATACTTGGGATGAACCATTCATGCCTAATCTTAGTAGGGCAATAGGCAGTAAGATTCACTTTTATAAGTGTGTTGAAAGGTGAAAGCCAAGTTGAGTGGCTAAGGCAAAAAGGGTTCACTATAGTGGTGGTGTTGACCATTTGTTTTGTCTCTTTCGTAATTATATTATCTTCTAGTTGATTGCCTCTTATCCTTTGGTATTTGTTAGTGGTTCAAATGAAGGATTGTCATTCTGGTGTGGCAATTCAAATGTGAAAGTGAGAGTAAATGAACTCTATGTGTGTGTCTCCTTGTAAGGAACATAAGATGAACTCTTTGTGTGTGTCTTTATGAGATCAGTTGTAGAGACCTAAGTAATGGTGTGAGAAGTTTTGTTGAGCTACTTTTCTCTTTGGCTATGTTAACCTCATGCCTGTGTATATTATATGTGATCAGCCTTGATAGTATTCATTGGCCTATGGTTTATAATACATTGTTGCTTAACATATATTTAAATGCCTGAAAATTGGCAGGACAGGAAGCTGAGTGGATAAAGAGTTTGGTTGTTAATATTCCACTGTGGTGTAAGCCAGCTCCATCAGTTTCCATGCGTTGTGATTCATAAGCAATAATTATGGTAGCGAATAATCAAGCCTATAATGAAAGAGAAGGCATATTCGCTTAAGGAATGCTATTGTGAGAAATCTAATTAGAAAATGTGACTCGAGTATATATAAAGTTGGAGAGGAATATTGTTGATCCTCTCATCAAAGGCCTTTGGAGAAAATTGGTGCTAGCGTTAGCACAAGGAATGAGATTAAAGCCTATTGTGGAGTGAATTGTGACGGATACCCTTCTTAGGAATTCCAAAGTTCAAAGGGTCAAACGAAATCACAAAAGAACTCAAGTTGTTGATACTACTACCATTCCTACTAAGAAAAGTGATGTAGTATTTTATTTCATTATACTGTCATATGTGTGAGGTTGAGCTTAGAGCTCTTAATAAGTTCATAGCCTTAATTAAGGTGGTTTGTGACAGTACAAACTTGATGAACTTACCTACGTGAATGTGGGGGTTACGCCCAATCCCCTATGAGAGTCCCTAAGGCTTAGGACCTCTAGAGCATTCATGAGAATCCAGGCAAATTGTGGGGCAACTAGTATTACAATTGCGAGAACGTTTCTTGATTTGAAAAAGGTTGAGTGCGCATCTATGGTTTACTAACCTCGTGAAAGGTTCAAAGAGAAATCTACCTATTACGACAGTAAGACATATTTGTATGCACTGAGTGTCAATTCAAGTCCATAAGACATTGATACTTCAAAACCAAGTATCTATTGCCCAGATCATCTTTTTCAGCCCCGTTTCTTTCTGTTTTCTTCTTTTGAATCATGTGGGGGATTGTTGGAGTTTAGAGTTCAAACTCTTAAGTTTTGCTTCAAAAGAATATGATAAGTCTTTTGCCTTTTGTCCCACATTGAAAGAATATAAGGGAAGAGTAAGGTTTATAACTATTACTCTTTGAGTTGAGTAGCAATAAGGCTTTTAGTGGATGTGTGGTAACCACACGCGCGCCGCCGCCGCCTGCCCGGACGGGGCAGGGCCTTAGGCCTTGGGCCTTTGGCCTTGGGATTTAAACTTAACTTAACTACAGTTTTGGGTCAGAAATCTGTTAGCATCTTTTATCAGTCTTAAGTTAATGTCGGTTTTCCATGATTTCTGCCTCTAACTCCCTAATTTAGGGAAGCAGTTTCCTGCTTTTAGGCTTCCCACTAGCCGTTTTCTCCCTTAAATGATGGCTTTATTTGCTGCCATTAACTCCTTGATTTATTTTGGCTTCATTTTTTGGATCTTTTTCCTTTCTCCATGTTTTGTAAAATACCAGTGGATGTTCTGGTATTCGGGGGATAGAGACCGAGAGGGAGACACCCACAAATACATCTTCTCCTCCATTTCTTCACTTCTTTTTCTGGGAATATTCAAGAGCATTCTCAATCTACTTTTCTGTCAACACCGGAAAGGTAGAAGCCGTGTAACCCTGGAGGTTGATTGTTGAGAGTCCGTGTGTTGTTGCGGGGCAAATTCAACTTTAGGGCAGTGCTTATTTCACGCCACGGTTGTCAGATAAGTTTACTTACTTTGTTACCAATTTTTGTTCCTACATTCTAAAGTTTAATTTTTTGGTAACTGCTTGTTTTATTCATTTATATGTGAATCATATTAAGCTAATTGTGAATATATATTTTGCATTTGCAAGAGTATGATAAAGTGTGTTTTATTGGCCTGATTGCTTCTTCTCCTTTCTGTGTTGTGTATTCCTAATAAAGTTGGTAAGTAGATCAACTAAGGAGTAACATAGATGGAGCTCTTAAACTAGATTTGTCCTAGTGTTAAAAAGGTATTGATGAACTTGATGAATTCATGGACAATCATAATATAATGATGGATTGGTTTCCCTAAATTGATTAAGAAGTTATGAGTCTTTATAGGTGCTAGTTATGTAAAGAAGCAATATTAGCGCAAGATGAGTACTTTATGATTTATTATACTTGGGATGAACCATTCATGCCTAATCTTAGTAGGGCAATAGGCAGTAAGATTCACTTTTATAAGTGTGTTGAAAGGTGAAAGCCAAGTTGAGTGGCTAAGGCAAAAAGGGTTCACTATAGTGGTGGTGTTGACCATTTGTTTTGTCTCTTTAGTAATTATATTATCTTCTAGTTGATTGCCTCTTATCCTTTGGTATTTGTTAGTGGTTCAAATGAAGGATTGTCATTCTGGTGTGGCAATTCAAATGTGAAAGTGAGAGTAAATGAACTATGTGTGTGTGTCTCCTTGTAAGGAACATAAGATGAACTCTTTGTGTGTGTCTTTATGAGATCAGTTGTAGAGACCTAAGTAATGGTGTGAGAAGTTTTGTTGAGCTACTCTTCTCTTTGGCTATGTTAACCTCATGCATGTGTATATTATATGTGATCAGCCTTGATAGTTTTCATTGGCCTATGGTTTATAATACATTGTTGCTTAACATATATTTAAATGCCTGAAAATTGGCAGGACAGGAAGCTGAGTGGATAAAGAGTTTGGTTGTTAATATTCCACTGTGGTGTAAGCCAGCTCCATCAGTTTCCATGCATTGTGATTCATAAGCAATAATTATGGTAGCGAATAATCAAGCCTATAATGAAAGAGAAGGCATATTCGCTTAAGGAATGCTATTGTGAGAAATCTAATTAGAAAATGTGACTCGAGTATATATAAAGTTGGAGAGGAATATTATTGATCCTCTCATCAAAGGCCTTTGGAGAAAATTGGTGCTAGCGTTAGCACAAGGAATGGGATTAAAGCCTATTGTGGAGTGAATTGTGACGGATACCCTTCTTAGGAATTCCTAAGTTCAAAGGGTCAAACGAAATCACAAAAGAACTCAAGTTGTTGATACTACTACCATTCCTACTAAGAAAAGTGATGTAGTATTTTATTTCATTATACTGTCATATGTGTGAGGTTGAGCTTAGAGCTCTTAATAAGTTCATAGCCTTAATTAAGGTGGTTTGTGACAGTACAAACTTGATGAACTTACCTACGTGAATGTGGGGGTTACGCCCAATCCCCTATGAGAGTCCCTAAGGCTTAGGACATCTAGAGCATTCATGAGAATCCAGGCAAATTGTGGGGCAACTAGTATTACAATTGCGAGAACGTTTCTTGATTTGAAAAAGGTTGAGTGCGCATCTATGGTTTACTAACCTCGTGAAAGGTTCAAAGAGAAATCTACCTATTACGACAGTAAGACATATTTGTATGCACTGAGTGTCAATTCAAGTCCATAAGACATTGATACTTCAAAACCAAGTATCTATTGCCCAGATCATCTTTTTCAGCCCCGTTTCTTTCTGTTTTCTTCTTTTGAATCATGTGGGGGATTGTTGGAGTTTAGAGTTCAAACTCTTAAGTTTTGCTTCAAAAGAATATGATAAGTCTTTTGCCTTTTGTCCCACATTGAAAGAATATAAGGGAAGAGTAAGGTTTAAAACTATTACTCTTTGAGTTGAGTAGCAATAAGGCTTTTAGTGGATGTGTGGTGATGTGTGGTAACCACACGCGCGCCGCCGCCGCCCGCCCAAACCGGGCCAGGCCTTGGGCTTTGGGCTTTGGGGAATAAACTTAACTTAACTACAGTTTTGGGTCAGAAATCTGTTAGCATCTTTTATCAGTCTTAAGTTAATGTCGGTTTTCCATGATTTCTGCCTCTAACTCCCTAATTTAGGGAAGCAGTTTCCTGCTTTTAGGCTTCCCACTAGCCGTTTTCTCCCTTAAATGATGGCCTTATTTGCTACCATTAACTCCTTGATTTATTTTGGCTTCATTTTTTGGATCTTTTTCCTTTCTCCATATTTTGTAAAATACCAGTGGATGTTCTGGTATTCGGGGGATAGAGACCGAGAGGGAGACACACACAAATACATCTTCTCCTCCATTTCTTCACTTCTTTTTCTGGGCAATATTCAAGAGCATTCTCAATCTACTTTTCTGTCAACACCGGAAAGGTAGAAGCCGTGTAACCCTGGAGGTTGATTGCTGAGAGTCCGTGTGTTGTTGCGGGGCAAATTCAACTTTAGGGCAGTGATTATTTCACGCCGCGGTTGTCAGATAAGTTTACTTACTTTGTTACCAATTTTTGCTCCTACATTCTAAAGTTGAATTTTTTGGTAACTGAGTATTGGGTTTTGCATTATTGCTTATACGAGTTTTCCAGATGTGTTGGGTATTGAATTTTTTTTTTTTGTTGATTATATGTGTTTGCGGATATACTGTTGATTTCTTCTACTTCTCTTTCTCTTTTTCTCATCTGGGGTTGTCTTAATTGTTGAAAAGATTACTTATTTGAGTGGGAAATAATTGGATTAACAGTTATTTGGAAGCCATTTTAGATGTAAGAGGTCAAGGTATCGACGCTTCTAATGCTAAAACGTCGTCGTCTGCTCCATCGTCGTTGCTTCTTCGAGAACGAGGACATTTTAGTCCTTCTCGTTATTTTGTTGAAGAAGCTATTACTGGTTTTGATGAAACCGATCTTCATCGCTCTTGGGTTCGCGGAAAAACAGAGTATTTGGAAACAATTATTATTTAAAAAAAAAAAAGGATGAAATTTCAGTGTCATGTTTGTGAGAGAAATCCAGCAACGGTAATATGTTGGAATCTCAAGCAAAATCCCTTCTTGTGATATTTGCCAAATTGCAGAATTATCAATTATATATTGGAATCCTTTTCGATGAAGTTTGATCTTATAGTTCAAATACAAAGAATCTTGATTTTGGAGCCTGGAGGTACTTAGATTAATTATCTTAATATTAAATATTAAGAAGAACTTGAAGATGCGGATTGTCACTAGTGGTTTTAACGCCAAACGACAATGAGGACGAGCAGGTGTTTGGATCGAGTTAGATTTTAAAGACTAACTAGTTAGTTGGTTTTTCTCATGTTGGTGAGTGGTTTTGAGGAGGAAGGTTGCCATGAGTGATCCTTTTATCTGTGGATATTTGCTAGTCTGCCTTTCGAAACTTGCCCCAAATAAGCTCTTGAGAATTAATAAGTTCTTTTGCGGTAATAAGTTACTGCTTGGTCTACCTGTTACTATGTCGTATGTTATATGTGAATTTGGGCAAGGAGACTTCGAGAGGGTGATATTTTGTTAAAGCAATTTGTTTACAAACTATGGAGGCTACTATATTTCTTAATTAAAGTGGGATTCTTTGGATTATCATGTACTAACCCAAATTTAACAAATATGTCATGGTATGAGTCCATGAGCATTATATTGTTTTGTTCCTTGTTTGATAAGGGAAGTGATCAAGCACATTTAGATTATCAAAGTGATTCCGACAACTTCAGGGAAGTTTCCTATCTACGTTATATACCGTCAAACTCTAACTTTGCATAATATGTTATTATGTGCCCCACTGTTTGTTCTGTTTGAATAATTCATGTTATTGCTGAATTTGTGGTGCAATGTGGGGGTAAGTTATTGTTTGAGTCTAACAGGGTAGTTAGTTGGACTCACCTAGGTGAGTGCAAGGAAGGAAACTTCCATGGGACTTTAATCTGTTGAGAACATCAATTTGACTCTTGAGTTGAAAGTTGGTTTCCTTTGCTTATTATATATGTTGAATATATTTGATTACAGAGTTGCTTTGTAAAATTCCTGTAAGATTTAAATCTTTGACCATGTTTAGTCATATGGACTTTTGGGTTTATTGGTAGCATCTCGAGTGTTAAGTCGTGTCTCTGAGAAACCCCATTGTTTAAGGTTCCTTTATTGGTTATCTTAAGGTGTCTTAGATTGTGGATCTTAATCCCTAATCTAGTGGACAATATCTTAATAAATGCATATGAATAGCTAAGTGTAATTCTTTGGGCACCCTAGTAGTTTGTAACTAAAAGGTTGTTGTTTTTGGAGTTCAATTCTTATGAATACTCTCTAAGTGTAATTGCTCTTATATTTCATGTGTAAATGATTTCGTGAGCTATAACCTTTTACCATAGGTCTAGATGAGACCATTTTGAAATTTCCTTCTTTTATAGAAGAGAAAAGTTGAGTGAGGCCTAAAAACCAAGGGTATTGGGTAATTTATAGTTGGAAGGATTAATATTTTTTCGTATCTCTCTTCATGTGGGGATAGTAGTTGTTTAAAATAATGATATCTTTTCAATGGATTGGATAGTCTCTCGAGAACTTAGTTAAGACTTTTGTGTATGTCTAACTAAGGTGGATCTTTTATCCTTGTGTGGTTCTCATGTGTTTTGAGACCTTGTGAAATTGATGTAGTGGATTATTTCACGCCACGGTTGTCAGATAAGTTTACTTACTTTGTTACCAATTTTTGTTCCTACATAACATCCCCCCGCGAGACAGACGGCCGTGGAGTAAGTCCGATCTTGTTTAACAACATGTGTAGACGAGGACGCGCTAGAGGTTTTGTTAGGACATCAGCCAGCTGGTCATCATTGGCGACACGAGCTACACGTAGTGAACCTGCCTGCACTTTTTCACGTATGAAATAGAAATCAAGACCCAAGTGCTTCATGCTAGAGTGAAATACGGGGTTGGCAGCAAGATGAGTAGCCCCAATGTTATCACAGTAGATAGTTGGAGTAATGGAGATAGTTAGACCAAGGTCATGAAGAACATTACCCAACCAAGTGAGTTTAGCAGTAGTATTAGCGAGAGATCGATACTCAGCTTCGGTGGATGAGCGAGCCACGGAGCGTTGCTTTTTCGAACTCCAGGAGATGGGATTGCGCCCAAGGTAGACAATATAAGCTCCTGTACTAATAAAATCATCCTTATCACCAGCCCAATCCGAGTCGGAGTAAGCATGTAATGTCATAGGAGAGTTCCTGTATATATTGAGACCATAAGTGAGAGTGCCATTAAAGTACCGAAGGAGGCGCTTGAGGGCTTGCTAGTGAGAAGTGGTCGGACGATGCATGAATTGTGAGAGTTTGTTGACCACAAATGCTATATCGGGACGAGTGAGGCCAAGATATTGTAAGCTCCCAACAAGTGCACGGTAATCCGTAGGTGTGTCAAGTAGCGTGCCGGAGCCAAGAGTTAGTGGAGTTGTAGAATCCATAGGAGTAGTGACGGGTTTAACGTCAAGCATGTTGGCGCGTCTAAGTAGATCAATAATGTATTGACGTTGACTGAGAAACATACCATGAGGAGTAGGTTTAACATCAACACCAAGAAAGTAGGATAGAGGACCCAAGTCCTTGAGAGAAAATCGAACCCCAAGTTTAGCAATGAAATTGGACACGGTGGTGGAGCATGAGCCAGTGATAATAATGTCGTCTACGTAAACGAGTACGTAGAGAGAAGGTGTGCCACGGCAGTAGAAGAGTGAAGTATCGGAGACGGAATTGATGAAGCCAATGCGGTTAGATAAGTACGAAGCTCCGTATACCACGCTCTAGGGGCTTGCTTGAGACCGTAGATGGCCTTGCGCAGGCGATAGACATGTGTGGGTTTGGTTGAGTCGACGAACCCCGGCGGTTGAACCATAAAAACATCATCAGTGAGAGTGCCCTGTAAAAATGCATCATTAATATCAATCGGCGCAAAGGCCAATTGTTAGTAACGATCGAAGCTTAGGATGAGGCGCACAGTTGCGGGTTTGATGACGGGGGAGAAAGTTTCATTGTAGTCAAGCCCGGGCGTTGGTGAAATCCCTTGGCAACCAGGGCGAGCTTTATGTTTTTGAAAGGAGCCGTCGGAGTTGTATTTGGTGCGGAATACCCATTTACAACCGACGAGATTTTGAGTTCGAGTGCAAGGAACAAGATCCCACGTTTGGTTTTGTAGGAGAGCATGGTATTGGATGCTCATAGCTTGTTGCCAAGTAGGGGAGGCAAGAGCTTGTTTAAGTGTGGAAGGCTCAGTATGGTGAAGGTGGGCAACAAGGTTTAATTTTTGGATAGGCTTGAAGATGTTGTTGGAGGCACGAGTGGAGTAGGGGTGGGGTTGTGGAGGTGGATTGAGGGGGCGGAAGCGGGAGAAGCAATGGAGTAGGGGTGGGGTTGTGAGAGGGAAGTAGGCGAGGAGGGTGAGTGAGAGTGGCTGAGCGCGGGGCAGTAGAGAAAGGGAGATAATGAGGAGATGGGGAGTTAGGGAGGCCGGGCGCCTGGAGTGTGCGGGAAGGGTGGGGATCTTTGGACGAGGGGTTGAAGGGGGGGTGCGATGTAGCGTGAGGGGAGAGGGAGTTTCAGCAGCAGGAGGAGGTAGGATGGGGCACGAGAATGCGCACCATGTTTGAGTAGTAGGGAGAAGCGAGGGCGGGGGGGGGAGGGTAGTGGTGTGGCGAAGGGGTAGGTGCCTTCAACAAAGCGCACATGGCACGAGGAGTAGATACGGTAGGTGTGCGGGTCAAGGCACAAATAGGCGTGTTGAGTAGGCGAGTAGCCAACAAAGACACAAGGAGGGGAGCGGGGTTCAAGTTTATGAGTAGTGTAGGGACGCAACCATGGATAGCAGAGACACCCAAAATTGCGAAGGTGGTCATATTTTGGAGGAGAGCCATGGAGTTTGGAGTATGGACTTTTGTGGTTAAGTGTGGGTGTAGGCATGCGATTGATGAGATAGACAGCAGTTTGAAAGGCGTGAGGCCATAGATGAAGAGGGAGGGAAGCATGAGAGAGTAATGAGAGACTTGTCTCAACAATGTGGCGATGACGGCGTTCAGCATAGCCGTTGTGTTCGGGGGTGTGAGGAGGAGAGGTGAGATGAGTGATGCCATGAGAGGCAAGGAGAGGAGCAAGTTTGATAAACTCACCACCATTGTCAGAGTAAAGAGTAAGGATGGGTCGACTGAAACGTTTTTCAACAAGAGCTTTGAATTGTGGAAAAATAATAGCAATGTCAGATTTCTTTTTGAGAGGATAGAGCCAGAGAAATTTTGTATAATGGTCCACAAAAATAATATAGTATTTGTAGGAATCATGAGAAGGGACAGGGGAAGACCATACATCACTAAATACAACTTCAAGAGGAAAAGAAGTACTTAGAGAAGAATCACCGAAAGAAAGTTTGTGACTTTTATTAATGTGGCATGAATTACAAGAAAAATCAAGACACTTAAATAGTTCTAGAATGGACATCAATTTATTTAAAGTAAAAAAAGACGGATGACCAAGGCGATGATGCCAATCAATAGAGTGAGTGGCGGAAGTGAGAGCTAATGGTGGTGTAGAGAGGGGCCATTGATAGACTCCATCCTTAGTTTGGCCGCGAAGAAGAGGTTTCCCCGTTGCTTGATCCTTAACACAAAAAGAAGAGGGAGTGAGTTCAACAATGACATTATTGTCTAAGCAAAGTTGAGAGATGGAAATTATATTTTTGTGCATAGTAGGAACAAAAAGAACATTAGTAAGGGAAAGAGATTTAGTTGGAGTTGGAATGTGAGCAAGACCCGTATGAGAGATGGGGAGTCCGGAGCCGTCACCAATCACAAGTTCATCGGTGCCATCATATGGAAAATGGAGGGAGAGGTTGGCGAGGTCGGCTTGTCACATGATGGGATGCCCATTGTCGAGGAGCCACGAGGAGGGAGGTGTGTTTGCGAGAGGGGCTGGTTGAGGAGAGATGGTGGTGGCGTGGACTTGAGGTGAGGCAGCAGAGGTGCGTGGGAGTACGGGGAGGTGGGCGGATGGCTGGGTGGAGGTCACAGAATGTGGGGCAGTAAGATAAGGTGTGACCTTGGACATCACACCATTGGCAACGACCCTTAAAGGGGTTGCGATGATTTTGGTTTGTGGAGGCGGATTTGTGGGATGGAGCACGAGAGTAGGAGGAGACGAGTATTGGTAGGGTGGGCGTAGGGGGGTAGAGGGTGGGTGGGTGGGGGTGGGGTTGATGGCGGGGAGTTTGAGTTCGGTTCGGATGAGTTTTTCGTGAAGCTCATCAAAGGAAATAGGGGTGTCACGAGCGTCAACCGCATCAACAATAGGTTTGTAGTCCGCATCGAGACCATCAAGAACATAGGCGAGTGATATCCTCGGGATCAAGGGGGCTCCAAGAAGAGCAAGTTCATCAATTATACGCCGAAACTTGTGCATATAATCGTCAATAGGAGTGGTGCCTTTTTTTATATTTTTAATCCGGGCTTTGAGTTGTTGAATGTGGCCACGGGAAGGTTTGGCATAGGTATGGGCAAGAATATCCCACGCCTCCTTAGAGGAGAGAGCGCGAGAGATAAGGGGGGCCAAGGGTGGGAGAAAGAGTACCCACCGAGCACCAAACAACGGTTTATCTTGGCGAATCCAAGTGACATGAGCGGGGTTGAGGGTGGATTCGCTCGAAGAGTTAGTAGTTTTGGGAGGAGGTGGCACGGAGGATCCATCAATGAAGTGATGGAGGTCGTAACCAATGAGGAGGGCTTCAAGTTGAGCTTTCCAAATTATGTAATTGGAAGGGGTAAGTTTTTGAACAGAGGTAGCATTCATAAGGATGAGTGATTTGGAAGGCTCGAAGAGTTGACAATGGAGTCGGTTGTCATGGTCGAAGGAGGGAAAAAAATGCAGTAGTGGATCTTAGGCTTGATACCATGTAAAGATAGCTTTTGGGAATGATAATTACGTTTATCATTGAGATGTATTTATAATACAAAAGTACAGCTAATAGCTAGAAGTTGTTACAGAAGATAACTATGAAATATGTAAAGTATATCCACTATAATTAATTAACATAGAGATAATCAAAGGAAACTAACTAAGAGAGCTACAAGGTAGTAGTTAGCTACGAGAACAATATGATAGAGATTGACGAGGTCAACTCTTATCATTAACAGAAAGGTGGGTATATAAAATGTGGTCTTGGTTTTAGGGACATCAAAACCTGGAACAAAACTGCAATGGGGAAGTTAATATGGCACATTGGGATTAATAAGGATCAGGGAAAAGGATTCATGCAATCTATATCAAGACTCTGGTGGGAATATAAGGCTCCACCAAATGCTAGTTGGGTTGTAAAATATTTGTGCAAAGTGAGAGATGAACTGAAACAGTAGCATATCCAAGACTGGGATAGCAGTAGAAATTACAAGATTATCAAGGTGTATTAATTGATGACTGATGAAGGAACGAAAGCAAATTGCGCTACTAGTCTTTGGAATAGAATGTCTCATTCTATTCCAAAACACAAATTTATTTTGTGGCAAAGCATTCAAAATAGGCTGCAGACAAGGGAAAGATTGCATAACATAGGTGTTTGTCAAACATAGGTGTTTGTCAAGAAGACAGTTGTTGTATTTGTGGGAAACATGCTGAAACTCACAACCATTTGTTCTTCGAATGCAACTATAGCAACCGACATGATTTCTATGCTTAGCTTGCTTGGATTATCAGTCAGGCAAAGATCTTTATCACAGTGGATTATGTGGTCCCAAAGGTCATACAAATGCACAAGAACAAGGAAGCAAGTGCTATGTGTTGTTGTAGCTGTTGTAACTTGCCAAATCTGGATGGTAAGAAATGAAGCTTTGTGGAATCTAAAAGTTTCTAGTGTAAATAAAAACATAGAAAATATAAAGTTTCTGGTAAACACAAATATTGTATAGTTTACCAAAGAATTGTATCTTGCAGCGAGATAGAATCAGGGCATAACGAGATGTAATTAATTTTGGCGTTTCGGACCAGTTATGGTCTCGTGGGTTGTTTTTCTCCTTGTTGTTACAAGGAGGTAGGTTGTTTTGTGTTTTTTTGGTTGGAATTTACTAGCTCTTACTTAAAAAAAAAAAAATTAAATTGGGCTGCTAAGTCTTGTAGGGCAGGTTGGGAGATTACAAAACTAAACTAATAGACCAAGAACTAATTATTATTGTTTGGTATTGAAAACACATAATATAATTTCAGTTAAATTAGATATTATATGGCTATTTATCTCAATATGGTGTAAATAGCTTATTGTATAAGGTCAAATTTTTGACCATATGAATATTAAGGAGGTGGAACATGGGAAAATGAAGGGAGTATTTGTAATCCTTCCCACCCATCCTCCTTTTAAATTAAGCAAGATTCCGAAAAAAAAATTCAAAGCACTACCACATTATGCTAACTGTCTCTCTAGATATATCTCTACACATCTTCAATTTGTAAAATAAATCAAGTTGTAAAATTCGAACTTATAGCTTCTAGAATTTTCGATCAACTGAATACATTACTATACCTTAATATTTGGAAAAAATAATCTCAATTTATTATACACTTGTTGCATACACTTGCTGCAAACTATGTTGTTATAATGTAACTATGAATTATTGTTTTTCTTTTCGGGACACAAGTTCGATCTTATGAACAGTGGGTCATACCACTAGTTGATTGTGTAACTTGCAGTTTATAAGCTATTTATTGAGTTTGTAAAGGTTACGGTGATGGAGTATTACAAATATTTTTTTCCGGGAGGTGGCAATAGTCCAGGCAAGTAAGATTTCATCCCAAAATCATATAAACTGTTTGTTCTATCTTTCTGCGTAAAATTACTCTCACAGTTGCACGCGTAACAAATGAAAATATGAACCAGTCAACCTTATAATACAAGACATGCTGTAATCACTAATCAGTATATGCGTTCAGATGTCAAAAAATCAAAAAAAAAAATCAGTATATGAGTTTGATACCCACATCCCGATTCATCCCAAAATCATATAAACTCTTTGTTTTATCTTTCGATGTAAAATTACTCTCACAGTTGCACGCCTAACAGATGAAAATATCAAACAGTTAACCCTATAATAGAAAACTGGCTGTATTTACTAATCAGTATATGAGTTCAGATGTAAAAAAAACAAAACAAAAAAAAATCAGTATATGCATTTGATACCCACATCCCGATTCAGATGTAAATTATATGAATTATGAATTATAGAATTATAGAATTATGACATAAACTGCTAATGAACTACTAAGTACTAACTAGTAATGTGCGCACAGAATATGATTAGAAAGTGTGAGTTGTTGGAGTTTATAGTAGAAACTTTAAGTTTACTTCAAAAGAATATAAAGAGTCAATTTTTCCATATGTCCCACATTGAAAGAATATAAGGGAAGAGTAAGGTTTATAACCATTACTCTTCCTCTACCCTTTGAGTTGAGTAGCAATGAGGCTTTTAGTGGGTTTGTGGTGATGTGTGGTTGCCACATGCACGCCACCGCCCGCATGGGCTTTGGGTTTTGGGGAATAAACCTAACTTAACTATAGTTTTGGGTTAGAAATCTGTTGGCATTTTATTCCCCTAATCTCTCTCTTATGCTTTTTTCCCCTAATCTCTCTCTTAAGTTTTTTCCACGATTTCAGCCATGTTCTGATCTCGTATGGTTCTCCTCTCCCTATTTATACCAAGGTGTTACGGGGATTCTCGAAAAGATACGTAAAACATACCATTACATCTTCTCTCTTTCTTTTCCTTCATTATTCCGGGGTAATATTTAAGATCGTTCTCAATCCGCTTTCCGCAACACCGGAAACGCAGAGACCGGTGTATCCCCTGGAGGTTGATTGCTTGTGAGCTCGTATGTTGTTGCGGGGCAAATTCAACTTTA
The DNA here is from genome assembly GCA_947646795.1 of Beta lomatogona. Classification (NCBI taxonomy): domain Eukaryota; kingdom Viridiplantae; phylum Streptophyta; class Magnoliopsida; order Caryophyllales; family Amaranthaceae; genus Beta; species Beta lomatogona. The sequence continues at coordinate 66,940 of CANSNZ010001375.1, read as the reverse complement.
GGGCGTGATCTTCTCATGGCACGGTTGTCGCTTTAGTGTATTATTTTAGTTACCGGTTTACGTTCCTACATTCTAAAGTTGAAATTTGTTTTATCCGTTTTACGGAACTATGGTCGGTGAAATTCCTGATGATATTGTGCGTATTCTTAATGTTGTGCCTATTACCAATCCCTTTGTCCTTGATATGTCTAAGTTAGAACCATTTGATGGGAAAAATTATAAGATGTGGTTTGATAAGATGGAATTTTTTTTGGGTCAAATTGGGGTTGATTATTGTTTGTTTGCTGTTGCTGCTCCTGAGAATTCTGTTAGGGATTTTGTGAAAGATAATAAGACTTGTCGTGGGATGTTACTGCATTATATGACTTCTGCCCTTTACATGATTTTTAGTAAGTCGAAAAATGCTAAGGATATTTGGGATGCTTTGAATGCTAAGTATGGTACTAGTGATTTTGGGACTAAGAAATGTGCTTGTAGTCGTTGGTTGAAGTTTACTATGTCTGATGATAAACCTGTACTAGATCAAGTTCATGAGTATGAACATTTGTGTGCTGATATTGTGGATGAGGGTATGGCCATTCCTGATATGTTCCAAGCCAACTGTTTACTTGAGAAATTACCTCCTTCCTGGGAAAGTTTTGTTCATTCCTTGAAACATAGGCAGAAAGACTTTACCCTTCAGGAATTAGTTTCCCACATTAAGATTGAGGAGCAGAACCATATCCAAATCAAAGGGAAATCAGTTGATCATTCTTCCTCTTCTGCTAATCTTGTGGAAAATAAAGCTGCTGCAGGTAAAGAACCAAAAGGTAAGGGTCCAAATCAGTTTCATGGTACAAGGCAGAATTATAACAACTTCAAGGGAAAAGGTCAGTTTAAGGAAAGTTGCTTCGTTTGTGGTAAGTATGGGCATGCTGCCAAGGATTGCCGTCAATGAAAGGAAGCTCCAATCAAAGCAAAAGACAACAAAGCTCAAGCCAACCTTGCTGAAGACGACATCATTGTTGCTGTGGTGTCTGAGGTCAAACTGGTAAGCAATGTTTCTGAATGGATCGTGGATACTGGTGCAACCCGTCACATCTGCGCCAACAAGGAGATGTTCCAGGAGTACAACAAAGTTTCGAAGGAGAATGCGTCTTCATGGGCAACTCAAGCACCTGTGGAGTGTTCTAGGCAAAGGAAAGGTTTTCCTGAAATTAACTTCCGGGAAAACCATTGCTTTGCAGAATGTTTTGCATGTTCCCGACATCCGCAGAAACCTCATTTTTGGTTCTCTTTTAAACAAAGCTGGGATTAAGTTAGCTTTTGAATCTGATAAACTTGTATTAACCAGAAATCGTGTTTTTGTGGGTAAAGGCTTTTGTAATGCTGGACTTTTTGTTTTGGATGTTGTTATTGATAATAAGAACTCTAATGCTTCCGTTTATATTGCTGAGTCTGTTTCTTTATGGCATTCTAGACTAGGTCATGTGAATGTTGCATCTGTTAAAAGGCTAAAACAACTTAGTCTTATCCCTGACTTTAGCAATACATCTTTTGAGAAATGTGAAGTATGTATAGAAGCTAAGCACCCTAAGAAAGCATTCAACAAAAATATATCTCGTTCCTCTACTTTATTAGAGTTAGTCCATAGTGACTTAGGTGACTTTAAGAATTCCATGAGTAGGGGAGGAAAGAAGTATTATATTACATTTGTTGATGACTTCTCACGTTATACTAAGGTTTATTTATTGAGTTCTAAGGATGAGGCTGAAGAGAAATTTTTAATTTATAAAGCCGAAGTTGAGAACCAATTGGACCTTAAGATTAAGAGGGTGAGATCAGATAGGGGTGGAGAATATGATGGAGTTTCCCTTAAGAAATTTTGTGAGTCTAATGGGATTATGCATGAGGTTACAGCTCCCTATACACCCGAACAAAATGGAATAGCCTAGCGGAAAAATAGGACTCTTAAGGATATGATGAATGCAATGCTTATTAGTTCAGGTATGCCTACTAACATGTAGGGTGAGGCTATTCTATCTGATTGCTATGTTCTTAACCGAGTTCCCCATAAGAAGTTAGATAAGACTCCCTATGAATTGTGGAAAGGCTTCAAGCCTAATTTGGGTTACCTCAAAGTGTGGGGGTGTTTGGGTAAGATTGGACTTTTTGACTTTCAAAGGAATAAGATTGGACCTAAGACTGTAGATGGTATTTTGATTGGTTATGCTTCTAACAGTGCTGCATATAGGCTCATTTTTAAGGATGCTTCTGGTTTTGGTCCTTTAAGAGAGTCAAGAGATGTTGAATTCTTTGAGCATGTTTTTCCTATGAAAGTTAGTGTACCATCATGCTTGCCTGCTGCATCTTCATCTTCTGTGTATCATGACATTGCATCATCTAGTGAGACCTTAGAACCTAAAAGGAGTAAGAGAGCTAGAATTGAGTCTAGTTTCGGACCTGATTTTATTTCTACCTTTCTAGATGAAAAAGAGTGTTTAGATGAGCAAGATGTCAATGTGCTTGTATTGGAAGAGAACCCGAGAACCTATGCTGAGGCCATGAGATCTCGTAGACTCAAGTTTTTGGTTAGAGGCTATTAACAAGTGAAATCGAGCTCTATTATGAGTAATAATACTTGGATTTTGTCAAACCTTCCTAGAGGTTGTAAGGCCCTTAGTAGTAGATGGATCTTTACAAAGAAATGTAAGCCTGATGGGTCTTTAGACAAGTATAAGGCTAGACTTGTAGTTGGAGGGCATCGCCAAAAACACGGTTTAGACTTTTTTGATACTTATATATTCTCCTGTGACTAAGGTAGCCACCATTAGAGCATTAATTGCACTTGCATCTATTCATGATTTGATTGTGCATCAAATGGATGTGAAAAATGCATTTTTGAATGGTGAGTTAAATGAGGAGATCTATATGAAGCAACCTAAAGGATGTGAGAGGTTCCTGGTCAAGACGACAAGGTATGCAAGCTTATTAGATCTTTGTATGGTTTAAAACAAGCACCAAAACAATGGTATGATAAATTTCGTCAAACTATTACTTCAAATGGTTTTTTTTGGTAAATGATTCTGATGCTTGTGCTTGTTCCAAATTTGATGAGCTTGGTTGTGTTTTCATATGTCTATATGTGGATGATATGTTAATCTTTGGGACCAATATAGACGTAGTAAATGCAACTAAGAGTTTCCTAAATTCTTGTTTTGAGATGAAGGATTTAGGAGAGGCTGATGTTATTCTTGGAATAAAGATTACTAGAACGTCATATGGGATATCTTTGAATCAATCTCATTATGTTGAGAAAATATTAAAGAAGTTTGATCAATTTGATTGCATTTCTGTGAAAACCCCATATGATTCTAGTATTCATTTGAAAAATAATAAGGGTACCGATAGTATATCCCAAGAACAATATGCAAAAATAATTGGTAGTGTAATGTTCATGATGAATTATACTAGACCCGATATAGCTTATGTTGTTAGTAGATTGAGCGCAGTATACTCACGCTCCTAATCGAGGGCATTAGGTTGCCTTGATTAGATTGTTGAAGTATCTAAAAGGCACTATCAATTGGGGTCTACATTATCAAAGGACACCTTGTGTCCTTGAAGGCTTTTGTGATGCCAACTGGGTGTCGGATAATGATGAAATTCAATCTACTAGCGGTTAAGTTTTTACTCTTGCTGGTGGAGCGATATCATGGAAATCATTAAAGCAAACATGTATTGCCAAATCTACCATGGAATCTGAATTAATTGCTTTAGAATTGGCAAGTCAAGAAGTTGAATGGATAAGGAGTTTGATTGCCGATATTCCATTGTGGGGCAAGCCGACCCATCGGTTTCAGTGTGACTCGCAAGCAACAATTGGGGTAGCGAATAATCAAGCCTATAACGGAAAGAGAAGGCATCTTCGCTTAAGGCATGCCATAGTTAGAAATTTAGTTAAAAATAATGTGTTGTTACTCGAGTATGTAAAGTCAAAGAGGAATATTGCTGATCCTCTTACCAAAGGCCTTTGTAGAAAAATGGTGCTGGAGTCAGCACTAGGAATGGGTTTAAAGCCTATTGTGGAGTGAATTGTGATGGATACCCTTCTTAGGCATTCCTAAGTTCAAAGGGTCAAACGAAATCACAAAAGAATTCAAGTTGTTGATACTACTACCATTCCTATTAATAAAAGTGATGTAGTATTTTGTTTCATTATAATGTTATATGTGTAAGGTTGAGCTTATAGCTCTTAATAAGTTCATAGCCTTACTTAAGGTGGTTTGTGACAAGTACAAACTTGATGAACTTACCTATGTGAACGTGGGGGTTACGCCCAATCCCCTATGAGAGTTAAAAGGCTTAGGCTCTCTAGAGCATTCATGAGAATCCAGGTTAATTGTGGGGCACCGATATTACAATTACGAGAACGTTTCTTGATTTGAAAAAAGTTGAGTGCGCATCTATGGTTTGCTAACCTCGTGAAATGTTCAAAGAGAAATCTACCTATTACGACAGTAAGACATATTTGTATGCACTGAGTGTCAATTCAAGTCCATAAGACATTGTTACTTCAAAACCTAGTATCTATTGCCCATATCATCTTTTTCAGCCCCGTTTCTTTCTGTTTTCTTCTTTTGAATCATGTGGGGGATTGTTGGAGTTTATAGTAGAAACTTTAAGTTTGCTTCAAAAGAATATGAAGAGTCAATTTTTCCTTTTGTCCTACATTGAAAGAATATAAAAGAAGAGTAAGGTTTATAACCATTACTCTTCCTCTACCCTTTGAGTTGAGTAGCAATGAGGCTTTTAGTGGGTTTGTGGTGATGTGTGGTTGCCACACGCGCGCCGCCGCCGCCCGCCCGGACCGGGCCAGGGCCATGGGCTTTGGGGACTTAACTTAACTATAGTTTTGGGTCGACATCCCGTTGGCATTTTATGACCGGTTTTTATCAGTCTTAAGTTACCGTTTTATTCCCCTAATCTCTCTCTTAAGTTTTTTCCCCTAATCTCTCTCTTAAGTTTTTCCCACGATTTCAGCCATGTTCTGATCTCGTTTGGTTTTCCTCTCCCTATTTATACCAGTGTTCAGGGATTCTCGAAAAGATACAGAAACATACCATTACATCTTCTCTCTTTCTTTTCCTTCATTATTCTGGGCAATATTCAAGATAGTTCTCAATCTGCTTTTCTGTCAACACCGGAAATGTAGAGACCGTGTATCCCTGGAGGTTGATTGTTGTGAGTTTGTGTGTTGTTGCGGGGCAAATTCGACTTTAGGGCAGTGATCTTCTCACGCCACGGTTGTCGATTAAGTGTATTAATTTAGTTACCGGTTTACGTTCTTACATGAGTACCTATGACGAATTGACGACCGGTGGACGGAGGTGACCGGCATCAACTAGAGGCTGAGAGGCAAGAGGCGACTCTCGAGAGTAGAGTGTGAGACTGAGAGGCGAGAGGCGATACTCGAGAGTAGAGTGTGCGGCGAGAGGCGACACTGGAGAGTAGAGTGTGAGGCGAGAGGCGAGGGTGATAAGGGCGGTGAATCGATGCTGTAAACTAAGTGTTAATTGATTAACATTTTAATTTTGTGGGAATGGAGAATAATTGGTAAAAGATCATTAAATGTAACTCTTGGGTTGATTAAAACAAAGCAAAAAAAACAAATTTGAAGAAGCACGTAAATATGGTGACACGGTTCTTCTAGGCAAATCACGGAAAAATATGAAACCAAATATATAAGCAAACACTATAATTTGGGACACTCATATTGGAAATTATGAATAACTATATATTGAGACGGTTGGCATAATATTATAGGAAAGCAACTAATTCTAGGAGGGATAATGGAGAGTATTGGGTGAAAAGGCATGAAACGTATGAACGACTCAACCATGAGTTAAATAAACAAATACAAAAACTAGTTCCAATGCGCAATTAAATGATTGTGGCACGATCTTTTTAGTCAAATCAAGAACATAATGTGAAATTTTTCTAAAAAAGAAAACGAAGAAAACATTTTGAAACATCCAAAGTAATAAACGAGGACTATATTACGGGACGGAAGAAATCTATACTAATATATTAAAAGCGTGCCTAAACAATACACGATGTTACTGGCGCCTCACTAAGGGAGTTTTACTCATGTAATCCACAACAATTAAAAAAATTTAGAAATTACATAGTATAGGATTTGATCCCGGGACCTCAAAAGATATGCTTAGAGTCTTAACCATTAGACCAAATAACATTTACTATTATTAACTTAAAGATAATATTAATAAATGAAAATTTTCCTTATCCGAGCGTAGTTCGCCTAATAACTAAGTATTAAATAAAAACGAGCATCGCATGAGAAAATGACGTATAACAGCCGAGCCTATTGAGTAACAAACTTCTAGAAATATATGATTTGTCGTATATAGGACTATAGGAGGCTCTTTCATGTAGATGAACAAAGTAGCAAACAATTTATTGACCAACACATGATTCTGCCGAGAATTAAATGACTTTTAATTCATATTCCTAATCTAGCTTTAATCCTATATGTATATTAAATGAGATAATTAAACAATAAAAATATGTATGCTAAGAGTCAAACCTATAACCTCTCATTTAAAATACAAATGTACTAATTAACTAATCTACCATCTCATGTTGGTCTTTGTGGGAGAAAAATTATTTAAAGACAAGATAGTAATTCTATTTTTAAAACGAAACAATAATTTATATTATAATTTGGTATGTAGAAAATTTAAAAGGAAGTGGAAGATTATATCATGAAAGCACAATCCAATACCTATTACTCTTTTTATCCACTTCTCTCGAGTATTTGATTTTATATCAAACAAAATCCTACCTCATCTATATATATACTAATAAAGCTGGATAATTTCATCCTATGTGTCAGCTACAAAATTGCTCTCGCCATTTTGCAGTCAATTTTAGGAATCCCAATCAATTGAATCCTATATGTGTCAGTTTTAACACTTAAAACATTGTCCAAGTAAGAAAAAACGCCACGTGTCACTCAATTCTCACTTGCATTGGCCGAAAATTTTAAACCCTCCTTAAATCATGCTTATGTCAATCAATTACAATTTTAAATCATGTGCAAGTTGATCACCTAAATCTCAATCATTCCTAAATTGCAAAACTTGATTTTAGGGATTGATTCAATCAATCTTTAATATGGAAATTCGTAATTTTATGATACTTTTTTTTTTTTTTTCAAAAAACAGAGTAAAAAAACCGACTTTAATTTTGCACTATAAATATCCTAATCATATTTGCATTGCACTACAACATCAAAATTTATAAACCCTAAACACCTTCCTATATATTCGAAAGCCTTAAATTTATTTAAAATGGAGCATGAATATGCATCCTAAAGTGGAATACCATCTTCACCTACAATTCGTGGCAATACCAAATGGGAAGATGAATTCTTCATTGACGGCTCGCGACTTCTAAAAAAATTCAGTACTTCCAAAATTTAATAATCATCCCACATATGGTTATTTATGAATTATGATCTTCACAAGGAATATACTAGAGTTTATATCATGTAGTATTGATGAAAGAAATACGGTTGATCGTCCAGAGGGATTTGAGCATATTCTGTAGTACTTTTCATATTAAAATAATGAATATCAATGTTTATGCATCACTTATGTATTGATATCCATATATTATTAATTGGAACGTAATTAGTTTTTTTTTTTTTTTTTTTTTTGGTGCGAATGAGCGCAAGGCGGGGATGAGAATTGATCCGGGATCACTTGGCCCAGGAGGAGGAAGCTCTAACCAACCGAGCTATCCGCCTATCCCTCACTCTCACGTAATTAGTTTGTTTGGTGTTTAACAAATACGTGCTGATCGAATGGTTCTAAAGATGGTTCTCATAGATCACGATTACTTCTAATTTTATATATATTGAAAATGATTTTCGGATGATGCATATTAAAATGTCTAACTTTATCTTATTTTTCAACTTTTTTGTTCCTATTCTCTATTAAGGGTGATGAACTGATTATGTGTGTCATTCAATCAAACCGACATGGACACTTCATTGATGTGCTAGACAACTGACAAGGGACAATGTATTGCTTTGAAGGGGTTAATGTTATTTTAGTACAGTTAACATAAATGTTATCATTATTCCATATCAATATAATTATATAATAGTATTTGCATCGTTTTCTTATAGTATAATTGGTATATAGATGGCTGATTTCAATTTTATTTATAATTTTCGTATATTTACATCAACTTTGGTTTAACAAATATTCAGTTACATTTCAATATATAATTACAAAATTTGCAATGTGGCAACCATAAATTATTAATATTATGGAAATTCATTATACCATAAATTTAGTATATGATATTCCCTCTATATTTGTATAATTTACCCACTTGGAATCTTAACACTATTCACAATTACGAAGAAGCTTGTAAATTTTTTTCAAAATGTATAAGAAAAAATAATAATCATGTGGGAGCGCTATTTGATTCGTCTCAGTGAGTACTTTATTAATATTCAGTCATTATAATATTTACTAATATGCAATAAAAGATGTTTAACTTTAAAGAAATGCATTGGTAAGTGTGCATATTCAAAATGGGCAAAATATAAAGATAGAGAGGGGTACTACGAAAATCAAACATGTAATAAATACATTATTTATGCACTTCATCTATATCATTAAAATAATTAGAATTTTCAAAAATTTGTAATATTTAATTACATAAATTGATTTTTATGAAATTCTTAATAAGAAGTAATTATTATTACATTATAAATTTATATTTTATTAGGAAATAATCACATAGTTGAGTTGCTTTTTTTTAAAATATGTTTAACATTCGTTTCAAAATGGAAAGAGTAATAAATAATTAGTATCACTAAATGTATGAGTATTTATGAAATCACAATTTTTTGGAAATCCAACATTAAAGGCAAGTTTGTATTTGATAAAATTATATAAAAATGATCATCTATCTATATCTATATAATTATCTAAAGCAAAATACAAAGTCCTATGTGGCATCCTCACAATCATCAAGCAATTAGAGCACTTAAAAGTAAAAACTCTCTAATAGAGCGACCACGTGGCAATTACCACTAATTTTTAAATTGATTGATACTTATTGTCCTTTGATTTTGTCTAATTACAACTAAGATTTAAATAGATTGATACTTATTACCTTATGAACAGATTATGAAAATCGCTAAATATGTCAACTCTTTAATTTGATTGACAATTGATTCCTAAATCAAGCAATTAAGTATATTTAGAGATTTATATCTACTGATAAACTAAAGCATCTTGCTAATAACTTTAGTTTTGGTAATCAAAGATATTACGATTTAATTTGATTGACAATTGACTCCTTCAATCAAGCAATTAAGTATATTTAAAGATTTATAGTTTAAAATTGATATCATTTTAAGTGCGGGTAATTGTTTCCTAGAATCGCGGACTACAAAATCAGGCACAAGAGATTGATTTAAATCGTGTGTTTGATCCAAATATGGCAATTCAATAACATGACATAATTGCATCCATGAATTACTCCTAAATTGGTTTAAGTAAGTAATCAAACTAATTCAGTGAATCATATCGGCCTACTTTACAACTGTCTACAAGAAGACTAATATATACTCCCTCTGTTTCTTTTTAATTTACTCACTTCATTTTGGGGATATCAAGGAGAAAGTGCAAAATTATGAGAGATAAACTAAAAAAGTGGAGAGAAATTGAAAAGTGAGAGAGATAAACAAAAAAAATGGGTTATAATATTGAAAAGTAGATGACATGAGTAGAAAAAGAGGATAAACTAGATGTAACATGTTTCCAAAATACAAAAGGCAACAGTGTGTAGATTAAAAAGAAACAGACCAAAAAGAAAAGTGTGTAGATTAAAAAGAAATGGATGAAGTAATAATATAAGTTAGGAAAAATTATTTTAAATAAGTCAACATTTGCGCGATCTTCACATTTTAAGTCTATTTTTTGATTATCCCTGATTGATTTAGGCTTGTATATCTATTTTCTTCTATTGAGTTTTAACCTGTTTGTGACTTGTTTATTAGGTTACTTATGATACGTATTGCAAGTCCCTTCTTCTAAAACAAAGAGGGTGGGGGTGGGACATTGTAACACGTATCATAAGTAACCTACTAAACAAGTCACAAACAGGTTAAAACTCAATAGAAGAAAACAGACATACAAGCTTAACTCAATCAGGAATAATCACAAGGTAGACTTAAAATGGGAAGACCGTGCAAAGGTTGATTTATTTAAAACAATTATTCCTGTAAGTTAAAGGATTGTCGAAGATATTGTTCTTTGTATACAATTTTATGATATTCACTATAATTTCTCCTTTTTTGGATCTCATGAAGCAAATAGGAATAAGAAAAAAGTGGCGCCAAACCATGGCTTTGACCACTGTACGACAACACCCACAACCGAAGACACATAAAGTCGTAGCATCAGCGCTGGCCAGTCGGCATGCACAGAGGTAAGAGAAAGAGGACGAGTACGAAGATTACGGGGTTGATTGCTATTTATTGAGTGAATATCACCAAGAATTGGAAGCTGAAAGTTTTATGATTTTTGTTGTAGCTTTTCATTTCAAGTTTAGGTTTTATAAATCAAGAGTTGCTTGCTTGTCCTTTTGCTTGAAGGGACACATAGAAGCTATTATGGCTTTTGAATTTTGAATAAAGAAGACACATGAAGGAGGAAGTTAGAAGAACTAGATAAATTCTTTCAAATGTCAGAAACTACAACATTGTTGCACCAACGCCCAAGCACAAGAGTTCGATTTCACGTCTGGCTGGCAATGAGGAGTTGCAGTAGCAGTGATCTTTTAAGATTGTCTGATTTCTCATAATATCTTTTGTTATTTTCTTTATCTCTTTTGTATATTTTCTTCTTCTTCTATAGTTGTATAATATCTTGCTTTTAGCTGCACATTATCTTCTTTATATCTCTATTATATAAGTGAAGGGGGGAGGAAGATGGTGTCCCCTTACAACAAGTCTAATATACCCTTAATGATTTAAATTGTCATATAATATTAAATAGTCTTCTCTCCTTCCTACTTGCCATATATATTGAACAAGTTAGGCTCTGTTCTTTTGGAATGAATTAATAAAAATTTAGTTTAGTTCAGACAAACTTAGTTCAGTTAGTTTCCTCTCACAGTTTTCATTCATTTCAATTCAGTTCAGTTCAGTTCAGTTCAGTTCAGACAAATTCAGTTCAGTTTAATTCAGTCCAAAAGAACAGAGCCTTAATAATAGAATTGAATTTCAAATTTCAATTAAATATGAAATTAAGGAGAATGATTTCCTCTTCTTAAATATGTGTGAAAAACACTGACAAAAAAATTAAATTGACAATATAACTTGATTGAAACAATCCGTATGAAAAATAAAAACTTGAATTTCATATTAGTAATTATAATGATAATATTTTAAAACCTAAATGTTGATTATTTTTCGGTTTCTCTATTATATAAATCAAACTCTTCCAATTTATTAATATTCAACGATTGAATCTGATGCATAAATTATTCCACTTTATTTGAGCACAGACTTTCTTCTGCTTTGTATTTCCTTCACTTATATAATAGAGATTTGAATAATGATAAACAAATAACTAAAAAAACCAAAGAAACATTGATTTAAGTAAAATATATTTAAAAAATTAAAAATCATTATGAATATTTGTTCGAATCAAATTTTTTGTAGCACTGATGAATAACTAATTGAGAAAAATCATTATGAATATAGGTAGTTATTGCAACGGAGTAACTTTGTACATTTTTTAAAAGAAATTTAGATATTAAACGTAAACATTTTTTATTTTAGATATATAGGATTTGATTGTATATTTTTTTTCCGTATTTGTACCTATTGATTAAAAGTATAAAAAAATCTAGATTGTTTAGAATGATATTCCAATCTCATAAGTTGCTATTTGTGTACATGTGATTGACAATTATAAACGACAATCAAGGGAAATATAATCAGTCTATGTTATTTCAAAGACTGATTTGTATCTAAATTTGACAAAAATAATATCAATCAATTAGATGCTAATTATGTACCTGAAAAGGCAATGTTTCCGTGAACCAATGTTTTGGTTTATCATTTTAAATACAAGTTGGAAAACAAATTGTTCCATAAAGTCAAATACATATTGTTCCATAAAGCCATATACATGGGGTTATTGATGTATATATATCATATGGACTCCTTTAAATATGAGTTATTGTATCCTGAAATCCCTTATATTGTCTTCCTTCGTTCCATAAAGTTTTTTTTTACTTTTCATTTAAGGGTGTTCCATATTTTTTTATTTCTACTTTATTTTGTATTTTGTAAGTTTATAATAATTTAATATTTACATGTGACCAGCAAGTTGCCCATAATATGACACTCTCTTTCTTAAATTTATAATTTAATATTTGCATAGACACTCTCTCATCTCACCTCAAAAGTAATCATTCAACCCCAATACCAATATTTTATAGTATCCCTTTGTTTGTGTAGGAATAGTAAATAGGAAAAATATATGTAACGAAGGGAGTACGTATTAGTACTCCAAAAATCAAGAAAAATGTTTTTGACAATTACAAAAAATATTTTATAAAAGCATAAAACATTGTGTATTCTTCTCTTTTTTATTCTTCTTGATAAAAAAAAATTCTAATCAAAACAAATTCTAATCAAAAAAATTCTTGATATATAAAAAAAAATTAAGCAAAACCAATCCACTAACCTGTGAACCAGACACGACTCGACCCACTTACCAGCTCCATGAATGATTGAGAATGAGGAAAGAGATAAAGGGCTTGCCACCCCCCAAAGGGGGTGGTAGCCCCCATATCAAAAAGGAAACCTAGGATTTTAAGAAAGAAATAAAAGAGAGAAAATGACTATATTTTTTGGTTAGATAAAAACCCTAAGATACTTAACTTACTATAATCAGATGAGTTTTAGGGAAACGAAAGAAAATAAATTTACCAATGATAATCCCTTTGAAACTTTTTCACCCATATGGTTATAATGCTATTTGCAATTTATTTTCTCGAGTAGTACTAGGAAACCATAAGAAAAGTACTTACTTTTTGGATTATAAAAGAAAAAGTAATCAGATGAGTGTTAGTGCAACAAGTAACTTTAGGTTCTTGCCTAGGACATTTTCAGTGAAATGTTTTTGGCCCATATAAACATGAAGGTATTAGACAAAGCCTTCATCTCAAAAGCGATTAATAAAAAAAATAAGGAAAAAAATTAGTTTGTATATACTTTAGAAAATGGATAAAGTTGGACAAGAGTTTAATTATTTTATTATGAATGTATATTTGAGAAGAAAAAAAAGGTGAAATTGGGTAGAGTCTTAAGGTAATAAAGACAACCCTTATATGCACGCGATGCGTGCCAAATCGTTAGTGGAAATAAATTAGTTGCGTAATAACATCTAGTATTAATTTATAGAATAGGAAGTCGCCCATGCTGTATGGGTTCTTATAGGGTTAGTAACTTTAACTGTAATTTTTGGTAACTATTATTAGCAACCATATAGAATATAATAGAGTTACCAATATGTTACTTCACTTGCATTATGACTTTTCTTTGTAGAATTAATAACTTTGATTGTAATTTTTGTAACTCTTATTAGTAACCATCTGGAGTTGTCAATATGATGTCCCATATTTAGTAATAATTCATATATTTCTCACTAATTCTAACTATTATTTTTAGGATTTATACCTTTACTTGAGAATAGAGATTTAAATATTATTGGTAACCATATATCTAGAATACAGTTATCATTATGATGACCCAATTTGATAATAATTTATATATTTATTGTTTGATTGTCATTTTTATTTTTTGGGATTAATAACTTTACTTCTAACTTATTTAACCATGAATACTACAATTTACAATAATAATGTTTTTGATTTTTTTAGCAATAATGATTTCTCATACGTATAATCAGTTTATAATTAGTTTGAGATTTTGATGAATTATATTGACTTATATGAAAAACGATCTTATACATGATTATTTAAAATAGCAAAAATCTCCAAATAATATAGAACAATTCAACTCATGAAATTCATCATAATACACAAAGACAATAATAATATACATAAATTAATCATAATATACAAAGACAATAATAATTCTCATAAGTTTCAAGGGGAATTAGTGTCGTATGAATATATGACTATGAGTATATATAACTATCAACTAAAACATTGTTCCAATAAAAAAACAACTCTAGGGTCTAGTGCACATATTTGTTCAAGATTTCAAGTAAATAAGAGAGAGATATAGGTTATAAGTTTATAACAAAGCTGAGTTTATCTATCTCCTCCTCCACGTTCTCTTTCTCTCTCTCTATGTAATGTGTGCCTATTTCTCTCTTAGCCTCGCCGAAGACTACATCGGTCCCCCAGTGAGACGGGATGTCGGCCTCTCTATCTCTCTTTCATCTGATGTGTGGTCTCACGGCATGGCGACTTCATCGGTGTCGCTGCCGTTTTGCCGGCGTTGGTTCACCGCCCCATCATGGTGTTCATGCCATTGTCTCATTCATTCTTTAAATTGAACTTCGGGGAAAATTGGAAGAAAATATGAAAATCATAAGCAAAATTGAAGAACTTAAAAGCCCCTTTTTCCGGCAACATTGCGACGGCGTGAAATGAAGAAGTAAAGTTTCTATTATAGCATTGTCAGTGTCTCAGTGAGTATGAATTTCTTAGTTTCTTTTTCTTGCATGTGAGAAATCCACTAAAATTTTTAGTTTTTGATATTCATACATATGGGGAATCTGTTTTAGCTTTGAAAAGAATATAGAGTCACGCATGGTCTTGGGGAAGATAACTACTGCTCGTGCTACAGATCGGAGTTTTTTTTTCTTTTTTTATATTTCTACATCTCAATGTGTTGGATGGCGCATAGTAATCAAGCCCTCACAATTTCTGTATGTGTATGAATCATTTTTACTTAGAGGATAACTTAATTTGACTCCATTTATATTGCTAAGTTTCAAATCTATTTTACCTTTCAAAAGAATGGTGATTTATGTTGTAAAAACAAGGATGGTGATTTTTGTTGTTTTAAAACTGAATTTTGGTTCTTTATAGAAGTTGACA
Source organism: Beta lomatogona (assembly GCA_947646795.1). Taxonomy (NCBI): domain Eukaryota; kingdom Viridiplantae; phylum Streptophyta; class Magnoliopsida; order Caryophyllales; family Amaranthaceae; genus Beta; species Beta lomatogona. The sequence continues at coordinate 51,766 of CANSNZ010001375.1, read as the reverse complement.
GTGGAAATGTGTCAAACTTTACGTTTCATGATTGTATCCAATTTTTTTTTTGAGGGATTCAAATTATAAATTGTTTTCCTTCCTCCATGTTGATCAGTTTATAAGTACTTCATTCTCGCCTATAGTTATAATAAAAAAAGGATCAAAAGGGGAAAAAAAAATTAATTGTGTCAAGAAATCATAAAAAATTGCATATATATTAACCAAAATCTGAATTTAAAAACAGAGCACATAAATACCTTTTGAGAAGCACTTGTTTGAACTTGATAATGCTTGTGATGTGGTTGGATTACAATGATTGAGAAGATGATTACCTTAAAAAAAATTGCATAAAAAAATTAATATTGCATAATATGAAGAACAACCCACTGTATTTATTTTCTTTTGATAAAGATCTTTACCTTGTAAGTGTCTTTTTTTTATGATATTTGTTTGAGGGTACTTGGTCTGCTATTTTCTCTCTACTTCTGTCCAATAAAAATACATACAAAAATCACTATCAATTCATTTGACTTTTGATTAGTAAATTTTATTACAGACGGAAAGTATTGTGTGGGAGAGAAGTAAGAGACCTTGTAATTGTTTGCTTGCTCATTCAACAATTTTTTTTTTTTACTTCTCTTGGCTTGTGGATTGCAATGCTTGTGAAGACCTTGTGTAAAATTCACATTGAGAAAAAAATGATGCATTTTTCATATCAAATTATATAAGGATTGTCATGAACAAATCACTATAATTACCTTATCTTACTTAAACAATAGAGCATCTGGTTTGAGTTTTGGTTATTTTGTGGTGTTATTTAGAGAGAATTGAAGGGAGAAGTTGCAAGAATAAGATGGATAAGTGGAAGAACCGGAGATGTTGTTGTACTGCATCAAGCATCAGCATGTGCTACTACAGTTTCCCCCCTTATTTAGGGATTTCTTTTGGTTTGTTATAGTTGGATTACACGATGGTTTAGATTGGTTTTTTAAATTTTTTTGTCTTTTGGAAAAAAACAGTTAGTTTTTTATATTTTTCTGTTTACAGTTTTTTTTGTTTGTTATAGTTTTTTTTTTTTTTTTGGATTACACGGTTTACATTTTTTTTATTTTTTTTTTTCAAGATAAGCAGATAGTTTTATTGTAAAAAGATTTGTTGTGATTAATTTTATTAGATGTAATTTTTTTTATTTAGTGAGGGCAAAAAGGGATTTTAATATTTTGCTTCTTCCACTTATCCATCTTATTCTCGCAACTTCTCCCTTCAATTCTCTCTAAATAACACCACAAAATAACCAAAACTCAAACCAGATGCTCTATTGTTTAAGTAAGATAAGGTAATTATAGTGATTTGTTCATGACAATCCTTATATAATTTGATATGAAAAATGCATCATTTTTTTCTCAATATGAATTTTACACAGGGTCTTCACAAGCATTGCAATCCACAAGCCAAGAGAAGCAAAAAAAAATGTTGAATGAGCAAGCAAACAATTACAAGGTATCTTACTTCTCTCCCACATAATTCTTTCCGTCTGTAACAAGATTTACTGATCGAAAGTCAAATGAATTGATAGCGATTTTTGTATGTATTTTTTATTCGACAGAAGTAGAGAGAAAATAGCAAACCAAGTATCCTCAAACAAATATCATAAAAAAAAGACACTTACAAGGTAAAGATCTTTATCAACAGATAATAAAAACAGTGGGTTGTTCTTCATAATTATGCAATATTAATTTTTTTATGCAATCTTATTTAAGGTAATCATCTTCTCAATCATTGTAATCCAACCACATCGCAAGCACTATCAAGTTCAAACAGTGCTTCTCAAAAGGTATTTATGTGCTCTGTTTTTAAATTCAAATTTTGGTTAATATATGTGCTATGTTTTTTTATGATTTCTTGACACAATTAATTTTTTTTTCCCCTTTTGATCCTTTTTTTTTTATTATAACTATAGGCGAGAATGAAGTAGATATAAACTGATCAACATGGAGGAAGGAAAACAATTTGTAATTTGAATCCCTTTAAAAAAAATTGGATACAATCATGAAACGTAAAGTTTGACACATTTCCACTGTCAACTTCTATAAAGAACCAAAATTCAGTTTTAAAACAACAAAAATCACCATGCTTTTTTTTTACAACATAAATCACCATTCTTTTGAAAGCTAAAATAGATTTGAAACTTAGCAATATAAATGGAGTCAAATTAAGTTATGCTCTAAGTAAAAATGATTCATACACATACAGAAATTGTGAGGGCTTGATTACTATGCGCCATCCAACACATTGAGATGTAGAAATATAAAAAAAGAAAAAAAAAAAAACTCTAATGTGTAGCACGAGCAGTAGTTATCTTCCCCAAGACCATGCGTGACTCTATATTCTTTTCAAAGCTAAAACAGATTCCCCATATGTATGAATATCAAAAACTAAAAAGTTTAGTGGATTTCTCACATGCAAGAAAAAGAAACTAAGAAATTCATACTCACCGACAATGGTATAATAGAAACTTTACTTCTTCATTTCACGCCGTCGTAATGTTGCCGGAAAAGGGGCTTTTAAGTTCTTCAATTTTGCTTATGATTTTTTATATTTTCTTCCAATTTTCCCCGAAGTCCAATTTAAAGAATGAATGAGACAATGACATGAACACCATGATGGGGAGGTGAACCAACGCCGGCGAAACGGCAGCGACACCGATGAAGTCGCCATGCCGTGAGACCACACATCAGATGAAAGAGAGATAGGGAGGCCAAACAACCCCAACTACGACTTATAGCCTGAACACCCCGAAGTACGGACTTGGGTGCAGGTCGTACCATAAATGAGGTCGATGCTCGGAATTTTCACCGGATTATCCCCGCTTTCTTATTTTCTTCTTTTTAAACCCTAATTTTTTTACTGAAACAAAAAAAAGGCATGTGCCTTCATTTTCTCCTTCCTCAACTGGAGACAAAGTCTTTCTTCCCCAAATTCCCTCTTACTTCCCCAACTTCCCTCCTTCTTCCCAAATGAACCCTAAATTCTGAAAAAATGAAATCTACATAACAATAATGAGCTGAACTTCATTTTCACGTTTCAAGAAGAATTCAAATACCAGTTTAGGTAATGGTAGGGTCTACTATCGACACATATTGCCTGCAGTAGTCCAAACTACTTGGAAGTTCAACCACAATCAAGAAAAACGCTTCTATGACTGCCCAATATATAGCACTCGACTTATAGCTGGTGAGAATTTCGGTCACCAACCTCATTTATGGTACAGACTGCACCAAGGTCCGTACTTTGGGGTGTTCTGGCTATAAGTCTTAGTTGAGACTGTTTGGTGCACCCGCGCTATAGTTCAGGGTGTTGAGGCCAATTTTACCTTTAATTTATGCAATATACAATACACCCTGAATTAGCAAACCTTCCTTCATTTTATATTTTTGGGTCTTTGAGACTACTTTGACTGTTTCGCTCTTCCTATCAATTTTCATTTGTATCATCATATGTATAAGCTGTTACTGATACAACCAACCCAGCCCATTGAATGAGTGAAGCGCTGGTCCCCTTGGGTGAAGGTGCATGTGCCTGCTATAGTGCTATTACCTACCATAGGACCTCACAAACTTTTTATACATTCATTATATATCATCGTAAAAAAAAAAAAAAAGTTATTCTGTTATTATGTTGTATTAGTTGCAGCTTTGTGCTGATTGGTTGTAATGTTTTACCACTCATTTACTGGTACTATATAAGTACATCTGATGTAAGAAAATAAACAGAATCATTATTACATCAATAAAATCTCTCTCCTTATTTCATTTCTATTCTCTTCTTTTCTCTCAATGAAATTAGATTGAAGTTCATAAACTTCTTTATGTTGCAAGCAGTTTATCCTTACTTGAAGCAGTTTAGTGAGGAGTAGATGAAGGAGAAAGAGATCGAGGCTCGAATTCGAGGAGTGTAACCAACTGAGTTACTGAGGTAAATGTAGAACATGTTGATTGCCCTCTTGATGAACGTATATTTTGTAATAACTGTAGGACTTTGATTGTTGATATGCATAGAAGTTGTCCGCAATGTTATGATTTATGTCTTGTTTGTTGTCGGAAAGTTCGAGATGTGTCATTGTTGGAGTTTTTAAATATAAACTTTAAGTTTGCTTCAAAAGAATATGAAGAGTCATCTTTTCCTATTGTCCCACATTGAAAGAATATGAGGGAAGAGTAAGGTTTATAAACTATTACTCTTCCTCTACCCTTTGAGTTGAGTAGCAATGAGGCTTTTAGTGGGTATGTGGTGAGGTGTGGATACCACACGCGCGCCGCCGCCCGCCCGGACCGGGCCAGGGCCATGGGCCATGGGCCTTGGGCCTTGGGGAATTAACTTAACTATAGTTTTGGGTCAGAATTATGTTGGCATTTTTCCCTTTAATCTCTCTTTTAATGCCGTTTTCTCCCTTAATCACTCTCCTGTTTTTCGACCATGACTCTTCCCATTATGTGACCGTTTTTCTCACGATTTCAGCCACGTTCTGATTTCGTCTGGGTTTGCTGCCTCTATAAATACCAGTGTTCTGGTATTCTCGAAACACAGAAACACATTCACTTCTCCTCTCTTCCTTCCTCTAATATTACAGGCGTATTCAAGAGCGTTCTTAATCTGTTTTTCCGTCAACACCGGAAAGGCGGAAGCCGTGTATCCCCGGAGGTTGATTCTTTGTGAGTCCGTGTGTTGTTGCGGGGCAAATTCAACTTTAGGGCAGTGATCTTTTCACGCCACGGTTGTAAGTTAAGTCTGTCAATTTCGTTACCAGTTTTTGTTCCTACAGTCATGGGTGGTTAATTGTCACCGGAGGAGGAGGGGGTTGGGTGGAGTTGCAGAAATTTTGACCGATGATATTTCCTAATATCAAAGTTAAGCATAAAACAGGGTATTAAACTTTGCACAAAGTTGCAGTTTACTCACCCTGAATGTAAAAGTTGCACTTTACTCACTCAAATAATCTATTAACTTTGCCTTCAACTTCCCATTAATTAAATAGAAAATAATGATTGGCACATAAGACAATGGACCTAACTGCCCATTTTCTCTCTCTTCCTCCATAGGTTTTCCTTATCCTTCTTTCTCCCTCCACCCAACCCCCTCCTCCTCCGGTGACAATTAACCACCCATGACTGTAGGAACAAAAACTGGTAACGAAATTGACAGACTACCCCCACAATGCTGCTTGCGAGTCACACCGCATAGAAACTGATGGAGCTGGCTTCCCCCACAATGGAATATCAGCAAGCAAACTCCTTATCCATTCAGCTTCTTGACCTGCCAATTCTAAAGCAATAAATTCAGATTCCATGGTAGATTTGGCAATACATGTTTGCTTTGATGATTTCCATGATATAGCTCCACCAGCAAGAGTAAAAACATAACCGCTAGTAGATTGAATTTCATCATTATCCGACACCCAGCATCACAAAATCCTTCAAGGACACAAGGTGTCCTTTGATAATGTAGACCCCAATTGATAGTGCCTTTTAGATACTTCAACAATCTAATCAAGGCAACCCAATGCTCTCGATTAGGACTGTGAGTATACCTGCTCAATCTACTAACAGCATCAGCTATATCAGGTCTAGTATAATTCATCAAGAACATTACACTACCAATTATTTTCGCATATTGTTCTTGGGATATACTATCACCTTTATTCTTTTTCAAATGAATACTAGAATCATATGGGGTTTTCACAGGAATGCAATCAAATTGATCAAACTTCATCAATATTTTCTCAACATAATGAGATTGATTTAAAGATATCCCATATGATGTTCTAGTAATCTTTATTCCAAGAATAACATCAGCCTCTCCTAAATCCTTCATCTCAAAACAAGAATTTAGGAAACTCTAAAGTTGAATTTGTTGTTTTATCTATTTTACGGAACAATGTCCGGTGAAAAACCGATGAACCCGTGCGTGTTCTTCTGTGCCTATTACCAATGTCGTTTATTCCTGACATGTCTAAGTTAGATCCGTTTGATGGAAAAAATTATAAAATGTGGTCTGATAAAATGGAATTCTTTTTGGGTCAAATTGGGGTAGATTATTGTTTGTCTGCTGATATTGCTCCTGAGAATTCTAGTAGGGATTTTGTTAAAGATAATAAGACTTGTCGTGGGATGTTACTACATTATATGACTGCTGCCCTGTACATGATTTATAGTAAGTCCAAAAATGCTAAGGATATTTGGGATGCCTTAAATGCTAAGTATGGTTCTGATGATTTTGGGACTAAGAAATATGCTTGTAGCCGTTGGTTGAAGTTCTCTATGTCTGATGATAAACCTGTATTAGATCAAGTTCATGAGTATGAACATTTGTGTGCTGATATTGTGGCTGAGGGTATGGCTATTCCTGATATGTTCCAAGCCAATTGTTTACTTGAAAAATTACCTCCGCAGAAACCTCATTTCTGGTTCTCTTTTAAACAAAGCTGGAATTAAGTTAGCTTTTGAATCAGATAAACTTGTATTAACCAGAAATGGTGTTTTTGTGGGTAAAGGCTTTTGTAATGCTGGACTTTTTGTTTTGGATGTTGTAATTGATAATAAGAACTCTCATGCTTCCGTTTATATTGCTGAGTCTGTTTCTTTATGGCATTCTAGACTAGGTCATGTGAATGTTGCATCTGTTAAAAGACTTAAACAACTTAGTCTTATTCCTGACTTTAGCAATACATCGTTTGAGAAATGTGAAGTATGTGTAGAAGCTAAGCACCCTATGAAAGCATTCAATAAAAATGTATCCCGTTCCTCTACTTTATTAGAGTTAGTCCATAGTGACTTAGGTGACTTTAAGAGTTCCATGAGTAGGGGAGGAAAGAAGTATTATATTACATTTGTTGATGACTTTTCACGTTATACTAAGGTTTATTTATTGAGTTCTAAGGATGAGGCTGAAGAGAAATTCCTAATTTATAAAGCCGAAGTTGAGAACCAATTGGACCTTAAGATTAAGAGGGTGAGATCAGATAGGGGTGGGGAGTATGATGGAGTTTCCCTTAAGAAATTTTGTGAGTCTAATGGGATAATTCATGAGGTTACAGCTCCCTATACACCTGAGCAAAATGGAATAGCTGAGCGGAAAAATAGGACTCTTAAGGATATGATGAATGCAATGCTTATTAGTTCATGTATGCCTAATAACATGTGGGGTGAGGCTATTTTATCTGCTTGCTATGTTCTTAATCGAGTTCCCCATAAGAAGTTAGATAAGACTCCCTATGAATTGTGGAAAGGCTTCAAGCCTAATTTGGGTTACCTCAAAGTGTGGGGGTGTTTGGGTAAGATTGGTCTTCCTGACTTTCAAAGGAGTAAGATTGGACCTAAGACTGTAGATGGTATCTTTATTGGTTATGCTTCTAACAAAGGCTGCATATAGACTCATTCTTAAGGATGCTTCCGGTTTTGGTCCTATTAGAGAGTCAAGGGATGTTGAATTCTTTGAGCATGTTTTTCCTATGAAAGTTAGTATATCATCATACTTGCCTGCTGCATCTTCTTCTACTTTGCATCATGATATTGCATCATCTAGTGAGACTTTAGAACCTAGAAGGAGTAAGAGAGCTAGAATTGAGTCTAGTTTCGGACCTGACTTTATTACTACCTTTCTAGCTGAAAAAGAGTGTTTAGATGAGCAAGATGTCAATGTACTTGTATTGGAAGAGAACCCAAGAACCTATGCTGAGGCCATGAAATCTGTAGATTCAAGTTTTTGGTTAGAGGCTATTAACAGTGAAATTGAGTCTATTATGAGTAATAATACTTGGATTTTGTCAGACCTTCCTAGAGGTTGTAAGGCCCTAAGTAGTAGATGGATTTTTACAAAGAAATGTAAGCCTGATGGGTCTTTAGACAAATATAAGGCTAGACTTGTAGTTGGAGGGCATCGCCAAAAACACGGTTTAGACTTTTTTGATACTTATTCTCCTGTGACTAAGGTAGCCACCATTAGAGCGTTAATTGCACTTGCATCTATTCATGATTTGATTGTGCATCAAATGGATGTGAAAACTGCAATTTTGAATGGTGAGTTAAATGAGGAGATCTATATGAAGCAACCTGAAGGATGTGAGGTTCCTGGTCAAGAGGACAAGGTATGCAAGCTTATTAGATCTTTATATGGATTAAAACAAGCACCAAAACAATGGTATGATAAATTTCATCAAACTATTACTTCAAATGATTTTTTGGTAAATGATTCTGATGCTTGTGTTTATTCCAAAGTTGATGAGCTTGGTTGTGTTTTCATATGTCTATATGTGGATGATATGTTAATCTTTGGGACCAATATAGATGTAGTAAATGCAACTAAGAGTTTCCTAAATTCTTGTTTTGAGATGAAGGATTTAGGAGAGGCTGATGTTATTCTTGGAATAAAGATTACTAGAACATCATATGGGATATCTTTAAATCAATCTCATTATGTTGAGAAAATATTGAAGAAGTTTGATCAATTTGATTGCATTCCAGTGAAAACCCCATATGATTCTAGTATTCATTTGAAAAAGAATAAAGGTGATAGTATATCCCAAGAACAATATGCAAAAATAATTGGTAGTGTAATGTTCTTGATGAATTATACTAGACCTGATATAGCTTATGTTGTTAGTAGATTGAGCAGGTATACTCACAGTCCTAATCGAGAGCATTGGGTTGCCTTGATTAGATTGTTGAAGTATCTAAAAGGCACTATCAATTGGGGTTTACATTATCAAAGGACACCTTGTGTCCTTGAAGGATTGTGTGATGCCAATTGGGTGTCGGATAATGATGAAATTCAATCTACTAGCGGTTATGTTTTTACTCTTGCAGGTGGAGCTATATCATGGAAATCATCAAAGCAAACATGTATTGCCAAATCTACCATGGAATCTGAATTTATTGCTTTAGAATTGGCAGGTCAAGAAGCTGAATGGATAAGGAGTTTGCTTGCTGATATTCCATTGTGGGGGAAGCCAGCTCCATCAGTTTCTATGCGGTGTGACTCGCAAGCAGCAATTGGAGTAGCGAATAATCAAGCCTATAACGGCAAGAGAAGGCATATTCGCTTAAGGCATGCTATAGTTAGAAATTTAGTTAAAAATAATGTGTTATCACTCGAGTATGTAAAGTCAGAGAGGAATATTGCTGATCCTCTTACCAAAGGCCTTTGTAGAAAAATGGTGCTGGAGTCAGCACAAGGAATGGGTTTAAAGCCTATTGTGGAGTGAATTGTGGTGGACACCCTTCTTAGGAATTCCTAAGTTCAAAGGGTCAAACGAAATCACAAAATAACTCAAGTTGTTAATACTACTACCATTCCTAGTAATAAAAAGTGATGTAGTATTTTATTTCATTATACTGTTATATGTGTGAGGTTGAGCTTATAGCTCTTAATAAGTTCATAGCCTTACTTAAGGTGGTTTGTGACAGTACAAACTTGATGAACTTACCTATGTGAATGTGGGGGTTACGCCCAATCCCCTATGAGAGTCAAAAGGCTTAGACTCTCTAGAGCATTCATGAGAATCCAGGTTAATTGTGGGGCACTAATATTACAATTGCGAGAACGTTTCTTGATTTGAAAAAGGTTGAGTGCGCATCTATGGTTTGCTAACCTCATGAAAGGTTCAAAGAGAAATCTACCTTTTATGACAAGAAGACATACTTGTATGCACTAAGTGTCAATTCAAGTCCATAAGACATTGATACTTCAAAACCTAGTATCTATTGCCCGGATCATCTTTTTTCAGCTGTTTCTTTCTTTCGTTTTGTTCTTTTGAATCATGTGGGGGATTGTTGGAGTTTTTAAATATAAACTTTAAGTTTGCTTCAAAAGAATATGAAGAGTCATCTTTTCCTATTGTCCCACATTGAAAGAATATGAGGGAAGAGTAAGGTTTATAAACTATTACTCTTCCTCTACCCTTTGAGTTGAGTAGCAATGAGGCTTTTAGTGGGTATGTGGTGAGGTGTGGATACCACACGCGCGCCGCCGCCGCCCGCCCGGACCGGGCCAGGACCATGGGCCATGGGCCTTGGGCCTTGGGCTTTGGGCTTTGGGCTTTGGGCTTTGGGGAATAAACTTAACTTAACTATAGTTTTGGGTCAGAATTATGTTGGCATTTTTTGACCGTTTTTTAATCGAGTCTTAAGTTACCGTTTTTCCCTTTAATCTCTCTTTTAATGCCGTTTTCTCCCTTAATCACTCTCCTGTTTTTCGGCCATGACTCTTCCCATTATGTGACCGTTTTTCTCACGATTTCAACCACGTTCGATTTCGTCCGGGTTTCGTTGCCTCTATAAATACCGGTGTTCCGGTATTCTCGAAACACGTAAAACACATTCACTTCTCCTCTCTTCCTTCCTCTAATATTCCAGGCAAGTATTCAAGAGCGTTCTTAATCCGTTTTTCACGTCAACACCGGAAAGGCGGGAAGCCGTGTATCCTCTGGAGGTTGATTGCTTTGTGAGTCCGTGTGTTGTTGCGGGGCAAATTCAACTTTAGGGCAGTGATCTTTTCACGCCACGGTTGTAAGTTAAGTCTGTCAATTTCGTTACCAGTTTTTGTTCCTACAGTCATGGGTGGTTAATTGTCACCGGAGGAGGAGGGGGTTGGGTGGAGGGAGAAAGAAGGATAAGGAAAACCTATGGAGGAAGAGAGAGAAAATGGGCAGTTAGGTCCATTGTCTTATGTGCCAATCATTATTTTCTATTTAATTAATGGGAAGTTGAAGGCAAAGTTAATAGATTATTTGAGTGAGTAAAGTGCAACTTTTACATTCAGGGTGAGTAAACTGCAACTTTGTGCAAAGTTTAATACCCTGTTTTATGCTTAACTTTGATATTAGGAAATATCATCGGTCAAAATTTCTGCAACTCATGTTTATTCAAGCAATTTTGAACTTAAACAATTTTAGTATCTAAGAATTTATCAATGCGAAAAGTTATTTGTTAGTGAAGTCCTGGTGGCTATGAAATGCTTTAGATGGGGGGTTTTGGCTGATCAAGGAGTCCGGTAATTAAGCCGATTGCTATGCTCCAGTTGAAATCTTTAATTTTAGGGAGCCTGTCACAACAAACTTTACAAATGACTGATCAAAAATAGAAATGGAAAAAAGAGAAACTACATTTGATCACATTACAAAAAGAGTTAAATGCACTTAGCAGGTTGTTCCATAAATCAAAATCTCATAGCACTTCTTAGATATTACTCCTATATGAATAAAGAAATATATAAATAAATAATTTCAGATGCTTCATTAACACCTAGTCCTTTCTTTCCTAATATTTGACATTGATATGAAGAAGCAACTTAATATGATGACAAAGTATTCTCTTCATTCTTTAACAAGTAGCTACAATAAATTTACTGATCTCTTATTTATGGCACTAGTAGTTCAAACAGACAAGTAAGATGCATTGATATTTCAGTCTTCAGATGGCATGTTATAGCACATAGGGTTCTTATAGGTGATAGATACAATTAAATAAGATAATTTAGTTAAGCACATAAATGGAGGGTTTTCAAACAAACGATTAAATAGAAGTCACCAACATCTTTTTGGTTCACCATCTTAGAGGCCACTTACACATAGGGCTGTGCAAAGATCAGGGTTGGATAGAAATTTGGACTAGACCGGATCCAGTCCGGTCCAAACCCGGATAGTTCGGGTCCGGACCGGTGGACCGGAATTTCTATTTTTTTAGTAAAAAATAAAACTTTACATGTTAAAAAAGTTTAAAAGGTAGAAAGTTAAAATCCTACTATTTGTTACCTTTAGGAATATTGTTATTAAAATGATTAAATTTAATGTATCTAATTTATAAATATGTTTAAATCAAATTAAAAAGTTTTTTTTATTATAAATATAGATTTCGGTCCAACGGGTCCAAAACCGGAAATTTCGATCCGGTCCCGGTCCAAAAAAATTCAGATTTCGCTCCACTTGGTCCAGCCGGCTCGGTTCCGTCCCGGACCGGTGAACACTTCTACTTACAGAAGGCATTAACTTCTACGACTACGAGCACTACTGCATTCATATGGTACTCTTTAGATTTCTCACACCAATACAATTCATAGGAGTTAGTACTATTGTACTAAACAACCAATAATTGTACTTTAGCTGGAGTATCAATAAATTGATAAACCTGTTCAAAGAGCACTCTATATAGTTAGGATACTATATGCGACAATATTAGGCTACAACCTACAGTACATTTCCTTGCATTTATATTTGCAAGAATTGAAAGAAGAAAGAATACCAACAAAAAGAAATATACTCTAATTGAAGATCATGCATGCCCTAAAAATCATTACTATTGAGAGACACTATTAATCTATCTACTCTACTTATTTAAGTACTTTTTTTTTTTTAAAGGAGTTTAAGCACTAATTTAAGTAGAGTAGTAGTAGTAGACTTGACTACAAACTTACGGTACTTGATTCGTTTTTCCTATTCTTAGTAGTACTTTTTTTTTTTAGGGGATATTCTTAGTAGTACTTTATTTCTACTCATCTTGCTCTTTTACGAAGGATAGAAGTTAGCTCAAGTGGATAGAAGACTTTTCACTGCCCCCGAGGTCGGGGGTTCCTTACCCCTGCATTATCTTTGGGGTGTTTCTTTACCAATGTGTTGGTGTTTCCTACGTGCTAAGAGGCCTTGTATGGGTTAGCAAATTTGGGCGACTTAATTTCCTAATCAAAAAAAAAAAAAAAAAAAAAAAAATCTTGCTCTTTTACGGACTAATTAGGTGGATTTCTAAGCAAGCCCTGCTATTAATAATGGTTACTATTGTTTGAACTTCTCATAAGTAAGGATGAGTGTAGTTTCTAAAAAAGATTCTTTTGATAATGACTGGACTGTTCCTTACTTCCTGCTATCTTTCCATTATTCAGTCTTAGTATTAGTATCTTCGCAAAGCTAATTTGGAATAGTTATTCTATTCACTTTAGGAAAAATTGACCATAAGAGTCTGAACATTAGGTGGTAATTTTTCAAAGATTCGAACTATTGATTAACCAATGTAGATCTCTACTCTAGGGGTCTTTAACTTTTATCAGGCCTCAGAGACTTAAAACTAACGATTTTTTTTTAAAAAAAAATCTCACCTACCTCCTACTTCTCACCCTCAATTAATTCATCAGTGGGGCCCACATTTAACAAGTTATAAACTATTAAGCCAATTTCAAGCCACTAAGGCCCGCTAAAAGTCAAGACCCTCTAAATTAGGGACCTACACATGTTAATCAATAGTTCAGACTTTTTAAAAATTATCAACCAATGTTCAGACCTCTATTGTCAATTTTTACTTCACGTTATTAACACTAGCCTTATGTGTACGCGATGCGTGCATTAGCATATTGATGTCAAAACTAATATATGAAGGTATTAGAACTACAAATTTTAGATTATGATGCATATGACAGCCTAACATGTATCGAAAATTTGTCTTAAACCTAAGTAATAAATAATGGGAATAAGAAGAGTGTACGCATTTGATAATCACTCATTTTATTAGCTTGAATTAATATACTTAAATAGATAGGTGTTGTCATAATTAACGTGATTGCTGTAATAATTATGTATGTTTGCTGAGTTACTTTTGAGTTATTTGTTGATTTATCTATTTGCTGTTTTTTGGATTAAGTTTATTTGTTGGAATACATGGGGAATTTGCTTGAACTTAATTCTTCGTAACTTATGGTTCATTTGCTAAAATTTATATGTTATATCTTTGGGTTAAGTTTGTTGAGTCATGGTTGAGTAATTAACTAAAAATCGAATGTTTTCTAGGAAGAATTGATTTAAACAGTCCCAACAATAAGTGTCTTGACAAAAACAGTCCCAACTATCGTTTTTTATTGTTCAGTCCCAACTTTAACCCTCCCTTTACACTGGTGGTCCAAGTCGACTGATGACTTGCTAAACCGGTAAAAAACCCTATTTTCTTTTTTTCTTTTTTTTTTTGACCCGTTTCTTCCACCTCTTCCTTCAGTCTTTCTCTCTCCTCCCTCCTTCCTCCCCTTCCCCTACCACCCCTCCTCTTCCCTCTCCCTTCCACCCAAATGACAACCTCTCTCTCACACCCGAAACCCGAAGCCCGTGAAACCCGAAGCCCGTGAAGCCCGTGCTACCGGCACGATTGTTGTTGGTTGCTAGTGATGGATCGCGCAAACCTTGCTCGCGTCTCTCTCTCTCTCTCCTTTAGCCGCTGCTTCAGGGGCAGGGGGACGTCTTTCGGGTGCAGGGGAGGTGGTGGAAGGGGAGGGGTTTCGAAGGCTGGGGATATATGGTGGGCGCGAGGGCGAGGGCAAGGGCGGGGAATGTTTTAGGGCGGGGAGGGGAGGGGTGGCGGGGAGGGGAAAGAGGAGGTGGGGGAAGGGGAGGGTAGTGGAGGGGAATGGGAAGGGTAGTGGAGGGGAAGGGTTCGGGCGGGGGAATGCGTGGCGGGGGGAGGGCGGCGGGGCGGGGGAAAGGGGAGGGTAGTGGAGGGGAAAGGGAGGGGTTCGGGCGGGGGTGGTTGGGGATGCGTGGGCTGGGGGGGGGTGGTCGGGGATGCGTGGGCGGGGAGGGGTGGCGGGGGGTTGGCTGGGGAGAGGTGGCTGGTGGCAGAGGAGAGGAGGAGGGAGTAGTGAAAAAAATGGCAAATTACCTGCTACGGCAGGTTTTTTACCTGCTGGGACTACTATTGTAAAACACCCTTCAAAGTTGGGACTGAACAATAAAAAACGATAGTTGGGACAGTTTTTGTCAGGACGCCCATAGTTGGGACTGATTAAATTAATTTTTCCTGTTTTCTAGAGTCAATAGCTTAAAAAATCACTCACATCAAATGTAGTATGACAATTAGATAATATTTTACTAACATTGTTCTAAGCAATTGAAATAGAGTTGAAACTATATGAGTGTTTTTTGTCGTCCGATCTACGTGAAAATTAATGACCTTGATTATTGATTGGGTATTATGAATGTATGTTATGAATAATTCTAATTGTGACTAAAACTTTAGGTAGAAATAATTATGTTGACTTTCTACTCATTTGCTTTGTAATAGTTTGCACTATTTGTCAGTAGTTTTTTCCTATTTATGTCCTTTTATATTCAAAGTTTGGCAATATTTGATATTTTGCATTAGTGTTAATTGAGATATTAGTATTGACTGAAATTAATTAGTGTAATTTATGGTAAGATGTTGAAGGGAAAAATGGTATATTCATGTGAACACCACACCCCCACTCTTTCCTATATATAATAGAGATAATTAAATGTAGTTTATTTTTTTTGTCAAACCATCTTATTGAACAATCTATTAGTTACCTTTTTTTGGCTATCTAAATTTATGTATGTAGACACATAATCGTGTCTCCCCATTTAAGGACCCAATGATGAAACATATCTCGGTCATAATTGATCTGATCCAAGAGGAGAGTAGTCCGAATAACCCAGCTCAAAACTGTTTTAAAGTGTACAGCTTATTTATTAGCAATAATGATCTAAAATCCTATTTTAAATCCCAATTAAGTATTCCTAATAATTAATTGTATTTTGAGCCCATAAAAATAATATTTTGAGCCCTATCCTTTAAAAAGCCTATTTAATTATTCATGATGAATAATTATTTTATTTTCAGAAAATAAATATTTTCAAAGATATTTCAAAGTTAAAATTAAATTTTATCTCGTAAAATCAGATTTCCGGATTTAAAGGATAAAAGAAAATCGTTCAAAACGCGTTTAAGAAAAGGTTGTCAAAACCGTGTCTAACGCAGGCGGTGCGCCAATACTGCAGTCTAAATTTATGTATATGATTAATGTGGTAATTAAATTGTAATTGAAGTTTTCTTTTGGCAACTCTGCTTGATTAAGGAATAATTAAAATCACAATTAATTATTTAATGATTTTTCCTGTAAGTTGTCTTAAATGTCCCCACTTATTAAATAGCAATGAAGAACTAAGCAAGGGTATGAAGGTAATAACTTGTGGACACCATTACCTCTTTCATTGGCTTATATAATAGAGATAAATTGGAGCAATTTTCAGATAATACGATAGGGATGAGGAAGAGACCACAACAAAGTTTTAACTTTTAGGTTTATAAATAAATTTAGTAATTAATTAGTTAGAGAAATTATAGCATATGAAAAGGAGCAAATTTTCATGAAAACTAAACCAAATATCCACACCAAGAAATTAACCTAATTAACACCAAAGTTCAGTTTTCTTTATAGTATATAATGGAACTGTATAATGGAAAGCGAAAACAATCAAACGTAAGAGAGCTCTTAGGTGTCGATGAAAGCTCCGGTGGTGGACATTGGTTAAATCGCCGGTCACCGGTAATTCACGCAAAAGAGTCAATTGGCGATACTCATCAAATTGTAGCGAGCAACTGGAATTATGCCGAGCAATTGAGATTGTGAATCGCTAAATCAAATTCTTAGGTTTAATTTTGCTCAATTGATATTTGAAAGTATAACAGTCAGGATCAATACATGAGATATTAAGAACAAACAGAACCACCGACTCAGTGTGCGTGTAATGTGGAAGGAAAGAGAAAAAAATAGAAAAAGAAAATGTGGTTGTGTTAGACTTATGTTGGTTTAATGTAAATTTCAGATTAAAAATAATAAAAATAAATCAAGGCAACCGATTTTAGTCTCTAACACATTTCTTATCTTAGCAAAACACTATTAACATGCTATCAACATGTTAAACCTAGGAAACCAGTTTTTGAAAACCAATGGTTTTCTACATTAAGAACTGGTTAGAACATCCAATTGATTTCCTATAAGTGGTCCCTTTGAGTTTTTGTGTAGTAGTGAAAGGCACGTTAAAAGACCCACTTGTCATCTTCTTTTTACTTCAAATAAACACTAATTCCAACTCCATTTTTGAAAGGAAAAAAAAAACACATCAACCACTTTAAATACACCTTTTGCCAATTTTGGCCCCCACGATTTTAAGGTCCTGTGCTATTGGGCTGCTTGCACATCCTAATAGTCGGGCTTGGTTCAAGTGTATATTTGTACTTCATTCTATTTTGGGAAAGCCTTACTTTACTATATTTTAATAAGGTGGGGTCTACCAAGGGGTCCAATTATTCCCACTTCTCCCTACTTTTCCCCTATTTACACATTCTCTCTCTAATTTATATTTGTTTTATTCCCTTATTACCTCTATTACAATATGGAGTCTTGTATTTCTAGTTTTTCCCCAAATGGTAAATGTCCACTTTATGAATGCAGGGAGTATTCAAATTTGATTTTGGCACTATTTATTCACGACACTCATTTTCTATTTACAAATAATGAATACTATAGTTATGTGAGACCGTGTTTGATTTTCCTTGATATATATATATATATATATATATATATATATATATATATATATATATATATATATATATATATATATATATATATATATATATATATATATATATATATATATATATATATATATATATATATATAATTTTCCCACTTTTTATTAATTACGCAATAACGAGGTTGTAAGGATCAAAATATAAACGAATGTAAAAAGTGAAGTTGAATAAATATATAAGAATAGAGGAAGAATTTCTTTATTAGTTGTTGTAACGATAAATTCATTATTATTTTCTTTATTATAGTGGTTATACATCAAATAATTGGCTAATATATATCTACATACATTGATTTACCTACTTTCTTGTCAATGAAGTTGGTAAACCATGGAGTTTCGCACACCCTTATGAATGAGTTGATTGAGCTGTGCATTTCCGATTACAAGATGAGAAGAAAACGTACGAAGGAAAATATGTCCTTGATCCTATTAGGTGTGGTACTAGTTACCACTATGCTTCAGAGAGTGTTATCTTTGGATGGACTTTCTTAAAATGATCGTGCATCCAAAATTCAATGCACCTGAGGACCCGGCAGGATTTAGGTAACTATTTCTTACCAAGTTTAATAATTGTAGCCAATTCTAATACCTCTAATCTATTGTTTAGTGAATAAAAGTATTTTTAATCCTAAGTCTTGGTTAGTCTGATCTCTAAGTCAAGAATTTTTTTTTTTTCCATTTTCGGTCTAATCTTGTATGTATAATCTCAAAATTAAGCGAGTGACTAACATGCCACCTTCTTTATGCTTCATAAATAAATCAAGGCATGTAGCAAGGAATACTTGTGAACAAGTCCGTGACATAGCAACAATTCTCATCCATGCTATTTTTGAAACCCATGGAATGGATGAAGAAGATGTCGAGTACATCAACGAAAATTGAAGGATGCAACCAAATAATGGTTTCCAATTGTTACCCTCCCTTGTCCTCAAATACACCTGGTTGTAGGACTACCTCCACATTCGGACCACGGTGCAGTTAACACTCCTCACCTACAACGGCGTAGTCGGATTCCAACTTTTCGAGAGGAAATTGGTGAACTTGAATTCAATATCAAACTCCTTTCTTGTCAATGTAGTGGATCAAATGGAGGTTTGTTCATTTTATGAACTTGAACAAGCATACCATGAATCAAACCATATAAATGCTCTAAATCTCCAATGTTAGCATGTGTGAATGTCAAACTGTACCAATCATGATTAAATAATGAAGGAAGTATATTATGCTAAAGTATTACATGTATAGCTTTATCTTACTAATCTTCTATTAACGACATATTATTACCAATGGTAGATACAAAAGTGTTCTACATCGAGCGACGGTAAATGCGAGAAAAAATGAGATCTTATGTGACTTTGTTGCATGGACCATCGTTAGATACAATGGTAAACCATGCTCAAAACTCCTCATTAGCAACGACATTGAGAAATTATATGAAGAGTTGTCTTATCGAGAGTATTTATGGAAACAACAGAGTAGCCAACTACATGGAAAATCGGGCCTTGATTTGGCCCGAGTGAAGGGGTATATATGATGTAACCTTAAATTTCTAGCTACATATTGTGTCATTCTTTTGTAAAGATTAAAAACATTCTCAATTTCTATTTTAAGCAAAGAATTGTTTGAATAGAGTATCTATTAAAAAAGGTCGGAACTCCAAAGAAAGCAACACATCAATTCAAACTCCGTATACAACTGAGAACTTGTCATCTTCTTTGCCGATTTGCCATCAAGATTCTTAGAAACTATGAGCTTTTCCTCCATATAACCTTTCATTTAAAATAGAAATTGAGAATGCTTTCAATCTTTACAAAAGCATGACATAATATGTAGCTAGAAATTTAAGGTTATATCATATATACTTGCTTCACTCGGACCAAATCAAGGCCTGATTTTCCATGTAGTTGGCTACTCTGTTGTTTCCATAAATACTCTCGATAAGACAACTCTTCATATAATTTCTCAATGTCATTGCTAATGAGAAGTTTTGAGCATGGTTTAACCATTGTATCTAACGATGGTCCATGCAACAAAGCCACATAAGCTCTCATTTTTTCTGCAATTACCGTTGCTCGATGTAAAACACTTTTGTATCTACCATTGGTAATAATCTGTCGTTAATAGAAGATTAGTAAGATAAAGCTATACATGTAATACTTTAGCATAATATACTTCCTTTGTTATTTAATTTATGATTGGTACAGTTTGACATTCATACATGCTAACGTTGGAGATTTAAAGCATTTATGTGGTTTGACTGATGGTATGTTAGTTCAAGTTCATAAAATGAACAAACCTCCATTTGATCTGCTGCATTGACAAGAAAGGAGTCGGATATTGAATTCACGTTCACCAATTTCCCTATCTGAAAAGTTGGAATCCAGATGAGCCGTTGTGGGTGAGGAGTGTTAACATGCCGTGGTCTGAATGTGGAGGCAATCCTACAACCAGTTGTGGTTGAGGACATGGAGGGTAATAATTGGAAACCATTATTTGGTTGCATCCTTCAATGTTCGTTGATTTCCTGACATCTTCTTCATCCATTTCAAGGGTTTCAAAGATAGCATGGATGAAAATTGTTACTATGTCACGGACTTGTTCACAATATTCCCTTGCTACATGACTTGATTTATTTATAAAGCGCAAAGAAGGTGGCTTGTTAGTCACTCGCTTAATTATGAGATTATACATACATGATTAGACCGAAAATGGAAAAATTATTTTTGTTGACTTAGAGACCAAACTAACCAAGACTTAGGATTAAAAATACTTTTAGTCACTAAACAATAGATTAGAGGTACTAGAATTGGCTACAAGTATCGAACTTGGTAAGAAATAGTTACCTAAATGCTGTCGAGTCCTAAGGTGCATTGAATTTCTGATGCACGATCATTTTAAGAAAGTCCCTCCAAAGATGAACACTCTCTGAAGCATGTTGGTAACTAGTACCACACCAAACAGGATCAAATAAATCTTTTCCTTCGTATTTTTTCTTCTCATCTTGTAATCCGAAATGCACAACTCATTCAACTCTTTCATAAGGGTGTGCGAAACTCCATGGTTTACCAACTTCATTGAATAAAATAGGCATGTCGATGTATGTAGATATATATTAGCCATTTATTTCATGTATAACCACTATAATAAAGAAAATAATAATGAATTTATCGTTACAACAACTAATAAAGAAATTATTCCTCTATTCTTATATAATTATTCAACTTCACTTTTTACATTCGTTTGTATATTGATCCTTACAACCTATTATTGCGTAATTAATAAAATTGGGAAAATTATATTAAATTTTTTTATATATTTATCAAGGAAAATCAAACTGGTTTAGTGCAGTGAGGACACTGCAAATTATAGCTTGGGGGAGAGATTCTATCTTTAATTGGTTTCTATTGTAGATTTTATTGCTTTCATAGGAAGTTGCACGATTTGTACCGCTCATTAGGAGTGGGAGTTTACGTATAACCAAAAAATTGCAATGCTTTCTTAGTTGCATTGGCATTTTTCATATCATATTACTTTTCATCTCAAGTTAGTTTGCATCTATGGGACTATTGCTGGCACTCTTTGAGAACTTTGTTGATATTTTACTACAACTCCTAAGCGTCATTCATCTTGCTTATGATTCTTCGTAGCATGATTGTTTTGCAATTGATTGTTTGTGATAAGATTATTTGATCTTTCCCTGGCTCGATTTAACTTTATTGTGCAGACACTTTAATCTAAGTGAGCTTTTGTGCCTATAAACTGACGTATTTGTGTCAGTTCTGTTCTTTCATGTGTGATTAGTTCCTCAGTTGTCGCATATTGATCTTGACTTTGACTTGGTAGTCCTTGGTATTTGATAGTGCAAACATTTTGATATGATTGAGAAATTTTATTTCATGATCTTAGCTCCAGAGTTATTCTTGTTTTCATATTATCCTTCCTCTAGCCCCGTTGAGCCTTTCAGCCAGTGTTTGATCTTTACCTACATTATACACCTTTAATCTCATTGATTCTTGTCCCAAGCCTAGCTTGGGGGAGCGAGTATTAGTTTGAGTTTGGTTCGTATTGAATTGAAGTGCTCTATATGTGGTTTAGATAGATGGAAAAGTATGTTTAATGAGCTTGGAAATTGAATTATATTTTTGAAAAAAAAAAGAAACAAAAGAAAAAATAAATGAAAAAAAATGTGAAAATGAAATAAAACAAAAGTGAAAAAAGAGAGTTGTGAATAAAGTGAATAAAAAAGGTGATTCTTGAATTTCTTAAGTGAAAAGTGTTGGTTATATTTGGAGATCGTTG
The DNA here is from genome assembly GCA_947646795.1 of Beta lomatogona. NCBI lineage: Eukaryota > Viridiplantae > Streptophyta > Magnoliopsida > Caryophyllales > Amaranthaceae > Beta > Beta lomatogona. The sequence continues at coordinate 30,066 of CANSNZ010001375.1, read as the reverse complement.
GTTGTTGCGTGGAGTTGTTGTGACATTTCTTGGTCACTTTTTAGTTATATGATGCTCCCCCTTTTTGGTTTTTCCACCACAATTCCCAAATTATTTTCCATACCTTTAACCTTAACCCCTTTACAACCCTAAAAGTCCTCTTGATCATTATGTATTGTATTGTTGAGTATTAAGTGAATCAAAAAGTCAAAGTTAAAGAGTATATGCATCATTTGAGTCGACTTATTTTAGGTTGAGTGTCATCATTTATCCTTTAAACACATGAGAGACTTGAGTTCACATAAACTATAGTGAGGTATGTCAGATTTGGTTAAATCCAGCTTGGGAGAGATGGTTTGTGGTATGATTGGAGAGTCGATTGCGATACATGACATGCTATGCGGCTTTGTTTGAGATTGTTTTGATGTTTGTTTTATGTAATGATTATATCTCTTGTGTTTTTAGTTGAGTGTTTAGCCCTGTTGTAGTCCTATATTATAGGTTGTCTTTCTTTTCCAATGTCTATATCTTATTGCTTGGGGACAAGCAATGGTTTAGCATGAAGGAGATTGATAAGTAATATTTATATATAGTTTTAAAGTGTAATTAGGTTGCATTTTAGAGCATTTAGATTCATTATTAGGTTCATTATTGCATTATATTCTTAAGTTGTGCTATTCTACTTCTATTCGGTATGTTTTCTTGTTTTTGATGAATTTCAGGTATTGAGAACGTATTTGGAGTATAATTAGCTATTCTTGAGGATTAAGAGAATTTGGATGAAGGTGCATTGTATAACGATCGTCATGGATATCTCATAGTACGAGTTTGAGCAAAAACAAAGCGGAAAATCCTTAGAAGAAATGTGGAAAAGAAGTCACGTCTACTTTTATTATCAAAACTTTTTATGTGCTTCTGAGAATTGAATAATTCCATCAGACTTGGAAACTAGACTTGAAGATCTTTCCAACGATAGGTGGCACATCCCGAGGAGACTTCTATTCAAGGAGTTACGCCTTTCGGAAGTTCAGATTGTTTCTGCTAGAATCTGTTTCCGTACGCGCAGATCACCTAAATCCGCCCATTTAGTGATTTATTTGAGTTTCCTTATCTTGTAACTTACTTTCCTAGTTATATTAGGTTACCTAGTATTAATTAGATTAGGAATCACTTCTTTCTCTCTCAACTATCACGGTATTTTTATTTCATAGTTCTAGTTTAGGGCCCGTTCGGTATTACTGTGGTTTTCTGTTTTTTGGTTTTTTGATCTTCAAAGTCATATGATATATGTCCTATAATGAATTAAAAATTAGTCAAATTTATTGGGAACATGATGATTTTGAAAACTGACAACTAAAAAGTGAAAACCACTTTTTCTGGTTTCCTCTTTTTGGTTTTTAGTTTTCAAAAAAACTGAAAACCGAAAACAAAAAACGATAACGAACGGGCCCTTAGTTTTCTTCATCTGTTTCTCTCTAGTTTTTAGTCGTAAACCCTAATTTCTATGCCTCTTCATTAATTCATGAGTTCTATTAGTTTCTTTCATTGATTTCTTTGATTATGTTTTCATTTATAGATTTAGTTTTTAATATTTATTTGATGATAGAGTAGTTTTTATTTCTAGGGTTTGGGAATCCATGTTTATTTGCTATGAATCTTGATTGATGTTATTGATGGTTTGATTAGTCATTGATATTTCTAATTGATTAGTGTTTTTATTGTTAATCTTGCAAACTGGTCAATTGTTTGATTAAACTTGCTAATAAGAGTTAGAATTGAAAGATCGACTTTTAGAGGCTTACCTACAATTAGCAAATCTGATTATGTTAGTGACCATACTGCATATGTTGATTTGAGAGCGTTAAAGACCCGACAGTAGGATTAACCTGTGCTCTAGATTTTTGATTAATTGAACTATTGATGATATTTTGATAAATTGTAGTTATAAACATGGTGAACTATTGCTCTAGATCTTTTTCGTTTGATTTTCATATTTTATTAGATTAAACCTTTCATTCTTATATCTGTGATCTTCTTTAGTTTCTCCATACCTTAGAAGCTAGATTAAAACGACCATCTCTCTGTGGATTCGACCCTACTTACCCTACTACATTGTTAGAAGGTTTTGCAGGAATTATTTTTGACAGGTGTACGACAACATATCAAAAATGCAACATATTAAGCAGTTTTCTCCAGATTTCAGCTGCGTAACTACATTCAAAGAAGAAGTGCTTTGCATATTCAGCTATAATCCCACCACTAGTGGAAAAACAAGGAAGGGCTGCGGTGAAAACAGCCCTAAGGGCTGCGTTTTTGGCCAGCAGCCCTTTCCATAGCAGCCCTTCAATAGATAAGAAGGGCTGCGGTTTTTAACCGCAGCCCTTCACAACGAAGGGCTGCGGTTCAGGCCCAAAACGCAGCCATTCTAAGCTTGAAGGGCTGCGTTTTCGGCTTAAACCGCAGCCCTTCTCTAAATGAAGGGCTGCGGTTTTACGCCTAAACCGCAGCCCTATTAAAGTGAAGGGCTGCGGTTTAGGCCTAAAACCGCAGCCCTTCACATTCAGTTTTTTTTTTAAAAAATAAATTAAATATGCCAGCCCCCTGCATCCCCGGCACCCCTGCGCCACCCTCCCGGCCCCCTGCCACCCCCCGCCACCAACCCCTGCCACCACCAGCACCACCCCCGCCACCCTCGGCCACCCCCTTGCCACCCTCGGCCACCCTCGCCCACCCCATGCCACCCTCGGCCACCCCCCGCACTGCTACCCCCCGCACCCCGCTACCCCCTGCACCCCCTGCCCGCCCCACCCTCACCCCCCCCCCACCCTGCACCCCCGCGCCCCGACCCCTCGCCCGCTCCTGACCCTCCCCCCACCCCTCGCCCCCAAAGACACCCCCGCCCCCAACCCCGCCACCCCCAAGACACCTTGCCCCCCCCCACCGCCAACCACGCCCCCACCCTGCGGCCCCCCAGTACACCCTCGCCCACACACCCTCCACCTCCGGCCCACCCCCACCCTCGCCCCCACCCCGCCCCCGCCCCTTGCTGCCCGCCCCCCGCCCACCCGGCCCCAAGACACCCCTCCCCCACCCCGCCCTGCTGCAAGACACCCTCGCCCACCAGCCCCACCCCCGGCCCCTGCACCCAGCCCCCCGCCCCCTGCCCCCACCCCCCCCGCCCCTGCCCACCCCCCCGCCCCCCCCGCACCCCCCGCGCGCCCCCCCCCATCCCACCCCCATCCCCTGCCACCCCTCGCGACCCAGCCCCACCCCCGCCCCCCCACCCCCACCCCATGGCGCCCCCCCCACCCCATCCCCCACCCAAAACCTCCCTTCGACACAAAAAAAGACCGATCAAATTGCAATAATATATATATGACAAGTTTTGTGAACGTAATAATTAACTTTAAATATGTATATATTTAATAATGTAAAAAGTGTACACAAAATTGATACAAACTAGTAGATGTATCATAAGCAATCATCACAAATGTGGGACGCCAACTTATCCCGAACTTCATGTAATTCGTCCGTAGTGAAGGCCCTCAAACGTGGTGTGTTATTCATATAAACCTTGCAAAACAACCAAGGAATAAACACATAATATAAGAATTCAATCATTTACCGTAGTTAGTAGTTCTAAAAAATGACATATACCTTCCCGAAATTCAATCAAAAAACAAATGCAAGCCTAAAACTCTATACACTAGTTATATTATACCTTATATTATCATTTTCGGTTTTTTCACCTGATACCCCGAGTTTTCAAAAATTCACGTGGTACCCTCCATGTTTTCAAAATTCACCGGTACCCCTAAGTTTAAAACTAATTCACGTGGTACCCTCAAATACACTTATTGACTAACGGCGTTAACCGCGGTTAGTCATTAACCCTAATTTCCTACTTTAAACCCTAATTAACCCCCTAATCTTAACCCTAATCCTAACCTCTACCCATAACCCCTAATCCCAAACCCTAACCCTAACCCTAACCCTAACACTCCCCCCCCTCCCCCCACCACCCCACCACCCACCCCCCACCCTCCCACCACCCGGCCCCCTTCCCACCCCCACCCTCCCCTCATGCCAGTGAGCCCCTTCCCCCCCCCCACGCAGCCCCTCCCCCCCATGACCCCCCACCCCCCCCGACACCTCCGTCTCTCCCTGCCACTTGCCTATCTCGTGCGTGGCATACCCCGTCGAAACCTCCCTCCTCTCCCCAACCCCCCCGTCAAAACCTCCCCTTCCCCCAATTTCCCGTCGAGTTACGCCCCCTCCCCGGACATCCGTTAGTCTTGAAGCTGTTACAGCGGGAGTAATTACGACGGAGGAATTCGAAGGGCCTTTGGGGTTTGACGGGCCGGAGTGCGGGGACGTCGACGGGGCTGGAGGGGGCGGAGCACCTGGCCGGGGGAGGAGGGGGGAGCTCGGCGGCCTTTGGGGTTCAACGGGGATGGGGAAGGGGGGGCGGGATTCGACGGCCTTTGGGGTTCAACGGGCCGGGGAGGGGCGGGATTCGACGGTGTTAGGGGAGGGGAGGGAGGTTTTCAACGGGGTAGTAGGTGGAGGGGGAGGGCTACGAGGGGGGGGGAGAGGGGGTGGTCTTTGTGGCGGGCACGGGAGTGGGGGGGGAGGGGAGTTGTTACGAAAATCGGTGCGGCGGCGCGGGGGTGGGGAGGGGGCTGCGGGGGGTGGGGGAGGGGGTGGTGGGAGGGTGGGGGAGGGTGGTTAGGGGTTAGGTTTAGGGTTTAGGGGTTAGGGTGGTTAGGATTAGGGTTAGAATTATAGGTTAATTAGGGTTTAAAGGAGGAAATTAGGGTTAATGACTAACGGCGGTTAACGCCGTTAGTCAATAAGTGTATTTGAGGGTACCACATGAATTAGTTTTAAACTTAGGGGGTACCTGGTGAATTTTGAAAACATGGAGGGTACCACGTGAATTTTTGAAAACTCGGGGGTATCGGGTGAAAAAACCGTATCATTTTCAAAAAGAAAATGGAGTTAAATGACTCAAGAAACATGAATTGGAGGCGAAAAGGCAAAAATATGGCTAAAATCACATTTATGTTCCCGATATACAACCAAAAACAAATGCACGCCTAAGAATCTACATAATAGTTACATTATGCCTCATATTATCATGTTCAAAATGAAATTGGGGTTAAATGAAGCGATAATACGAATTGGACGCGAAAAGGCAAAAATAGGGCTAAAATGCCCTTTTCGTTCCCCAAAATTCAGCCTACAACAATTGCAAACCTAAAAATCTACACAATAGTTACATTATGCCTCATATTATCATGTTCAAAATGCATTTGGGGTTAAATGACTCGATAAGTACTATTTGGAAGCAAAAATGCAAAACTAGGCCTAAAATGACCTTTTCGTTCCCGAAATGCAACCAACAACAAATGCAAGCCTAAAACTCTACACAATAGGTACATTATACCTCATATAATCATGTTAAAAAAGAATTACAAATTGGAGAAATTACACGACTGAGTTTATGTCTCATGATTTATTGACCTTCCGCCGTTTCTTAGGATCCTCAAGTACATGTATCCCTTCCGTGTGATCTACACGCATATAGTTCTCCGACATATTCACATCATCTTCCACACTATTTTCGGGATAGGTAAAAGGGGGAGGTCCTCAAATGCATCATATTCTTCCTCATTATCAACATCACCAATACCGAGGATACTCCTTTTACCAGGTACAACAATTGACCACTTATTATCAGCAGGATCAGTTACAAAAAAAACTTGCTTAACTTGTGATGCAATTACAAAAGGCTCCTCAGTTTCACGTAGACGACTAAGGTCAACAAGAGTGAATCCGCAAGGATCATCTTTTCTTACGCAACGTCGATTATCGTCAACCCACTTGCAACACAAGAGGCAAATATTAAAAGTACAGTAGTCCAGCTCCCATATTTCTTCTATTCGCCCATAATAATTGCTTTCAGCATGTACATGCGACTTATCCTTCGAGCTTGCGTATTGTGTAGCTGACGCCACAAGTGAAACACCACTATTTTGTTGCGATGTTGACTTCAGATCTTGACGTTCAGTCCAAAACGTATACCCATTAATATCATAACCCTCATAAGAGCGTACAGCTTCACGAGGACCAAATGCTAACCACTTGACTGTTTCAGGAACACTTTCATCCAAATCATTCACTACTCGTTTATGAAGCCAATCAATGAAAGTCTTGTTATGCATTTGCGTCAATGCCCTAACTCCTTTTCCGAGGATTGCTAACACGTAATTCCTCCATATGTTCATTTAAATAAGGATGGACAATTTTGCTATGTGATGCAATACAAATAAGTGAGCTTGTTTACGCTTTTCTACGGAAGGTGTGATCAATTTTGAACCAATTGTGCCCTTGCCCTCAAGTCTGCCCTTGTGTCGGGATGTCGGAAGTCCAACAGGATCAACACTAGCAAAATACTCAGCCCACAAAATTACGATCTCTTCACCCACAACCCTTGAATTATACTACCTTCCGGTTGTGCGGGATTCCGAACTTTATCCTTCAAAGTGCCCATATATCTCTCAAAAGGATAGCACCACCTCAAAAACACTGGACCACACAGACTTAATTTCTCGAACTAGATGGACAATGAGATGGACCATAATGTCAAAGAATGCGGGGGAAAAAACATCTCAAATTTGCATAGAGTTTCAACTACTCGGCTGCTTGCAAGGAATCGAGGGTCGACGGTTCTAGGACTTTGCTGCATATTGTATGGAAAAATGAACAAAGTTCGGTAATGGTGTGCCTCACATGCTTTGGAAGTATCCCACGAATTGCAATCGGTAAGAATACTTGCATCATGACATGACAATCGTGAGATTTCATACTCGATAACTTCAATTCACCATTTAAGGTAACAAACCGCTTCATATTCGATGAGTAGCCGGTTGGGACCTTAATGCCATACAATGACTCGCAAAAAATCCGTTTCTCCGCACGTGACATCGTGTAGCAAGCTGGTGGCAAATAATTCTTCTCCAAATCCTCCACCTTCTTTTTACTTTTCTGAGTTTCATCATCAACCCTTTCCTCCACTACTTTCTTCTTCCTTCCGTCCCTTTTCTGAGCCCACAACTCTGGTCGAAGCCCCTGTTTTTCCATGTAAAGTCGTGACGCCTTATCATCTTTTGTCTTGCCAGGAATATTCATTAGTGTCGCAAGAATAGCTTCACAAACATTCTTCTCTATGTGCATGACATCCAAACAATGTCTGACCTTTAGATCTTTCCAATATGGGAGTTTCCAAAAAATGGACTCCTTTTTCCATAATCCCGTAGGTCGATCAACCTCACTAGCAGGTTTACCAAAGATTGTTTCAATGCCCTTCACTCGATTATAAACTTCGGTACCAGTTAATGGTCTATGAGCAACTTCTTCTTCAACCGTCCCATCGAATGCCTTCTTCTTAAACCTATTGGGATGGTCGCGTGCGAGGTGCCTTCGTGTGCGCATATATACATGTTTGCGGCCCTTAAGGTGTGTAGATTTCATGTCATCTACACAAATTGGGCAGGGTTGTTTTCCTCTCGTCTTATACCCGAGATAAGTTCCCATAAGTGGATAATCGTTCATAGTACAAAAAAGCATGGCACGCGAGTGAACATCTCATTAGCATACGCATAAAATACTAACACTCCTTCGTTCCACATCTTCTGTAAATCTTCAACAAGCGGCTGGAGGTATACATCAATGTCATTTCTAGGTTGTTTGGGCCCCAGATATAAGAAGCGACAAAGATCATGTACTTGCGTTTCATGCACAACCAAGGAGGCAAGTTATAAACCACTAAGACCACCGGCCATGTACTATCTTTGACCGAGATTGCCAAAAGGGTTCATGCCATCCGTACATAATCCAAGCCTCGAGATTCCTATCCTCATTACCAAATGCCTTATGCACCCCGTTGATACTTTTCCACTCGGGCGAATCGGCCCGGATGCTTGAAGCGCACCGTCTTTCTTCCTACAATCCGCATGCCACCTCAAATTCTTTGCATCTCCTTTAATTAAGAACATGCGCTTAAATCTAGGTATTATGGGTAAATACCACAACACCTTAGCCTGGTGGTCCTTCATTACCTCTAGCTCATTCACGCTTGTACCTCGACAATCCACAACGTGACACTCATGTAAATGCTCATACTCATTACGATAAAGCACACAATCGTTGGGACAAGCATGTATCCGCTCGTACTCTAAACCAAAAGGACACATCGGTTTCTTCGCATAATAGTACGACTTTGGCAAGTTCATTTCCATCGGGGAGCATATCGGCTAAAACTTCCAACAACGATGTGAAACTAGAGTTCGTCCAACCGACTTTCGACTTAATGTTGAACGGTGTTATCACCGCGGAAAGTTTGGTGTACTTTGTACAACTTTGGATACAACGGCTTTTCAGCGGCCTCGGACATAGACTCAAAAATACGAGGTCGTTTACACGACCGATCTTCAACCTCGTGTATCATCTCGTCTACCCGATCCCCTATCGGCATCTGCAAACTCATCATCCAAATTCTCATCCCCGAACTCATCATCCTTCTTTTCTTCACATACATCGTTCATTACTCTAGAGCTTCCTATATACTTCCCCTGCTCACCATGCCAAACCCATACGTGGTATTGAGGCCTAAACCCACGACGAAAGACATGCTCCCTAACCACATGTATACTACTAACCTTGCTCACATTTCTACAATCGAAACAAGGACAATAAAAGTCGACTGCTCCAGAGGATGCTTGATATTGTAATGCAGTTGTACAGAATTCCAAGACCCCTTTCACAAACTCAATCGATTCACGACTACCATACATCCAAGTACGATCCATCTCATTCAAGAAGACCTCTAATAATTAAACACAACCATTCATTATAATGCATCAATCATTATTTTAGTACATACACTCACATATCATCATATCACACACGTATAGAGCAATCTAAGATAGTGACATGTTCAATTGTATGCATGCAGCCGAAGGTCCTTACCACTCCAACCTAACCCATCCTTGGACGTCTAATCTCACTAGTGAATGTGTGCCAACTTTTCAATTCTAAGGAAAATCCGGCAGCATTTCCCTACAGTTCTCCAAGTACACAATGTAGATAACTGCTTATCTACATATGTACCCAGAGAACAATGTAGAGAAACGATGAGCCAAGATTTTCCTCAGAATTGAAAAGAAGACACACATTCAGCACCTAAGTGAGATCAAACGTCCAAGAACAGTCCCAAACCGGGGACTATTCAAGACTTACTCATATCTTGAACGGGTATCTAGGCATATGATGACAATTCAAACAACTTGTAGATTTCATAGCTAAATTACATTGCGTTTTCATACAATCTCATATCAAGAAATCTACATACATTATAAGAAATACATATATCAATAAATTATCATAACTTAATCAAATTGAATCACATGACAACTTTGTCTCATCAACGAATTAAATCAAACAAAAAAGACAACGCAAATAAACTAGTTACCTCTTAACACCAATGATAAGCAATGAAGAGAGTAGAGATAGTTGGAACTTTATTTGCCTTCCTAAGCCTCTTCTTCCTACAATTAACAAAACCCACATTGCACATTAATCATTTAATTCAATTAAGAAAAACAAAACTAACTTAAAAACACTAATTCATACTTAACTAAGCAAAAAATTAGCTAAACCCAAGAGCTAGCAATGAAGAAAGAGTAGGGCAGTGGTGGTAGTTGTTCTTTGCCGCTTGTGGGTGGTGGCGCTGCGTAGTGGTGGAGGAGCTCCACACCCTAAACCCACTCAAATGGTGGAGAAGAGAAGAGAAAAGAAGAGAAGAGAAGCTAAGAGAAGAGAAGAGAGGTGAAGAAAGAGAAGGGTTGTGGTGGTGAAGCAATGTGGGTGCTCCGGCGTCAGGGCTCCGGTGATGGGGCGTTAGGGTTAATGTGCGAGTGAGTGAGAGGGAGGGAGGGGTTTTTCGCTCGTCAAATGGGTGTAAGGGAGGGAAATTTAGAAAATATGTCTACCTACTGTGTGTGTGCGCGCAAAATTGGAGATATGGGATGGGATCAGAAGGGTTGCGGTTAGTCTAGGAAACGCAGCCCTTCGTTTATGAAGGGCTGCGGTTTTGAGGCTAACCGCAGACCCTTCATTAGTAGGGTTGCGGTTAGCCTCAAAACCGCAGCCCTTCATACCGCATGAAGGGCTGCGTTTTCTTGTTAACCGCTGCCCTTCAATAAAAGAGGCTGCGGTTTCTAAAGAAAACGCACCCCTTCTTCTGCCCACTTCCTTTTTTTCCCCTAGTGCACAAAGACAAAGATATAGGATTACATTAATATTCCCCTTGTTGAATTCTATCGTGGGTAGCTAAAACGATTTTGTACTGACCATCCAAAGCACAAAAATACTCTTAGGAGAGGCTTTATTATATCTAATTAACCTCCTCCATGGAACCCTCTCTTGCTCATTTTTCATCAAACAATAAGATTTGTGAATACTAAATTTTCCATTAATCACAACAGCTTGCCAGCCACCTATGAGATGAATTTGATTTCTTGCAGCCAGGATTTTCTTCAATATCCAAGATGTGTTGCTTGATATAGCAACATTTTCCAAAATGTTTCTCTTTATATAATAAGCATGAATCTATTGAACCCATAGCTTATCCCTTTCGAAAGTTATAGCTCAAAGAAGCTTCATGATTACAGCTTGGCTCCATATCCTCATATCAATCGAATTCCACCCTCCATTAGCTCTGCTCTTATGAAAGCTTTCCCAAGCTATAGGAGCTTTTTTAGATGGCATAACAGAACCAGTCCATAGGAATTTTCTACAGACACTCGCAACAGCCTTAACCACCTTCTTAGATAAAGGGAAGATGTGAGTCCAAAAGTTATGCATACTACTCAAAATGGACCTGATGAGTTGCAATCTACCAGCATATGACAACATATGAGCCATCCAACATTGGGCTCAATCTGTAATCTTCTCAACAAGAGGCTTGCATTGAGAGAAATTTAATTTTTTTTTATGAAAGAGGCACCACAAGATACTTGAAAGGTAAATACCCCACTGGCATGTTAATAAGCTCTGCAAGGTAATTTCCTTCTTCATTAGTAATCCCAGCAACAATAAATGCAGCTCTTCTCCACACTAGCGTCAAGCCCTGAAGCATGAGAAAACTTCTGGAAAGCTGTCATTATTTTTGTTACTGATCGAGCTAGCATCAGCTCGCTGGCAAATAGGAGTAAATCATCTGCAAACATCAAATGGGTGAGCTTTAACTTTTCACACTTTGGATGAAAATTAAAATTTGGGTTCAACTGAAGCACCCCTAAGCACCTGTTCAAGTACTCCATGCTTAGAGAAATCAAAAAAAGGAGAGAGATGGTTCCCTTGCCTCTCTCCCTTCTTTACATTTTGCTAATACTGTATTTTTCATCTCCTAGCATTTGTATCCTTGGGAACATATCATTTCTAACTTTGTAGATACATTTCCATATCCAGCTAGCATATTGGGAAGGAACATAGTCCATCCATTGTTTATCCTTGATGATACACGGCATGGACCCAATTCACCCACATGTTATCAGTTTTCTTCTCAATAGGCCAAATTAGTTTCCTTATTACAGCTTGGTTCCACAACATCATATCTCTAACTCCTAGACCACCACTGCTCTTTTGGCTACATACATCCTTCCAATCTACTAACCCATGCATGTGACTATTATAGCTACCATGCCATAGAAAGTGAAGACAAACTGCATTTATCTTCTTTATAACAACTTTTGGGAGGATGAAGATCTGGCACCAATAAACACTGATAGACATGAGCACATAGTTCACTAATTGTAGTCTTCCACTATAAGAGAGGTGAATGCTACACTAAACTCTATTCTTGCACATATTTTCTCCACAAGAGCCTCACAATCAGCTGAATTTGTCTTCTTTGATTGCATTGGGGTACCCAAGTATTTGAAAAGGAGCTTGCCCAACTTAAAACCAGAGAGAGAATTTAATCTATCTTTATCTTCTTATGTCACTCATGTACAATAAATTTCATACTTTTCAGGGCTAACACACAACCCTTTGGTCTCAGAGAACAATTTCAAGCCATTGAGCAATATAGTAACAGACTGAATATCTTCTCCTTGGTGGAGCTTAAAGCCTGGAAGAGTCCCAACCTTCTATAGGATTCCATTGCCATACTCCATGCACAGGGTAAAAAGCAACGGAGACAGAGGGTCTCCTTGCCTTAAACCTCTTTTTGGAGCAAAAAAAAAAGGGCTTGGAGAGCCATTAATCATCAATGTAAACTGTGGAATAGTCACACAAAGCATAACTAGTTTAATGAAACTAGTAGGGAATTGTAGAGATTCTAGCATTTTCTCAATAAAAGCTCACTCAATAGTGTCATAAGATTTTTTTTATATCCAACTTCATCAGACAATAAGGTTCCTTTTGGTTTGGCCTATAGCTCTTCACTAACAATTGACATAACAATATATTGTTAAGTTTATGTCTACCAAGTAACAAAGGCCCCTTGATGTAGGCTAATCACGTGAGAAATCCGGCTTCATACGAGAGAAGCTTGGTGATATATTTGTATTTAGTAGAAGAAGAAGTTATGGATCTGAACTTAGTAACATTACTAGGAATTATGATCTTAGGAATTAAAGTGATTGTAGTAATGTTAAGCTCTTTCTAACATATTCCTTGTGTTGAATCAGCAATAGCAGCTGCAACTTCAGTTCCCATGATACTCCAAGTGGCTTTATAAAAAAGCACTAGTGAAACCATATAAACCAAGGGCCTTATTATTGGGGTTGTCATTAGGACAACTTTCACATCATCTATTCCAAAATTGCATTCAAGCATACTAGATAATTGTTCATCCATTGTCCTATCCAAAAGCTGATGGTAAAACTCGATAAATGTCTGCGTTACATGGGAAGGAGAAGACACCCAAATATATATACCATCTCTATTGAAGATACCACGCATTGAGTTTTCTCTCTTTTTTGCCTTAATGTTTCTATAGAATGCCTTTGTGCTTTCATCCCCTTCTTTCAGCCAATGTAATATGTCCTTTTGCTAAAGAAACGATTAATGAGCTTTACAGGCTTGTTGATATTTTTGCTGAGTAGCTTATCTGCTAGAGTTACACCTTCATCTCTAGGAGACATATGCATTTGGGGGAATTCAGTAATTATTTCAATCATGAAAATAATTAGGCAAATAAGGGGGTAGTCTAAAGAGAAGGAATCAAAGGGATCATCTAACAAATTCCTAATTACTCTTTCAAGCTAAATAGGGTTACTCAAATTGGAGATTATGTCCTATTTTCATGCAACAAACCCCCAACTCAAGAGCATGAATAACAAGATGACTAAATGGAGTATATCCCTTAATTAAAACCCTTATTTTCATGCATGTTTAGTTAAGTGAACAAATAGGGAGTCAACTCTTCAATTTCATCTTTCAATCCTTCATTGAAGTTACTAATAATTAAGTTTCCATGGAGGCCAATCACAAAAACCAACAATTAAACCCCTATTGCTCATTTGACTTCATTTTCCAAAACAACCCCAAATATGACCCAAGGGCTCATGATATCATTAATGGCTTCATCCCCTCCCAAGCAAAATAATTACTCACAAATCATAATCAATTATTAAATGAACTAAATAACAAACTAAAAACATAAAATCAAATACTAATCTAGGATGAACAAGTAAATAGAATGAAAATGACATGAAAATAAACAGATAAAGCAATAAAACATGAGAGAAAGTAAGAAATTCTCATTAAAGTTGCAAGGAGTCTCCAAATCTTCAAGTTTCCTTATTAGATTCTTCAAAATCCAAGCTTTCAACAAGTTTCTCTCACTTTTCTCTCTAGAAGATGAGAGTTCTCTCACTAAAAACCCTAACTAAAACCTCTCCCTAAGCTTATGGAGGCTAGCTCTCCTTTTTTCCCTTCAAAAGTTAGGGATCCGTCCTTTTAAAAAATTTAAACATTACATCATTAAACGGGTTGAAAAACAGAGATTTCCGCACAGTTCAAGTGGCACGGGCGCGCCATACAATACTGAGCGGGCACACCGTTCTGGCAGACGCGCCCGACTTCAAATAGCCATATCTCTTTCATTTTTCATTGGAATTGGGATTGTGACCACTCGTTGGAAAGATATCGAGCCAAAATTTCATTTCCAACTTGAATTAATGAAAAATATTTTGTGTGCTAAAAGTTATGACCATTTGAATATGAACCTTATGCACAAATCCTTCCAAAAGCTCTTATTTTGGTAAAATTGCTCCACTCTATGCTTGGTATGTGGTATGGAGACCTCTAAGGTGAATCCTACAACATCAAACACAAATAAGTATTACCAACCCATATATAAATAGCCAAAATAACTAATATTCACAAATAAGTTACCAATAACTCAATTACTCTAAATTAAGCAAAATAAGCTAGAAAGTGATAAATAAAGAGAAAAAATGACTATATACATGAGGAAAATAAGGTATTTGAGTGATATAAATATCACTCATCAAAATCCCCCAAGCTTAACCTTTGCTCTTCCTCAAGCAAAATAAGATGAAACACAAGGTAATAGATAGAATTTATTCAAGCAAAGTAAAAAGGAAAAAGATGAGAATATACACTAACTCACATTCGTAGGAATCACGGTTGTATTTAGCATATGCAACAAGCTCTTTAAACCCCTAAATTTCTCTAGAGGACGAGTAAGATCTCGCGAGAGTTTCCTAAGAGGCTTAACCCACAACTCTAATCAAGCATAAACATAAATAATAAGCCAAAGTCATCCCTTTAAACATGGTTCACAAAGCAATGGGCGATCTAAGCAAACTTTCAAAGCATAACCATCATCAATAGTATCCATGACTTGGGAATATAGGGGATTAACTAATCTAAGGTGCAAAATTGACACTAACAAAAGCTTCAAGCATCAATTAGAGTCTACTAAGGCATTCAAGAGTCACAAATTGTTCTCAAATGGATGAAGACAGCTCAAGATCGGTCCTAACCACCTATGGTGCACATGAACTCCCCAAAACATGACTTTTGCCAAGAGAAAACCATGATTGTAGGATTATAACGATTGAGCAATGGGTCTAGAGTCTCAATGAATTAAGTCATAATGACATTCATCATTACTAGGGAAACTCTACTTATTAAATTTTTTGAGCTCCCATTCAACCATTTCGACAACCCACTTTCTCAAGGATATGTGGATATTACCACTTATTGACTCTTTTTGAATTTTTTTCGTTTTCATGGACTTTAATTGTGCCTTGTGGGCTCATTGGCTCCACTTATTGGACTTAAGACATAAACCACATTTTTTTTCTTTTTAACAATTTATTTAACTCTTAGCATAGCTTATTTGGAGGTAAACCACTTGTGCACCAAAGAAGATTTCAAGATTCAATTAGGGGTCACTACATCTTCCATAAGAGAAATAATTCGACTCTTTTCAACACAAAGCTTGACAACATTTACAACTATAGAATGCTTTTTCAAGTAGAAAATCAAGCAACAAAGATTAATCGATCTTTAATCGCCGCAAATTACACATACAAGCATCCAACGGAAACACATACACTCATCTACCCAAATGACCAAAACAAAGGAATCCACATAAATTGGCATCAAGAATCTTTCCTTGGACACAAAGTGCTTTGTACTTTTCTTTTTCCTCAATTTTTTTGGATTTTGCCAAACATCTTTTTTCAATTTTTTATTTATAAAGAGAAACTCAAAACTTGAAGGAAAAAGAAAGGAAAGGAAAATATTTTAGATTTTGAAATTTTGTGAAAATGAGAAAAGTAAAAAAATAAAGTATATACACATCCCCCAAGCTAGGGAAAAGCTACTCCCCCAGACTAGAATAAAGCATTGTCCTCAATGCTTAAACAAGAAGATCAAAAGGAGGGAGGGGGGAGAAACATTCAACCAACAAGCATATGTTCTACAAAATCATAAACATTGAAGAAAGAGAAAAGGAAGAAAGCTACCAGATAGTAGATGGGTGTAAGTACCCGCAAATGACCCAATTTTCCATTTGCAATCAACTTTCTTCAAAACCATGATTTGTTTTCCACTTACTAGTGAGAATGACTGTTATTCCAATTATGTACCTAAATAAATAAAAAACAAGGGTAGAAAAGAAAATTAAGTAAATTAAAAGAAAGAAAATGAAAGCAATAAATCACGGAGTTACTTCCCGAGAAAGGCTTATTTAAGGTCCTAAGCTTGACCTTTCTAGTAAATATCCAGTCAAAGATCGCAAGAGTTTGTCAAATGCACTAGCACACATTTCCATTTTTATTAAGTACGCAATAATAAAATGCAAACTGTGCATAAAGGGCAATGCAACTCCATGCAAATGAGGAGAAGGATGCTTAAAAGAAGGGACAAAAGGAAAAATAAAGAAATAAGAAGAAGAAGAAGAAGAAGAAGAAGAAGAAGAAGAAGAAGAAGAAGAAGAAGAAGAAGAATCAAAATAAGAAGAAAAAGAAGAATAAAATGGCAAACTCTCCTCGACAAACTCTTTTTGCTTAGAAATCTCTCTCTTTTCCTCAAAACAACAAAATAAGGCACTTGAAGGGAAAAGTAGGAAGGGGGCTCATCTAATGGAGGTGGTTTGGGTAAATAAGGGAAAAAGATGGGATAGGAAGGAATCAAGTCGAGCTTTCTTGAAGACGAGATATAAGATAAAGGAATAGAAACTAAGGTTTCACAAATGGCTTCTCCTATATCACAAGTTTCCAAATCACACACTTTTTTCAACCAATGACTCCTTACCAATATCTTGGTCATCCTCTAAAGCCTTAAAAAGATTACCAACCATCAAATGAGGTATCTCACTCCCAAATTAACCAATATCTTCACTCGAGATAAAATGGGTAGGGAGAGGATGAGTGCTCTAGAGCACAAGGAGGAAGAGTAAGGTCCAATCCACTAGAGGTAGACTCATGAGACTCAAAAGGAAATGTAGAGACTCATAAATTTTTTTAAATTATAACAATATCCTCAACAATGGGCCTTTTCTCCTCAAAAGCATACTCCTCATCATCACTACTCCAAAAGCCATCATTAAGATCTAAGCTACTCTTTCCCAATTGATTTTCTTTTTCAACATCCCTCAAATCAACATAATCAAACTCAAGAATGCCATCATTGCAACACCATTCTCTCTAAACAACTTCAAATCAATTTCCAATTGTAAAAAGGGGATCATCAATAGGTTGGTGGGTATTTTGAGAATCCAATTGGGTTGGGGGTTCACAATTAAGCTTATGAGAATCAATATCGAGAACGTAAGGCACATGATTGAGATCCATGAACAAATTCAATGAACATTGAGAAGTAGCATGAATATTATCAAGATTAAAATGCACCTCATTATTACAAGTATAGGAGGGAGGGGGTTCATAGGATAGATCATGAGAATTCATGTAATAATTTGAGAACAATTCATGAGATGCATGAACATCATTAACATTAGAATATGCATCATTCAAATGAGAACAAGATGGGGGAGGAATACAAGTCTCGGGTTCATAATTAGATAAACTTTCAAGATTTTGATTAGTATGCATTGACATTTCCCATTCATATGTATCTTTAGCCAACCACTCAAATAGACTCCAAGCCTCATCCAAAAGATTGAGCATGGAAATCACCATTAGACATAGATTCTACCACCTTTCTAGATTCTTAGTTTAAACCGTCAAACATCACATCACAAATTTTCCATTTTTCAAAGCTATGGTCACAACCAAGAGAATCTCCAAGCCTCCAATAGTACCTCTAAAATACTTCATGTTCATATTGGGAAAGGAAAAAGGTTGTCATTTTTCAATTTTTTTGGATAAACAAAATAAAAGAAAAAGAAATCAAATAGAAATAGAGAAATATTCACAAAAAGCCTAGACTCATCTAATCAACACAAATCAATGTTAGCCGAAGTACCCGGCAACGGCGCCATTTTGATAATAGAAATTTTGGTCGTTGGACAAACTCCTAAATCAAACTACCTAACTAACCACTAACCTAAGTATAATGGCAAGCAAGGTTCATTCTTCCACAAGAACTAAGGGTAATCACCGAAAATTGTTAAGAGATTTGTCAATTATCAACTAAAAACTATTAAATAAAAGGAACTAGGGTAGGGGAATTCAGCAATTACTTCAATCATGAAAAAAATTAGGCAAATAAGGGGGTAGTTTAAAGAGAATGAATCAAAGGGATCATCTAACAAATCCCTAATTACTCTTTCAAGCTAAATAGGTTACTCAAATTGGAGATTATGTCCTATTTTCATGCAACAAACCCCCAACTCAAGAGCATGAATAACAAGATGACTAAATATATCCCTTAACTAAAACCCCTATTTTCATGCAAGTTTAGTTAAGTGAACAGATAGGGAGTCAACTCTTCGATTTCATCTTTCAATCCTTCATTGAAGTGACTAATAATTAAGTTTCCATGGAGGCCAATCACAAAAACCAACAATAAAACCCCCTATTGCTCATTTGATTTCATTTTCCAAAATAACCCCCAAATATGACCCAAAGGCTCATGATATCATTAATGGCTTCATCCCCTCCTAAGCAAAATGATTACTCACAAATTATAATAAATTATTAAATGAACTAAGTAACAAACTAAAAACATGAAATCAAACACTAATCTAGGATGAACAAGTAAATAGAGTGAAAATGACATGAAAATAAATAGATAAAGCAACAAAACATGAGAGAGAGTAAGAAATTCTCATTAAAGTTGTAAGGAGTCTCCAAATCTTCAAGTTTCCTTCTTAGTTTCTTCAAAATCCAAGCTTTCAATAAGTTTCTCTCAATTCTCTCTCTAGAAGATGAGAGTTTCTCTATCTAAAAACCCTAACTAAAACCTCTCCCTAAGCTTATGGAGGCTAGCTCTCCTTTTTCCCCTTCAAAGGTTAGGGATATGTCCTTTTAAAATATTTAAACATTACATCATTAAACGGGTCGAAAAGCAGAGATTTCCGCACATGTCAAGTGGCGCGGGCGCTCCATATAGTTTGGAGCAGCCTTTCCATACAATTTCGAGCTGGCGGCATCGTTTCTGGGCCTTTAGCGTGGCCGCTCCATGCACATCGGAGCGGGCGCGCCGTTCCTCGCAGACGCGACTGACTTTAAATAGCCATATCTCTTTCATTTTTCATTGGAATTGGGCTTGTGAACACTCAATGGAAAGATATCGAGCCAAACTTTCATCTCCAACTTGAATTACAGAAAAATATTTTGTGTGCTGAAAGTTATGACAGTTTGAATATGAACCTTATGCACAAATTCTTCCAAAAGCTCTTATTTTTGTAAAATTGCTCCACTCTATGCTTGGTATGTGGTATGGAGACCTCTAAGGTGAATCCTACAACATCAAACACAAATAAATATTACCAAACCATATATAAATAGCCAAAATAACTAATATTCACAAATAAGCTACAAATAAGTCAATTACTCTAAATTAAGCAAAATAACCTAGAAAGTGATAAATGAAGAGAAAAAATGACTCTAAACATGAGGAAAATATGGTATTTGACTGATATAAATATCACTCATCAAGAAGGAAGGTCACTTCAACATCCTCATGCTTTTCATTCCACCTTTCATTGCACATGAATTTATCAATTTAGATAAGATTTTATGCTCACTCTCTTGCTTATTCGTCTAGGTATACAATCTCCCTATAGCATTGACATCACTAAGCTTGCATTTATCCAAACAACTTCTCATAGGAATAACATCGGAAGCTTCTCACAGGGGCTACTACTTTCTCATCAATGTTCATAATAGCATTGAAGTCCCCACCAATACACCAAATTTCAAGTACTATCTTTGCTAAACCCCCTCAAGTCTCTCCACAATACCTCTCCAAGGTAGCATCATTAAAGCCATACACAAAGTGCACAGTAAGCTTATATGTGTGCTGGAATAGTTGTTTCAGCTATGAATAAGTTGGGAATGGCATGTGTAAAACATCAAGAGTAAAGGTTGTTGTAGGCGTGTTTTATTTCGCCTACGTGGTGTGAGCGCGTATTTGACTACCCCATTGTTAAGGTTTTATTAAATACATTTTGAAGTCGCCAATAAGTATTTAAAGGAAGACTCATAAACCTAATTGGATATTGGGAAATCGTAGGGACAAATTGTGGACTTATCCAATGTAGATTTCCCGACCTAACTTCATAGATGGCCCATGAACCATAGATTGAGTTCGGAGGTGAGGGTACGAATACAGTCATAATGAACCACATTCGCCCATTGCTGGCCTCTACTAAATATCGATTCATGTCAAGTTTAATACAAAAGAATAACCAGATAATATTTTCATGCACCCTAAAATTATTAGTCTAAATTGGTTCAAGAAACACATAAAAAGACTATTTTTAATGACAAGTTATTAGGCAATCAAAATTATAGGGAACTAACAGGTTGTCCAAATTATCTGATTAATATTAGAACAGTTCTTTAGGTCTTGATTAGCCATAATAAACATGTAAGGTGATGAAAAGGCAAGCGAACAATCATAACAATATATAATAATAAAAAGAAGGAAAGAGGATTAGAATGTACAAATGAACTATTTTTATATTAAAGATCTAAATCATGAAAGAAATAATTAGTAACTTCAATATAAAAATAACAAATTTATTCAAGGACCCTCAGGATTATTGTAACACCCGACCCATCCGGAGTCGAGTCTATCGTCATCAATGCGCATCCAGGGCCAACAAATGTCCTGAAGAACCAACACATGATTCTTACGGCGCATTTTGTCCTCACTCATGCGCAGTCCGAAAAACATCCCAGGAGCTCACCCATCCATGTACTACTCCCAGCCAAGCATGCTTAACTGTGGAGTAACTAAAGAAATAAGTTCCCTACAAGAAATATGCATCTTGTTGGAATGAGTAGCCCTGCTAAATCCCTTTAAAGCAATCTTGAGGGGTATACATACACCCCCACTCGAGGACAAAGAACGCCCTAATCGCGCCCGAGGACTCCACATATTCGGCATACGGCTCGTGAGTCGCCCCACTGAAACTAATCACATATTCGACATATGGCTTGTGGGGTCGAATATACCGTGGCTCGGGTCCGAAAGATCGACAACCTTCGGGATGAGCAATCGTGAAGCCCGAAAATATGAATGTCCGAAAGTATTTGTTTCTATGTGTTTTTATGTTGAAGAGTATGGAAGTATGAGTTTTGTAGAGAGAATTCGTAAATATATTCGTAGAGTTCGAAGTGTAAAGTCATAATGTTTATATGAGAAAATCGTATGAAAAACCGTGGGAAATCAAGACCTATCACTAGTTAAGAGAAACGCAAGTGTTAGCGGTTAAAAGCGCCCCTAAGGGTAGCGCTCTGGCAACCCTTTCCGTAGCAACCCTTCACAACGAAAGGTTGTGGTTTAGGCCTTAAAACGCAGCCCTTCGTTGTACAAAGGGTTGCGGTTTTGACCATAACCAAGTAGCCCTTTTGACCAAAAAAAAAAAAATAAATTTTTTTTTGCATTTTTCTACTCCTAAATATCAAGAAATTTACAACGTAAACTGGTAAGATTGAAAAGGCGAGAACATCACAGTCCATAAAACGCAAATTAATTCCTAGATTAACAACATAAACCAGAGAAAATAAAAAAAATGAATCAACAACATAAAACAGTCAAAATTTTACAGTCGAAAAAACAAACAAAACGAAACGAAATTATAAATTAATGAATCGACAAGAACATCAAATTAATTATACAAAATAAAATAAAATAAAAAACCTAAAATACAAAATAAAACGCTTAACTAAACCTCAAATATCACAAGTAACAAATAAATTACAAAAAAAAATAAAGAATGATAAAAACTAGATCAAACCCAAGATCCGATGCAACGACGGCGAAGGCAACGCTCAACTCCTTCTTCATCTCTCTCCTCCTCCACCGCCCCGCCATTCTGTGTGGCGAAGGCAACCCTCGAACTAGAAGTAGCAAGAGAAAACAACCAAGAAGAGAAGAAGAAAAGGGAAGAACAAGGACAACGCTGCCGACAAGAATGGCGGCGAGACAAGGCGGCGCAAAGACCAACAACCAAGAAGTGAAAGAGAAAATGGGGGCGGGCGCGTATGTCGTCAACTCGGAAAAGAAATGAGAGGAGAGTGAAAGTCGCTCCGACGCCTTGTTGCAAACCCTCGCGGCGAAGAAATGGGGATGAGAGGAGAGAGATGCGCCGACCGGTTTGTGGTGGTGAGGGAGACTGAACGACGAAGGAGGAGAGGAGACGACCGAGGGTTTTTGAGAAAAGGCGAGAGCGAGAGAGAATGAGGAAGGGAGAGGTGAGAGAATGAGGAGATAGAGAGGAGAGAGAATGAGCCGCTTCGTGAGATTTGTGTTATGTTCGAACGATAAATTAACCCTAGCGCCGAGTATCAACAAATTAAAAGCCCACCTTTCAAAATAAAAAAAGCCCGTAAATTAATGATAAAGGGGTGCGTTTAGCCCAAAAACCGCAACCCTTCACTACTTATAGGATTGCGGTTTTCGCGGCTTACCGCAGCTCTTCACAAAAAAGGATCACGGGTTTTGCATTGACCGTATACGAAGGGCTGAGGTTTTTCGGGCTAACCGCAACCCTTCACTATTAAGGGTTGCGTTTTCAAAAACGCAAATTGCACCACAACCCTTGCATTTTTTTTCCACTAGTGTATTTATAGGAAAACAGAATCTACGCGTCACGCAGAGAGTGCGCCAGGCGCACATCTCTGTGTGATGCACAACTAGACGTGTCAAGCGCACATTGGTGCGCATGACGCAACATGCCCAATCAGCAATGTACACGTGGTACATGCATTAATAAAGATAGAAAAGAACACTGCGCATCAAGCGTCGCCAAGAGCACGGCCGTGTACTCATAATGCCACGATCAATGCGGTGCGCCCGACACACTGGACAATGGTGCGGCAGTGCACAATGGTGCATCAGCGCACGATGGTGCATCGAGTGCTTTAGGCGCACGATGGTGCGTTAGGCGCACCACCTTGCTTTTGGACACGTTTTGACAACTTTTTTATAAAACGCGTTTTAACGATTTTCTTTTCTTTTAACTCCGAAAATCTGATTTTACGGGATAAAATCTGATATTAATTATTAAAATATCTTTAAAAATATTTATTTAATTTAAATAAAACAATTAATTATTATTAAACAATCAATTGGGCTTTTTCAAAGAGTTATGCTCAAAATACAATTAATTATCATGAATAATTAAGTGGACTTTAAAATACGATTTTGGATCATTAAAATATGTTTTAACACTTTTTAAATAGTTTCCGCTCTTCGGACTACTCCGCCCTCGGGCTCGGACCAATTAAGACCAAGCGGACGTTTCATCGTTGGATCCTTAAATGGGGGACACGATTGGTGTCTACAGTGTTTTGCTTGTCAAGCCACTATTATTCCGCCAATTTTATTCCAACTATTGTTACTACTAAAACACCAATTACGACACAAATTTCGGTAGAATTTACCAAGATTTATTTGTAGCCTTAACCCTAGTCTCCGAGGCTAAATAACTCAACCCATGAGAATAAATCGATCGCCTCGCCTTAGCTTGGCTTTCCTCGTGTTCTTTAGCCCCCTCATATTCCATGTAAGGAGATTATCTATCAAGGCTAGGGACTTCCTTCCCTCATCCCTATCTTCTAAGACAATATCAATACCATCTTCAATGTCAAACTTGTTCCTCCACATTTACCGGTCCGCACCCTTTTCTCCTTACTCTAGTGAGCTTATCTATTCCCGAAACTCACCTCGGTTGTGAATTTCCTTGTTCCGACCTACAATCTCCCATGTGTTCACAACATCACTATGAGCATTTTTTCCCGAGCCCGTGTAATATTTTAGGAAGCCACGACTTCTCGACAAGCCTTAGACTTGAATATGCTTTATGCCCATATCCTTTACAAACATCACATAAAATTGGTCTCCACTCATATTCTACTCTTTTTGTTCCACCAACACCCCTTTTCATTCTCAAAGACAATACAATCAAGAAAGTCTCGATTAAATTTAACTTCAACTAAGACTCTCGCAAAACGTAATTTCTCTTTACATCTAGTAAGGTCGATCCATCTTCACCATATGTCCAATCGTGCCGGAAATTCTGACAAAGTCTTCCCCCAAATATTTGATGTCCATTTGTGGTAATTTAATGGGCATTACTATTTACCGCCCGTATTTACTAAAAAATCGCCATATTTTTCTAGGATATTCCTAAACTACCCTACATATACATCCTCTCACTCTCTTTCACTCACTCTCACCCTCTTCCACTCACTCACACTCTCTCTCTCTCTCTCCTACTCACTCACCTCACCCCATCCACCACCCTAACCACCACCACCGGATCCACCACACCAAAGAAGTGGGCTCACCACCATCACCACCGCATCAACACGACCACCACCGACGCCACCACCACTAGCGTGATAACACCACCGACGCCACCACCACCACCGCACCACCACACAACCATCGGAAAAGCATTGGGCAAAGGAAGAAGGCAAAGATGCCTAGCAATCATCATCTCAGTCGCTTTAGTTATTAATTTGCCGGAAAATCCCACCACCACATCGAGAAATTTTTTTTTTTTTTTGGTTTCCTCCAAAGAAGGAAACGATGTGGAATTTTCATTTTCCTCCGCCGAGGAAACCGAATACTTTTTCGTTTCCTCCACCGAGGAAACGCAAACATATCTTCGTTCATCGGGAGGAAACGAAAAGTATATCGTTTCCATGGAAACGAAGTACTTTTCTTTCTCCACCGAGGAAACGAAGATCTGGTTTCGCTTCCTTCTGTATCTTCGAGGAAACGATGGATCTGCTCGCTTCTTCCGCCGAGGAAACGAAAAAGTACATCGTTTCCATTTTTTTTTTCGAATGTTTTGTTGGTAATTTTTTATTTTAATAATATTATGTTTTGTTGTAATATCGTAATAATATTATGTTCTACATGTTTTTTTGGAATAATATTATGTTTTGATTATGTTAGTAAAGGATATATCATGCTAATTAGTAATAATAATATTATTAGTGATATTAACATGTTAGAATATTCGCTAATGTTGATATTATTCATAAAATTAAGCATAAATAATGTAGCATGTTGTAATATTTAGTAAAATTAGCATGTTAATTAGTTATAATAATAATGTAGCATGTTATGCGACAAATTTAGTTATATTAATGTTAATATAATATAATAAACGACGAAGGTGCTAGATATTGAATTAAAATGATTAAATAGTGATTAATAAAAAAATATTGATAATTAGGCTTGGCCGAGGGATGTAGGCCGCGAGACTGCGGTGTTGAAGGATCCGGGCACGACACACTCGATCTCGTGGTATCAATGCACGAGTAGAGGGCGAGGGCGTAAGAGCGTGCTAGGGGAGGATCCTATTCCCGAGGACGCGCCTCATAGTCCGGCCGGGGATACCTGGACGAGGAAGAGTTAGAAAATGCTTTGAGTGAGTGATCCACAGGAGGCCACTTCCCGCGTCACCGTGAGGAAGGGCAGAGAGGGAGATTTGTAGGTCTGAGTCGCCGGTCCCGCACGTAGCCGGACTCCCCGAGCAGGGCCGCAGCCGCTAGTGATACTTCCACTGGAGAGTTACTGTAGCTCTAGTGCAACTGGGGCCCTATTGATGGTAGCGTGGATTCCTAGCTACCCGGCTTCACATCGCCGCACGTATTACAATGATCCGCGAACTTATACTAAGTGGATGTTGTGTCATAATCGTGCTAATGTAAGCTTAGTAGCTTGAAGAGTTGGGACTTCGATCCATAGCCGCAAATTGCATGGTAGACGTGTCTTGTACGCCATCTTCCGTTTATTATGTGTGTATTCGAAACTCGACTACCCACCGATTTCACATATTATAGAACGTCAAAATGGACACGAACACGTTTCACATGCCTTTCTGGAGATGACGATCATGTTGTAAGATGTTAGCGATCATACGTGTTCCTATCAATGGTCACACAAATGCTGAGGGGTGCTTGTCATCCGATGATTTGTATGTTCTGGCTCGGAGGAGCTACTCCATGTTACCTCGACGAGCTATTTCAGACCCAACACCTATCTAGAAGAACGGGGGTGTTAGTGTTGGCGAGATCTTTTAAAGCGACATGGAGTGCCGATCGTCCCATTGATGCGAAGATTCGCGCTTTTCGCTCATCACACTCGATGTACGCTGTTTCACCGATAAGAGCAGCAATCCGCTCTCTCCCCATAACATTACTGAAGCCGGATGACCTCGACTCGCACATGTGGTATTCACGGGGACCGCCGACTTCGGCTTTTCTATATCGTCGCTAGAGGGCGTACTGTGCAACTGGCCAAACACACTCGGGTGTCTCACGCTTTTTAGGCTTGGATATACGAGTACTTCCCATGCTCCGCCTCGAGATAGTCTTATCTGGTCCGATCACGATCTCCGAGCTAGAAAGACGGGCTGTTCACATCGGCCGCAAGGATCCCTGCTCGACTTCGCCGATACGTACACTGCCAGACAACCTTCGCTTTCAGAGGTACGCCATTTATTTTTCTTATTAATGTAGTCGTATATTAGGAGTACATTAAACTAATCAAATTATTTATGCTTACTATTTTCGTGTCATTCGGGGAAGCCATACTGTGGGCTGATCCGGGCTAGGATTTGTCCGGAGGACGTTGTAGCGGCTCAGCCGTATACGCCAAAAGGTGATATTGTCGAGCCATACAACCCGCATCGTGTACTCACGACAGCGCCGAGTTGCTATGTTCAAAGTTATTCCTTCAGCGATTCCCCGAAACCCGTATTTGCAGACAGCACCGACAAACACGAAGAAGTATGAGGTGGAGCACGACAAGTCAAAGCATCCTGGAAAGTCATCAGCCGGCAGCCAAGCTTCACGCCACATTTCTAGGTGGTCTCAATGTTTCGCGATCGGTAGACGGGTTACCGCCAGAGATTGTTCATCTGGACACATGGACCGGTATTCTCTCGCATATTCTCATCCTATCCTTCCGCCGAGGACATCATGGGATCCTAGATGGGCCAACACCACAAACACACACTACGTATGCATTTCGTATTATAGGTTAAGAATTTTGTCGTTAATTATTATTGTCGGCTAATATAATTAACTTATTAAGCTCATATTTTGGCGTAGGGGTGGCCTGACATTTTGACTGTACGAGAGCTTTGACTGGAGGACTCGGCACAACCATCAACGTCCCAACACTTCGATGTCATACGAGACGATGGACGCGATGGCTAAAGATTGGGATATGGCATCGCGGTTGGAACGTGCTCCCGCGAGTTCTCCTCATGACGATGGTGATGATGTGTTTTGACTGTATGAGTTTTGATAATGTGTTTTGATGTAGTAGCTTGGATAAGTTACTTTGTTATGTAATATGAATTCCGATACACATGCGATATTACTAACTATAAAGTAGTAGGAATTTGTTTTTGTTTGGATTTGGTGCAACATATTATACTAATCATTAGACCAATATTTCACAATATGGATATCATTGAACCAATGATTAAAAATATCGACTCAAAAATATACGCATGTAAAAAGTGAATACAACCACTATATATGTCCTCAGTAGGGGAGTGTGGTCCCACAAAGCGCGTCTCACATCATACAACTTATCCCACTCATCAACACCGGCTATCATGCACGTATGCCATAAGTGTTTATGATTAGGTGGTACGGTGACCCCGGGTGCCAACCCAACCAATGTAATGCTTATAATCGCTAAGATAAAATCACTAGTCTCGTAGCCTGGACCTGCTACTGGATCTGACGATTCCCAAGGAAGGACATAGGGATACACGTGATAAGTGATCCCGGTTGGCTCAAATCCAACCAAAATGATGGCTGCTGAAAATCCGAAAGCAATAGAAACAAGTCTCGCGAACATACCATCCAAAGGTGCCTCAATGAGCAACCGCAACGCTCTTAGACCTATCAAGCCAACTCCCACATACATGTTTCCTCCCGTCAGAAGAGCTCTAAACAAAGATGTACGAGACCTGGCTCATTTAACTTATGCAAAACCACATTTCAGATAAGATCCCCATGTTGACATCGCCAATTCGCCACTCCCATGTCATTCTCCTCTGTACCTTTTCTTCACCCGATTTTCTATCTCACTATGAGCAATAGAAAATACGGTGTCCAATGCACTCAGACTCACTAAAAACTAATCCACGATTTCAAAGCCGATTGTACATTTTCAACTCCTAGCTTAGTGCACGTGTTTCCAAAGATTTAGAACATTGCTCGTCCATGCCCGAACAAATTAAACTTCTCTTGCACATGGCCAAGCCAAGTAGTTTCCATGCATCTGATGATTTTAGCCACTGTCCGTAAACATCTCTATAATGCATTCAACCGCCGCTAGATAACCTAACTCTGTGGTGGAGTCAATTATCTTTATACTAACTTCGGCTCAAGAATCTCTGACAACACATCTGGCCGCCCATGATGAGACTCATTCTTACCGCACACCTTCGTGGATATGCCATCTACATAAAAAATGTGCAGAGTTAGGAAACAATTCCCGAACCGCTTTCATAAGACCTAAATCACGATCAAGCATAGTGTAACAAAGGACACAATCACCCCGATGAGCTTGAAATTCCAACTATCCAACAACCCAATTAGAAATATCATTTGTTTCCATGAGCCACTTAATGAGCATAACCAACAACAAAGTTCTTATTACAAGGTGTCATCCCAAGAGCTCTAGAAAACGCACGTTATACTTTAGCTGATTTTGTACGTAGCAGATCCATACCAACAACACGCAGTGGGTATGGAGGATATCTACCGACCGAGGGGCACCATAAACGCCCGTGTCATTACATTTGTCTCATCGTCTTGTTCCTTTTATCCAATGTGGGTCGTTATGTTCCTCGAGGCAAGGGGTGGAGGAATCACAGATCACGCTCTCTAGCCCATCCATCGCTTTCCTTTCTATCCTTTTCCCTCTCAGTGCCAGTAGGTTGTCTCATATTTTGGATGATCATCTAAATTTCTCAATAACTCGCTTTCACTGATGCGGGGGTGCAGCTCAACGTGCGACTTAACTCATACGCGAGCGAAAACCCAATTGCGTCGACTTTAGGCCGCCATGGGCTCAAGGGGGCCTCACTCGTAATGTATAAACTCGTGATTAGGCATGCCACTTATCCCCGTTCGTGATCACCCATCCTGAAGCTTGATTAGGTAATCCAAAACATTATCTTAACTCCCGCTCTTACATCCACACGATTTTGTTTTCGTAGCTACACGTTCGGCTACGCCAAGATCCCTACCACCTCGATATCGTTCACTCGATTATATTTCTATATGTACATACTCGACCAATAACTTTGGCTCTATTATTCGATGAAATTATCATCATAAATCCAATTTCATGCTGCCCTCGTTTAACCCAAGTTAGTAGTTCCTTTTTATCAGCCCCCAAAGCGTTGCTTATTATAAGAAATACGTGATTATAATATATATAATCACTCCCGAAAATCCCAAGAAATAAACCTAAAAACATTTTAACATTTACTATTTAGACTATTAACCTATATAATCACAACTATTAATATTAACTAAATATCCATTAACAAAACATATTTGAGAACAACCTAATAATTACACGTACTATTATTTGCTGTAACAACTAATTATCATGCACAATTCCAATAATACACAAACATATTCATTTAAAGCTTATAATTACACAACCTAATAACAAATCAACACTAACGTATTTTTGAAAACAATGTTAATCGTAAAATTAATATTAATGCGAATTAACAAAAAATTTACAAGATATATCTACTTCTTTTCGGTTTCCTCCTATGGAGAAACGAAGTACATCGCTACCGTGGCTGGTAGCTGAAAAAAAAATTAAAAACTAAACACATTCCGT
>CANSNZ010001374.1:0-190834 GCA_947646795.1 Beta lomatogona | reverse complement strand
GAGTACATGTTTAAAATTCTAATGTTCAATGTTTTACATTGGAAATTGTATAAAAGACAAGTAAAAAGACGAGTAAGTTGTTTTCATGTAATGAAGGGAGTACATTGACATATTTGATCACCAAATTCTAGGTACTTTAACAAAAATAATTTCCAATGAGAGTCCTTTTATTAATAAATAAAATTAATAAATAATAATAAAAAATAATACAGTAGGAAAAAGAACAGGGAGAGGGGGAGAGAGCTTGGTCAGATCTGCGTTGAAAACCCTTTTTGATGAACCAAAAGTACAGACAGTACTCTATTTAACAAGTCACCTTTTCTTCTCTGTTTCGTTTTAACTCCAAATTCTTCACCTTCTTTCCTTTAACCCCTAACCCCCTCTTTCCAGTTTCCACCCACCACCGCTGCCTTCAACTCCTCCATTTCTCTCTCACTTCTACATAATATCAATACTTCAATCAAACTAATTTTCTCACAATACCCATTTTTCCAATCTTGAAAAAAAATTCTTCATCAAATTTCTTGATTAATCATCAATGGAAATCTTGAATAATCAACCAATTCAATCACCTCTTTACTGTTCTTACCATTTTTTCTCTTCATTTACTTAACTGGGTATTTCTTAATCTTCAAAAATTGGCCCCCAAAATTTCGACCTGAAGCTTCAAGTTGCTTCATTTCCATCTTCCATGGCACCCCAGCTGCAATTCTTGCAACCTTTTCTCTCCTCCATACCCAAAAATACAACTTTTTCTTTTCCGAAAATACCCATTTCCAAAACATTGTTCTTGAATACAGTATTGCATATTTCATCATGGATTTAACCCATTACCTAATATTTTACCCAAATGACATAATGTTTATTGGGCATCATTTAGCAACCTTATTTGTGTTCATAACTTGCCGTTTTCTTGTCTCTCATGGTGCATTCTCCATTTTAGTGCTGTTGATTTTGGCAGAAATCACAAGTTTATTGCAAAATCTTTGGACTTTAGCAAATGCAAGAAGGGTAGAATCGGAATTTGCTGCAAAAATTTACAACTTTTTGTCACCCCCATTTTATGTATTGTATACAATTGCAAGAGTGATTTTAGGGCCTTTGTTTGTGTATAAAATGGGGTGTTCTTTGTGGAGAGGAGATGCTGATGGTATTATTCCGACATGGGTTTGGATTTCTTGGATTGGAGTTATTGTAATGGCAATTTCTGTTAGTATTTTGTGGATATGGAATTTATGGATACATTTCTTTAGAGAGTGGCAATGTAATCAGAGACTTGACAAGAAAAGTCAATAGGTTCTAGAATAGGGTGTAAACTGTAATGTAAGAGAGTTATTGTTTTTGTTAATTCACATATGAATGATATTCATATTATACTATAGGTCATGTATGGCAGTTGATACTTCTATCATATTATAAAGAAAAGAAATTCAAGTGCTCCTTTCTTTTGTGAATCTTTTTTGGTTTTCAAATATGTTAAATCATTGTCTTTTGAGTAGTGTAAGATCTTTGTGACTTTTACTAATGTACTTGTTGATGAAGGTCAAAAGGTGAAATCATAATTGAAGTTTAGTATTCCATGAATTATTAATGTTATTCTTATTATTTCTAATTATTATCTCACAAAATGGTAACTTGTTATTTCTAATGTACTATAACACAAAAGTAAGAAGAAAAAAAAACTCTAAAATGAAAAGTGGAAAGAACATAAATATCGGGGTAGTGTACTTATTTTTTTGTCAGACTAAAGAAAATTGCCTAGCTATACTATGATCTGGGCCTTAAATGTACTGGTGTAGATTTGATTTGATTCGAAATTCTTAGAGTATGATTATTTAGCTAAAATTTTAACTACCTCAATATTAATGCATTTTATATCATACACCTAAAGCTATTTATTTTGGAGCTCTCTAAATGAGTAAAAAATAGTCTTAGGTGTATATATGTACACTCGAGTGTATAATATAGGCTTTTCAATCCTCTAGTTGAAATCTTTTCTCTAGGTAGTCTTCACTCTTCGGTCTCTCCCAATTTAATTAGATAATTTTTTGTTCCATAAATTTAATGGAGGGATCTATCTGCATTTTATCTCGGCTTCATAATCCTCTTAGCTTAAAGTAGTTATTTTTTAATGTTAATTGTCCTCCAAATTTGCCTTTTGATAGCAAAATCTAGACTCTAATCACAAAAGAAAACTGGACCACGCAATTAAAGGCATACACAAGTTTTAAAATCAAATTCTTAGTTCATCACCAATCGTAGGAAGTAGGAACACTACACTTTTATGGGAACATGGATGATCTCGAGCTTTCTACATCATCTTATTGAGTGGTACTATAGAGTTCTGTAGTACCTACTCCACTATATAGAAGTACTAAATTTTCTTGATTGAAATTAGCTATGCTAGGTAGGGATACAATCACACAAACCCACATTTATTTGATACAACTTTAGTTAATTTTGCTGAAAAAAGGTGGCATGATGTTACAGTTTTGTTAGATACTATGACTAAATTAGAGTGGGTAGGATTTCGCTCTTTTTTTTTTTAAGTGTGAAGGGAGGAGAGTAAAAGTCTAAAGAGTTCAAAAAAGTGATCCTGTAAAATTTTAATATTATACAGGGTAAGGCCTCAAAGCATTTTTAGTAATAAAAGGTAGACAAAGCAAAGAATTTTTTTTCCTTTTCCATTTTCAGTTATTTAGGACATTTTTATGTTAGGGCCAGTGGTGTAAATGATGCGAGTCGAGTTCGAGTTTGAGCTAACTCGACTCGACTCGACTTCGACTCGTTAGCATTTCGAGTCGAGCACGAGACTGAGTCGAGCTCACTCAAATCGAGTTTGACCGAGTTTTGACCGAGCTTTGACCGAGTCGAGCTTTGACCGAGTCGAGTTTTGATCGAGTAGATTTCGAATAGTTTCGAAGTGTCTCATGTTAAAAGCAATTTTAAGGTAGAAAAATGTTGAATTTAGGTATTTTGCTATTGATAATTGGATTTTCGAGCTTCTCACGAGACTTTCGAGTCGAGTATTGAGTTGCTCAACTCGACTCCGGCAACATCTCGAGCCGAGTTCGAGCTCGAGTCGAGCCCACTCGAGTCGAGTTTTGACCGAGGTCGATCTCGAGTAACTCGCGAGTTGTCTCGTCTCATTTACACCCCTACGGCCGCTTGCAAGTCAAGGAGAGTTGGGAAATTTTCTTGGCCAAAATAATTGGGTGATCGTGGCAAGTCAATAAAGCAACAAGATTATTAATGGTGTGTTTTCTTCATCATAATTTCCCTAAACTTATCTGAAATTGAACTTTTCTGAACTTAACTAAACTTATTTGAACTTATTAACGTTTATTTTATAAGGTATTAAAATTTATCGGAACTTAATTGCACTTATCTAAATTTGAACCTGTTTTTAAGGCGAAAATACCTATAACTGGAATATACCGCAGCCTTATTAAACAATCTTAACATGCTTAGAAGTAACAAAAATTTCTTTGTCTTATCTTCGTAATGTAGAGAGATACTCCGGTACTCTAGTAGTTTAGCAAATAATTTTCCCCCTCCTTATATTGGCCATGCGAAAAGCAAGCTATTCTCTCGATGACTTTATACTTATGTTTTTTTAGAGGGAATGATTAGTTCAAAAATGATTTTTGTCATGAATTTCACAAACATTTATCTGAGAAAAATTATCATCATGATTTTAACTTGTATTTTCAAAATATTAATCTTTAATTCTTTTTAACATGTATTCCTCCGTTCTTCTAACATTTACCCGTTTGCAAATTGGACACTATTCATAAATAAGGAGTTTCTTCTAAATTTTTTCCAATATATAAGAAAAAATATAGTCATATGAGGGTTTTGTTTGAATCGTCTAAATGAGTACATTAAGAATGTTAAATTTCGTAATTTTACTACTATGTAACTAAAGATATTAATCATATAAAACGGTATTGGCAAACGTGAAAAGTGGAAATAAGAAGATATTTGAGGAAACGAGGGAGTACACAAAAGTCTATAATCACCAAACTTCGAAAAATCAGACAACAAAAATATAAGAGAGGAGTCTATAACCATGAACTTTAGATGCTAGTATCGAGTTAGAAACAAAACCATCATGTCTATCGCAAAGGCTACACATACACTGGGTGTATGTGGGCCACACATACACTAAGTGTATGTGTTACTACTAAAATTTATACCTTGTGTATGTTTTACTACTAAAATATATAATATTACTAAAAATATTACAAACTTACAATATTTCAACAGATAATTTTGTTTTTAATGATTTGTTCTTTATCTTTGTTTAAAAAATCTGTTTTATGTAATTTTCTTTGTTTAGATTTGTATGAATCCTTCGTTTAAAACTAAAAAAAGAAATGTAATTTTTTTTTTCTAGATTATTCATATATTAGCTTCATCTTCACCATTTTTCTACTCTTGATTTTCTACTAAATTTTCCTGTCGTTTTCTATTATTTAATTTGTTTGTAGAAAAATAATGTTATATTTTCATCCCTACCATGTAATAAAAATTCAATTCGAGATATAGTATTTCAATCGTTTAAATACATTAATTCAAATATCATTAAATAACAAAACAAGTTCAAATGATTGTAATTTTATAATTTGTTTAAGAATAACGGATACATTTTAAGTAATGCTTACATACAAAAGGTATGCATTTTAGTGGTAACACATACATCCAGTGTATGTGTGGTCCACATACACCGAGTGTATGTGTATCATCTCTTCCATGTCTATATTTTTAGGTATGCCAATTGTTTTTGTTAACAATAAGACTACCTCATCAATACTTCCTACAATCAAGGTTGACCTAGTTGGTTGAGGCATTTCTTCCACCCCCCAAATATTCAATTTTTTCATCATACCTTAAAAAACACAAGACTGCCCTAAAAAAAAAGAATATAAGACTACCCCATCTTTAGTTAACAATTTTTTTTAGAAAACCAGTGCTATCGTTAATTGATCAATAATAATTGTCAACCACCATAGAATTGCTAATACTCATAAAAAATAATTTTGTTAGCAATCCTAATAAGCGAATATCTTTCTCCTCTCAAGAATTTATTGCTTACCTGCACTTATATAATTATTCATTAAGAAGAAAAACCAACTTGTAAAATATTGTATTGAAAAGATCAATTCAAATAATTGTGAATTTGTGATGCTTGATATTTTGCACCAACACTTTTGAGTAAAAATAAACATTGAAGACGTAAGATCTAATTACAGTAACAAAATTAGTCGATTGTGACACAACTATTGTCATGGCCCAAAATGAACCTAGTTTATGCATTTTTCCCTATTTCTTTCCACATGATAAATTCATAGTAATACTCAATTTAGCAAAAGGGAAACCAAATATAAGCATGCCTAGTCAACTGAAAAATCATAAAGGAAATGGACAAACATAAACATGGTAGGCACTCAACTTAGACACACGAAATGTAGAAGAAAAAGCCGGTTGTTGTAGAAGTAGTTGAGTAGTTGATGACTTACGCACATACTATCGCAACATTAGATATCAGTAGAGAGGAAGATGCAACGATTTACCAGGTGCGACATGCACCAAAATTTACCAGGCACAACATATGAATTAATTTTTGCCTGCCCCTTTTTGGGTCTACTATCGTCTTCTAGCTATATCAACTTTTGAGGCAGATAAATGCACCACTTAAAATGTTAAAACCATCATTTCGATATTATAGTTGGGTAAAGTTTTGGAACGATAATAAGATTGATATGGGCTAAAGTCCTATTACAAGGAGTATCTTCTTTGTTACAGTAACAACAAAAGTAAATGATACTACTAGTAAGGAAGTCAGTATGAAGTTGGTTGGTTTGATGTCGAAAATATGCAATAAGCATAACCCAGAAAAGACTTTAAAGAACAGGCTAAATTACTAAATTAGGAAGGGAAGATCTTTGAGGAACGTATGGAGTATAAGTAAAAGAAATAGAATATGTATAATTGTTAAAAAAGAATTACATGCCATTATTCATCTTAGGCCTTTGCTGTCAAACTGCAATCTACCTACCATATTTCTCGAAATTAAAGCAAATGTATTTCCTAATACAGAATGAGTACCTTTCTGGATGTAATTACATGTATATACAAGCTCAAAATTGCTGAGATTGTTCTCATGAAAATAAATTATACTGAAAAAAATGGAAAACATTATTCAAAATTTGTATGCTTCTTGTTAGAGGAGTTCAATAATCTGCTCTCCGGCTGCTGGTCAGACCACCAACAAAATTTTCAGTATCCTTTTCTAGATCTTCCAAATACAAACTATATTGAGGATCATAGGCGCTTGCCATGCGTGAATATTTGGCAGCTTCATCTTTACGACCCTCGTTGAGTAAGAAACTATATGAAATCCCAAAAGATCGGTATCAGTAATAGCTTAATAACATCCTTATGACCCTCTTTGAGTAAGTGTGGTGCAATCACACTCTTGTATCTTTATATCCACAAATAGAAAGTAACCAAAAAGCGTACCTGGCAAACACCATTAATCCTTCATAGTAACGAGCCTTTGCCACAGGCTCTTCTGGCACTTCGATGTCCCGCAATCTTTCAAAGTGTGCAAATGATTCAGCTATATTGCCCTGATAAATAGTAGCATTAACACCAGACCACAAGTAGATTAGCACAAACAATTTAACAAAATTATGGAAATAGATCTGCATTAGGAAATACAAGTTCTTTGTTTTTTTAGTCAATAACAAATTAATTCAGTAACACTGGAAGATTGTAAATTTAACGCAGACCTAATCTCTTTGCAAAAAGAAAAAAAAGTTGGCAAAACTACAACGTACACCCAAGGCTAACTTTTTGCATATTGCTCTCTTTTTACTCAATTAAGCTTCTATAAATGGGTAACGAGCTAAGGAATACCCTCTTGGGTGTATGGTAAACCCGGGTGTATAATATAAATTGCACTAAGTTGACAAGCAATTCCCAAATCTAGTGTCATCATACAACTCTTAGATCTTTGTTATTTTGGGTGCAATCTTAGCTCTTTTAAGGTTAGGTGTAAAAGTACAATATCCCTATTTCCTGTGGCTTGTGCCTCTTTTGTTGTCACTAGTAGAATGAAACATCATGTTATTGGTTTTCATGCTCTTTGATATGTGATGCTGCTACTAAGCACCTATATTATATGCATAATATCCAGATTCACCTGCCGATAATATGCAGCACCAGCTGACATAGACGCCTGTATGAGAAAAATCAATTGCCTCAGCATCAGTAGGTTCCCCAAGAGAGATCTATGACAACAAGAAAGACAAGTCAGGAAACGAGAGAGTGGCTTGCTCTACAGCACTAACCACAGCAATGAAATGCATTGAAGTTTCTAGGAGTGCAACTTCAGAAAACAATTTGAAAATTACAACTCATCCTCATTAAGAATTGGAAAAATGAACTACTGATGGACTATGCTGATGTTGTAAAACAATATTTCATGAACAAGCAAAATTACACCTTTGAGATAGCACATTCCAGATATTCAGCAGCTTTTTCATAGTCTTTCTGTTGTAGCATAGTATGTCCCATTACGGTCCAAGCTTTATAGCACTCAGGATCCTTGTCAAGTGCCAGTCTATTGCAAGAATTAGTTCAACTAAGCAATCAGAGAGATCAACTGAGGCCAGCTGGTAACAGCAGAAAATAATTATATTACCTCAGCAACGGAAGGGCTCTATTGATTCTCCCCGCTGACAGGTAGGAAATTGAAAGCTGTTGAAAATTGAAAATTTTAATTTATTTAACAAGAATTTCCCCCTAATTCACAAAAAACATTAAATCATTATCTCCAAGTAGAGTAACCCAGTCATATAATACGGACCCTCTAAAGGGTTCGTGATGATTTCCACTCACATCTACCAGTTCTAGAGGAGATAATTTGAATGCAGAGACCGATCCACGTTTCCTTGGAGCATCAGGAAGTGCTACTCCACTTTTATTCTCTTCATGATCAGCAACCACATTTAAAGCTAATCCCAACTTTTGGCGAATGACGGGGTGTTGAAGACAGAGTTGCTGTACCATTTAGAGCATAAAAAATGAGCGATGTATCAGAGGTTAGACACGTAAGTCATATTCACAAGACACCTTTGAGTAGAGGTGGAGTAACTTTTAAACTTCAGTGTACAAATGAGTTTAAACTAAAAACACCTCAGTTCATGGTAATGAGTAAAGCTATATGCTAACTCTCCACCACTGATGGGCACCCTCTCACCCACAAATCAAACACAAACCAAACTATTTAAAATAATAATAATAATATTATTAAATTAAGAACAGATTATTTTTTCAGAAAAGACTGCAGCTTTACTGCAAGTCCAATAAGCCTCATAATATGACCTTTTTCGTTCTACTTTTGAAGGGCTTGAGGGTGGTTGTGTTAATTGTGCCCAGTTCAGAATTTTATGTAGAGGCTATAAAAATGTCAGGGGGACAGTTCAGGGAGAAAACCTAATTAAGGAAATCATTTAAGTTATATTTGAGACAAGAGATACAGTTGTATTTGAGACAAGACAGAAACTGATTGCTGCTAATATGGCCATAGACTTCGGAAAAAAGTTTTCAACCCATTTTCAGAGGATACAAGGACCAGAGTCATCATCAGCACACCTAGTGGCTAGTGCAGAAGCAGTCCAAGAATGCACATGCTCAAAGGTTGACCCAATAAATTTATTGAGAAATAGAGTGTGAATAAACAGGCCAAAAAATGACAGCACAGACCAGAGCAACAACTTCTTATATTCTAGTACTTCTCCATAAAAAAAACAAAGTAGAGACTGACCTGAATGAGGGTTAGAGAACTGTTTGTCACCCAATAGACAAGACTTCCCTGAAAAAAATTGACAGAACAAAAGTGTAAAAACAGGACGTAAATGTTACAGATGTTTGTTATGCCATCATATATAAGAGATGGAAACTAAGCCGACACAAAATAAAACTAAAAAGTATCATGTTTTCCATCACCAACAGGTAATACTGATAGTATAATGCTCCGTCCATCCCGAATTCTATGCGACAATATATCTTTTGTACAAAAACAATGATTTAATAAGAAAGGGTTCCAACATTCCCTTCAGGCTTTCAGCTACTCCAGCTCGAATGACACACTTTTCAATTGTATAGGTATGTCCCTTGGCACTCTGTCATACAATTTGGACTTTTAAAAATAGGAATATATTTCATAACACGGGACAGCAGGAAAAGATTAGAATTGCATGATAAAGAATTGCAGAATTCCAGAAGATAACGACCATCAAATGTCTTGTAACTTACACCCCATATTTCATATCAAAGGTATTGTTTTCAATCAGTGGCACAGTAATGAGGCCACATTAAAACACACAACAGACACAACCAACAAATCATCCTTACTTCAACATTTATTGGAGAAACATATGTTTGTGCAACCGCCAAGATTAAAAAATGATGATAGCAAGTGTATTCAACAAAACCATAATCAGTAAGAGACCATGCCAATGATGCCATAGTAATGTAGCACTACAATCAATGATGTCATCAGCATGCAAAAAACAACATAATCACGAGAAACCAAATGAAGTAACAAACTTACTTGGGGTACATGAAATCCTATGAATAGAATAGGCAATGTTAGCAGTTCCAAATACCTCCTATACCACTGCAGCCACAGAAAGTAAAGGGGCGATGAATAAAGAATATTATGATGTATTAACTATGAGATCTCATATATGTAATTATCGAATATAAACTAAACAAGTTGAGAGACAAGGTCCAATCTGCAGGCAGGATTTAAGTCCATAATAGTAACAAATGCAACACCTCCCTCTCCCTACCCACAAAAACAGTTCCCAGCAATATCCTACAGTTTTAAATAAGACAATAAACAATAACATATATTGATTCTTATTTAAATGTGTTCACTCACTTTGGCTAGCAATTGCAGAGTTCCTTTCTCTTCTCCTGTCTCTTTTGCAGCGAAAGAGGACCTAAAAACAATCTAGCAAACCAGAAACAGGACTCAGAGTGCATTTCAGAAACTAAAAGACATCCAACATAAAATATAGTTCAATAATGCAAACATATAGAATCATTAGTAATAGTAGCAAGCCATCTTTAACTAATGACTGACCGTCTCATACATTTCAAAAAATTTGTTCCGAAATAGTCAAAAAGCGCAATTTCACATAAATTTTTAAGTTGGCATGCATGAACCTACCAACCCCATAACTGACCTGCCCTCCCATCACCATCTCCAGCCACC
The DNA here is from genome assembly GCA_947646795.1 of Beta lomatogona. Lineage (NCBI taxonomy): Eukaryota > Viridiplantae > Streptophyta > Magnoliopsida > Caryophyllales > Amaranthaceae > Beta > Beta lomatogona. The sequence goes on along the minus strand of CANSNZ010001374.1, from coordinate 180,540 downwards.
CATGAACCTGCCACCCCCAGAACGTCCCTGCCCAGCCATCCCTACCACTAACTCACTGACTCTATGGAGACGCAAAAAAATCCAGACCCGGAAAGACGAAGGACCGGTAATGAACTAGTCATGACAAGCTTTGAGACCTGAATAAGGGAAAAGTATTGAACGCAAGAACAAACCAAATGGTAATTGAATTGACAGACAGAAAACTTTGATCAAATACCCAAAAACTGATCCAAACATCATGTGACAAAACAAACAAAACGAGAGACTGAAGCGCACAATTGAAAGCACTAAATCAGATAAAATAGTAGGAGCAACAAGTAAAACAAGCAACCAAAAAAGCGCCAAACCTCAGAACTGATGAAAACCAAAACACTTCTGAATTCTGGTTCCATAAGAAAGGCGTTATTCTAGGCATTATTGACGAGCTAAAGTAGTATTGTGTGACTGTTGCATGTGTTCAAAACTTTTGACTAGCTAAAGTAGTATTTGCGACACAAATGAAAGAAGCATCCAAAACATGGTTGGCATCTTATGCCTGATTTTCATCATCCAAATCATCGTACCAAGGATTGAATAACTTAATGCGAAGAAGAACTTGATTTCAAATATTTAACATCTCAATTCTCAGACTTTGTTTCCAATTACAAAAGATTAGTGATAATACACGAGAATACTAAGATGACAGCCAATAATCACATAGAAACAGCAATATAATGTCAAATTTCATTCTACGCTTACAGAAAAGAAGTGTTCCCATATCAGTAATAACATCAATTGAACCAAAACACAATAGCAAACTTCTCAAAATGCAAATTCCTAGATTTCCCAATAAAAGAGATAAGATAAAGGCCAAACACTCAAAAGTTGTCAAAATCCTCAGGAAAAATTAAGCTCTGCTATCAAATGATGGAAAAAGAGAGCCAGAGAAATAAAAAGATTGCTGGAAGGGGGTAGGAAGACCATCTTCTGCTTAGTCAGATTCAAGGACCGTTACTGAATTAGTTATGCCCTGGATAAGGCAATCAGGACACAAATGCAAGAAAACTGGATGTGCTATGACAGTATGGAATAAGCCAAACTTCTCCTGGAAGATAAGAATTAAGATCTCAAGTATACAGTATTTTGATAATCTAGCTTTAAACATGCTACAGCCTACAAGCACTAAGCCAGTCATGGGTACACAACCATGGACGACTCTCATATGAATTTCATTATGTTCTTCAGACTCCAACATAAAGGAGTTACAGTTAATCTTTCTTACTAGTGAGAATGAAGGGAAAGGAAACTTTTGATACCTGGATATTACAAAAATGCAAACCAGTGATAAGTATAGGAAGGATGGGCCCAAAAGGACCACTTGATACTTCAGTCAAATTCTGAAACCAAAGTATTCCCCCTGTAGAGTAAAATAAATAAACAAACATATAAGTATTGCGCATCAAGTCAAAAACCCATTACCAACTATACAACATTCACCACATATCAACTTCTCTAGGAACAAAAAGAACAAAAAAATAAAAAGACGATCTGATTGCATTGATACTAAATATTCAATTGTTAACCCCCAAGCAACTCCAATACATAGAATCCCCGATACAAATGCCGCTTAGAATCTATATTGACCTCTAATCTCTACTTGAGTTTAAAGCTATAACTACACCTAGACAAATAACCACAACACCCCTTCACAAATATTAAAAAACTCACAAGACTTCACACCACAGGCAAATGAGAATAGAGAAGGCAATGCATTCATGTAAAGGAGTATCCTCAGAATCAAAGTTATCAGCGCCTTACAGTCTCAAATCCTGGATAATGATCCAATGACATTCTCCGAATGCTAGCCATGCACAAGATAAAGCACGGGAGCTGCAAAACAATGCAAGGCACAAAGGTGTCAAAATATCCACTTTCCTATAAAAACTATAGTACAATAACTTTGCTGCTGACCTGAACTGTATATGATGCCAAAAACCATAAAAACGAAGGGCATCCAAGTGCTCGTCTTTCCCTCTGAAAAAGAGAGAACTGGTTGATGAAACTCCTTCCTGAGAAAGGTGGCGGGAATGGAGGAGGCACTTCAAATTTCCACATGGAACCAACACAGCATGTAAAGTTCAGCATGGTGTTCAAGTGAAAATACTTGAAGGACATACAGGTATGGTACCAGCTTATTCAAGTAAACCTTGTCCATAATACTGATTTTGTACGTCCATAAACTATATAAAAATTGTCTCTACTCGCTAATACAAGCTATTTATAAAATTCTCCGCAATTGATATAGTAAAACCCCAATAAGCCACTAAGGTCAAAACTAATATTCTCATCTGTGAACAGCAGTGTCTGTTTTTGTATGAATGATCAGACTAACCTCTCTTGCTTGAAGAGAACAAGCTCAGTACTCAGGTCTTGCCATGTCATTGCTCTGACATAGGAAGCTAAACCACAAGGATTCCTCAGGCCAACATCAACAATGGAAACAAAGCCATATAGACTAGATAGGAAGACACCAATTAGTCAAATACTCTAAAATTGCCCTTAATAAAAGTCAAATGTGAAAAGCTACTTCAGGATGTTAGAAATTGATTGTTCACCCTCTCTATAAAAAAAATTCCACTTCCTCACATTACCCTTGATATCAACAACCATGTAAACCTATCAACTACTGCCACTACTGCAAGCTTATACTCCATGTTATCAAATAAACTAAAGGCAGTTCTCGTCGCTTTCCTTAGACTGGACCTTAATAATGTAGAAGCCAATGAAAATAAAATGTCTAATACAATTACAGATTCTGAAAACCACTTTAAAAGGCTATTTTATCTGTTGTAACTTATATGCTTTGAATTACAGAAAAAATCACCAGCACATACTACATGTATATAATGATGGAGGTATTAACAGCATACATTTCGGGAACACCTCGCCGATCTTCTTTAACTTGCGAAGCTGCAACACTAGCCATGGAAATAATGTAATCCTCATAACCACAGTTGATGATGCAATTACTATCCACCTACCAACAAAAATTCCAAGAACATCAAAAAATATCGATATAGATAATCAAACATAAACCAAATGTTCCTTTGGTATCAATACAATATACTCCAAACAAACAAAGTTTCCATTCGTATATCTAAACATTAGAAAAAGCTATTTGAGCATGAAATGACCAATATTCATCCATTAATGCTTATATCTCGAACATAAGCAATATATATCGCAGAAAATAATCAAATATTAGTCAATCAATGTTCATATATCCAACAAAAGCTAATCAATATTCATCAATTGATGTTTATCAATGAATTGAAAAAAGAATTAATCTCCAAAAGAATCAAATTGAAAAAAAAAATTACCAAGGAAGAGAAGTGAGGCTATGGTAACCATCGAGCAAGGAGACAATATAACTAATCGGAAGAATAGAATCATCTAGAAGGCTGCTCGCATCATTGGAAACCTGAGAACCGTCGATAAACCCTAAGTTTCGGAGCTCCGACTCGGTGACTGAGTTAAGTTGATGAGTGAAGTCCGAGTCAGATGGTTGAGATGAGAAGTACCGAAACGACGTTGTGGAGGGATAGAAGAAGGGGAGAGTGAAGTTTGAGGTGGTTGACAATGGCGGAGAATTGTGTGGAGAAGAGGAGAGAGAAAAAAAGGAATGGGCGGAGGAGAGAGAATTGGGTGCGGCGGAGGTTGGCGGAGATGAGCCCTCGACGCCGTCATTAGTGCTTTAATTGAGTTTAACTGTGGAAGGAGGAGATGTCAAATGAACATTTTTGCCTAAAGTGATCCGAACTAACTTTAAACCCAAACGATGTAACTGGTGTATATTTGCTGAAGAAAAAAAGTTTAGTAACTGCCAGTGAATGTGGCCTTAAATGATGCCGGCAAATGGGGATATGGATTGATTAAAAAAAATGGGTTTTTCACGATACACCCCCGCGTTTTTAAAATTCTATAACGTATCCCTAATGTTTTTTATTTTACACCGTATCCCTATGTTTTTTAAGTTTTCTACATAGACTTTCTCGTGTGTATTAATGAAAACGGACGTTAAACAATTTTGAATTCCCATCCAAACCTCCTCATCCCATCCACCCCAGCCCCCCTCCCCCCTCCACCGCCAGCTCCCAACCCCCACCCTTGCCAGCCTAGACCCCCTCCCCATCTCCTCCACCGCAGCCCCCCCCCCTCCCCCATGCCCCGCCCCCACCCTCCCCTTCGATTTCCCGTAGCCCCCCAACCCCCTCCCCTTCGATTTCTTGCCCCCCACCCCTCCCTTTCGATTTCCCCACCCCCACCCCCTCCCCTTCGATTTCCCGGGACTCCCCACCCCCTCCCCTTCGATTTCCGTTGCCCCAACCCCCTCCCCTTCGATTTCCCGGCCCTTATCCCTCCCCTTCGATTTCCCGTTTCCCCACCCCCCCCCCCGTTGAATCCGGGTTGATTTTTATAACAACATTGGTGGTTGCGGCGGTCATGGTGGTTACGGGGGTGGAGGGATTAGGGCCGGGTGGCGGTCATGGTGGTTGTGAGGGTGGAGGGGAGGGGGGGGGCCGGGGGCGGTGGGAGGGTTGAAAAGCCCGAAATGCAAAGAGATAACGGTAAACGTTACGTTCATTTAACGTAGGGGTACTATGTAGAAAACTTAAAAAACACAGGGAGTGTAGAATAAAAAAAAAAACATTGGGGGTACATTATAGAATTTTAAAAAACACAAGGTATATCATAAAAAACCCAAAAAAATATCTATCTTTCTTGTACCATAAGCACACGTGGGTAAAAGCCCAAATATATTTGTTCTTCTACATACTGCTAGGAGATATGTCAAATTTCCTTTTCAATAATATTATGGGAAATTCTCATTGAGTATCCATGTACTTTTTAAAATTCTCATTGGTAGCCATGAGTTTTTTAAGTTATCAAAAATGGCCCTAAACTATTGCGTATGGTGCAAATATAACCTTATGAACCATTCTTCCGTTAACTTTCCATTATATAATCCCTCGATTTTTGTGCTCGAAAATTTTGTCACTTATTTGCACCGAAAAAATCATTCGATTATGGACTATTTTGAAGTCGAAATTGGCAAAAAATAACAAAAAAATGCCTCGATTTGCATATCTCGGCTTGCGTCTTTGAGAAAATCGCTTGAGTAAGGTTTCGGGGGGTTAAACCTGTTCTTTTAAACTTATTTTAACTGAACTAGATGAATTGAGATGAACTAAACTGAAGCCGAATCGAAATGCAGTGTGAAACTGTGCACGGGAGTTGAACCGAACCGAATTAAACCGAGCTGAATTAAACCAACGAAAATTGGTGAAAATAAATCCAAAAGAACAGGGCAAAAAATTGGAAATGCCTCATTTAAGTGTATCGGTTTGTATGCCGAGAAAATTGTTCGATTGAGGTTTAAGGGTCATTTTGACCCTTAATTATGGGTCAAATTTGAGGTCTAAATTGGAAAAAAGAAATGAAAACTCCTCATTTTGCATGCCGGGCATTCATTTTAACAGATAGTTAACCAAACTAACGGGTTTTTAGTTCATAAGGTTAAGTTTGCAAAATAAACAATAGTTAATGGCCATTTTTGATAATTTAGTAAATTTATGGCTACCAATGAGAATTTTCAAAAGTACATGGCTACCAATAAGAATTTCCCTAATATGGTTAACACAAAGCTAATACTATATTCTAATTTAACTTGCAATATGTTGTTTACATTTTAACAATAAACCAAATGCGACATAATAATATATACGGTTTTTTCACCAGGTACCCCTGAGGTTTCACGAAATGCACCAGGTACCCTCGTTGTTCCAAAAATGCACCAGATGCCCTTGTGATTTGCATAAAATGCACCAAATACCCTTAATGACTAACAGTGTTAAATTTCCGTTAGCTTTTAGGGTTAATTAACCCCTTTAACCCTAATTATTCCTAATTAACTAACTAAACCCTAACTTCTAACCCCTATCCTAATACTAACCCCTTAACTTTAAACCCTAACCTAACCTTAACCCCCTAACTTCAACCCTAATCCCACCACCACCCAACCACCACCACCTCCCCTCCCCTTACCCCACCCCGCAGCGAGCCCACCACCCCTACCCACACCACTTCCCCTCCCGCCCCACGCACCCCCGCAATAGTCCACCACCCCCACCCCACCCCACCCACACAACCCCTCCCCGTCGATTCCCTCACCCCACCCCACCCCCTCGCAGCGGCCCCTACCCCTCCCCCCCCCGGTCGATTCCCCCTCCCCCTGTTGATTTCGCGTCAAATCCCCCCACCCTTGTTAATTCTCGTCGAATTCCCCCACCCCCGTCAATTTCCATCGAATTTCCCCACCCCCGTCAATTTCCGTCGAATTCCCCCCACTGTTTTTCCACCCCGTTGACTTCTATCGAATCCCCTCCACCCGCGTCGTTTTCCGTCGAATCCCCCACCCGCGTCGATTTCAACCAATCGACCCCACCGCTGCGGGGGGAATAGGGAATTCTGTTGTGTCATGTGTGTTTTTTACGGAGGAGGAGGGAGTTCGACGGGGGTGGGGGGAGGGTGGGGGCAATGCTGGATGGTGGGGGAGGTTGGAGGGGGCTGCTATGGGGGGTAGGGGAGGTGGGGGGCTGCGGATGGTGGGGGAGGTTGGGAGGGGGCGTATGGGGGGTAGGGGAGGTGGGCTGCGCGGATGGTGGGGGAGGGGGGCATACGGGGGGTGGGGAGGAGGGGCTGGGTGTTGGGGTGGGGGAGGAAGGTTGGGGGTTAGGGTGGTGGAGGAGGGTTGGGGGTTAATCTTAGGGTTAGGGTTTAGGTTAGAGTTAAGGGTTAGGGTTTAGGTTAGAGTTAAGGGTTAGGGGTTAATAATGGCAAAATGGTAAATAAAACTAACGGAGACTTAACACCGTTAGTCATTAAGGGTATTTGGTGCATTTTATGCAAATCACAAGGGCATGTGGTGCATTTTTGGAACAACGAGGGTACTCGGTGCATTTCATGAAACCTCGGGTACAGTGAAAAAACCGTAATATATATTTTATGAGAGGAGCAATATAATACATAACAAATATATAATTTATTTTTATATTATACTTTTTATATAGGAAAGAACATCAAATATATAAAAATCCGAAAAGAACATAATAACACATGAACATAATATCTACCTTTTATCTATATTACAAATCAAAGCACACAAACGCTAACCAGAACTTCATCTTCTACATAATAGCACCAATTTTGCTATAACTAATCATATTTAAACGAACAAGTGCATAATTAAGTAAACTTGGACAAATTGTTTGAAAATCTCAACACAAAAAAAAAGAACATGAAGTAATGGAACAAAGAACAACATACTTATTATAAAAAAAAAAAACATGTGCAATTGAAAAATAACGTGGAGAAAGGAACTTTGCACCCCACTCCTTCTCTGCTTCCTAGTAACACCCCAAAACTTTGGTTCATAAACTTTATAAAACATTCACTTTTCATATAATAAATATCTGACCAAACCTTTAGGGTGTTACCGCCGCATCTATTGTTGAAAATAAATGCAAGTCTAATTACTAAAATAAAATTTAACTTACAATCCAAAGTATCGAAATAAACCAATCTAAATTGTCTAACTTAAACCAATTCAAAAATAAACAATCCCAAATAACAGTACTATAGTATTTATTAAACTAGATGAACTTATAACTATAAGTGCACTCATTCCCGCAACATAGTCCCTTTCACCAACCCTGCACAATTTGAATAGGAAGAGAACAAAGAAAAACAAATACACAAAAATTAGCAAAAGCTAAGTAATTACAACTCCATCCCGTAAAATAATAATAGTTATATTTTAAAAATAGTTTTTATAACGTACAGAACAAGTATAATACAATACAGGCAAGTATAACATAAAACAGGACAAGTATAACATAATACGAGACAAGTATATAACACACTTAACCAATTTAAATACTCCAAGTTTATATGATTCACACAACATCAAATGTAATTATTAGAGGGAATCGAATGTCGGTGGGCGGACTAATCCCGGTAACCACCTACTTCAACATGGGTCGTCACCCAAATAAAATAAGAGTAATGGCCAATATCGTTTTGCATAACGTCCCTAGTGTGCACACCCCTCACTAATCTACTGGGTATCCGCAATGCGCACTAATAGTATTAGGAGGAAGACCATAAAGAGTTGTAACAGAATAAGAATCAAGTATTGTTCATCACCTATGGAGGATCCAAGTCCACGGGATAATTCCCTCAATAATATTTCCACTTTACGTGATTAATAGGTTTTAATAGTTATGACACATCAAATATCACAATAAACACTACACATGAACATCTTTAGCTCAATAAATATTTTTCCCAACTTAAATACCTTATAAAATTATAATAATCAACGTTTATAATTCATAATAACCAATAGGTCCATCATTACAGCCTCATATATAGAGTCACAATGTCAACTTATAAAATCGTTTGTTACATCATTAATTCACCAGTTGTACCCATTAAATTACATTATCCATATTAGTATAGTCTTAATATGATGGTATAATAGTTACATTAACAAGTCCCAACCATACTAGGAAATACATATGTATATATATATATATATATATATATATATATATATATATATATATATATATATATATATATACGTAGGGATAATAGTACTAATACTAATAATCATAACTTTAGTCATACACGTACTATTATTATTCATGTCATATAATATATATCAAACTTAACATATAATCACATAGTTACATCAATTACATAAGCACATACAATTCCTAACGGGATTCTAAGTGTTGATGGACATTGTGAATTACCTCGAACGCGTCCAAAGTATCGCAATAACGCCTAAAATTCGCCTTCTACGTAGTTTCCGTCTACAACGAATAATATTACCTAAAATTAGTCACACAAATATAACATCCCAAAAATAAAACTAAAGTTTAAAACTTTAACAAAACAAAATAACCGAACTTAAATTAGTGTGCATCCCTTCTTTTTGTTTAAAAAAAAACACAAGCGCTACTCATTGTGAAAGCAAGTCACAATTCTCACGTGAACCACCTTTTTTTTTTTTTTGTAAAACATTATTTTCTTTGTTTAAAGCAAAAATTGAAGGCAGGAGAATAGGAACTGGCTGTTAGCAGTAGGCTAACGCGAGAAACCAGAGGAAAACAAGGAAAGAAGAAAGAGAAGAAAAGGAAAAAGGAAGAAGAAAAGAGAAGAAGAACGAGGGCCGTTTGGTTGGGGAGTCTGTGGAAAGGGTAAAGGGAATCAAGTAACCTCATTCCTTACTTGTTGTTTGTTTGCCCAATTTAATGATTCCCTTTTACCCTCTCCTTACCCCCAAAGTCCTCTACTTTCATTCCCCCACCCCCCTAAGGTTTCACTTACCCTTTCTTTGACTTATTGTTGACCGTCTCCTTGACCACCCAACCACCACTTCACCCAACCATCCAACCACCACCTGACCACCCAACCACCACCACTTGCCCACCGCAACCCTCGCCCGACCACCGCAACCCGGAGCCGACCACCGCAACCCCGGAGCCGACCATCGTACCCGACTCCTCCACCTCAACACACCCCAATCAACCCATCGCCCACCACCTAAACCACTACTCAAGCCAAACCCTAGAAAAAAAAAAGAACGACAAGCAAGAAGAGGACAAGACCGGCGGGAAAGGGAGGAAGGGAAGGTGACGACGCAGGGAAGGGGAGGGACGGGGGAGAAGGCGACGGCGAAGGGAAGGGGAAGGGGAGGGGGAGAAGCGCTGCGGGGAAGGGGAGGGGTGAAGCGCCGCTGGTCGGCGAGGGGGAGGGGGCGAAGCACCGAGGACGTCGACGGCAGAAAGACGGGGAGGCGGCGTTTACGGGGTGGGGGAGGCGGCGCTTCTGGGGTGGGGAGGCGGCGGGGGGAGTACATCAAAGGAGGGGAAGAGTGGTGGTGATATGGTGGAAGAATGGTAGGAGGAGGAAGAAAGAGGAATGATATTGCACTAAACCAAACAACACTCTAAATCCAAGGGTTTTGCTTTCCTTTCCCCTCTACCCTTTCTTGATTCCATTCCCTTTACCCCATAGCAACCAAACGCCCCCTGAGAAGATCCACCTAGGTGCCCGTACATTGGCTAGCTCCCCAGCAATGATACAATGGGGTTTCAATTTTTTTTTTAATAAACCTCGAATAACAACAATGCTTGAAGATGATAGATCCGAAATTGGGACTTACTAAAGAGATGAAGAAACTGAATTACGTGAGAATTTTTTTAGTGACTTAGGGTATATAGGTAGGTAAATCTAGGGTTACTCCAAAAGATATTACTTTAAAAATCTGATTTTTTCCCAAAACCTACTCAAATTATATTTTTAAATTTTCTTTTATCTCTTTTTTTTTATAAACGAAAATCCGATTTACTAAAAATATGATTTCGAAAATTTTATTTTAAAGGATAAAATACGGTGTATTAATAAAAACGAATTTCCATAAAAATCTAATCATTATAATTTTATTTTATTTTTCGGACTTTTATAAAATCTTATTACACCAAAATAAACTTAATAAAAATAGTTATAAAAATTTGGGATATTACATTCCCTCCCCCTTCACCCTCTTTACTCCCTCTTCGCCTCCCCCTCGTCCCCCCTCACTCCTCTTCCCCTCCCCTCCGCGTCCTCCCCCACGCCCCTATACACCCGCAACCCTAGCCCCCCAACAACCCGCTCCCACTCCATGGTGTAACCAAATTTTATTTTTCATTTCCACCATGAAGGAACCGACACTTCATGCTAAGAAAAATTATGAATTTTTTATATTTTTGAAGTTTAGAAAAGGTTAAATAAATGTTTTTGCCAAGTGTTTAGTAAATACGGGCGGTAAATAGTAAGACACTTAAATAAGGTTCTATGGGATGTAAAAAACACATTTTATGTAGTTTTCATCGTCCAACTTATTCTCTACAATTACACATTTTCGGTTAATAGACATTTAATCCATTTTTCTATATTTATACATACATATATATATATATATATATATATATATATATATATATATATATATATATAAGGAGGCAAGATCATGTGAGAAGGGAATTTAGGTGAGAAATGAGAATGAATTACTGCCCTTAGATTAGATCCTATCAACGACCAAGATTTGAAAATTAATATTAACTTTAGACTACCTTTTTCATCCTTTCCATACAAAAACCTTATTTTTCTCTCTCTCTCTCTTCTCCTTCTTCTCATGGTGCGTGGTTTATTCCCTCCCATCTCCTACCGCACGTCTCTCCTGTCATCTCCTTTTGTCCAAGAATTCATGGAATCCATTCCCGCATCGCAGAAGGTTAGTTTGATTTCAGAAATTTGTATGCTCCTTCGTTTCGAAATTTGTTTGGTTGTAATTTTTTTTTGCGAAAATTATTTGCTTCTTCATAAGTGGTTTTCGTACTTTTTTTGCTTAACATGTAGATTATCCGATATTATATTGTATGATGATAGTATTTGATGCGAGTTTGATTTCCGCTTAGACGAACAATTTGGTGCGAGTTATTTGATGCGAGTTAATGGTAGGGATCGTAGAGCATCTCGTATAACAAGAAATAGGCTTGCGAGTTTGATTTCCGCTTAGTCGAACAACTTGATGATAGTATTTGATGCGAGTTAATGGTAGGGAATTTGGGATTGTAGAGTATCTCGTATAATAAGAATATGTTTGCATACATATTATAAGAAATAACAAAGAACCTAATTGAGATACTAGCTACCGTGAACATTGTATAATAGAAATAGTCTTGCATACATGTAGAATTTTTTTGCCAAGATATTTTTAGAGCTGTAGCTAGTATTTATTAGAGTTATAGATAGTATTAGTTAGAGTTATACCAACATGTTTTTAGAGTTGTTGTAGTATTCGTTAGAGTTATACCAATATGTTTATAGAGTTATAGGTATTATGAGTTCTTGTTATAGCATTGCTTGTATTCCACATGAAGAATTTCTTTGCCAATATATTCTTAGAGTTATAGCTAGTATTAATTAGAGTTATAGGTAGTATTAGTTAGAGTTAACCAATGTGTTTTTAGAGTTGTGGGTATTATTAGTTAGAGTTATACCAATATATTTTTAGAGTTGTAAGTAGTATTAGTTAGAGTTATACCAATATGTTCTCGAGTTGTAGGAATTATTAGTTATAGTTATACCAATATGTTTTTAGAGGTGTATGAATTTCTTGAAATGTTGTCCTCGAATTTGTTTTACCTTTCGATGACATGTTAAATGGAGGTAGTTCAGTTGAGTTGTCTAAATGTTTGAGTTGCTTTGTGTTGAATTTTTTTTTTTTTATAAAAAGAGTATTATGAACTTTTATCATTTTTAGAGTTATAGCAATGTTTGTTTAGAGTTATAGGAAGAACTAATTAGAGTCATAGCAATACTTTTCTAGAGTTATAGCAATGGTTGTTTATTTTTTAAAGGAATAGCAATGGTTGTTTAAAGTTATATTGAATCTTCTTTAGAGTTATAGAAACATATGTTTAGAGTTATAGAAGTCATAATTAGATTTATGTACATACTTGATTAGAGTTATGTACATAGTTGCTTAGAGTTATAGGAACTAATTTACAGTTGTGTCAATACTTGTTTAGAGTTTAGGAGTAGTATTTAAGAGTTATAGGTATGCTTAATTGGAGTTATAGTAATTAGTAGTTAGAGTTATACCAACACATGTTTAGAATTTATAGAATATTAGTTAAAAAAGTACTCCAACATTTAGAATTAGAATTATAGGAACTAATAATTAGAGTTATGTCAAGACTTATTTACATGGTATTGTAATTACATTTACAACTTGATAGCATGTTAGCTCAATTGGTAGAGTATTGTGTTTGCAAATACACAAAAATGTGGGTTCGACTCCCGCACAGGCTTTTACTATTTGTCACTTTGAGCACTTCTTAATCACATAATCTTGTTACGCTTTTAGGATTTAAGCTTGCTCTTTAGCAGATAAGGTGGTAAAAATAGAAAAAAATGACGCTAGTTTCAGTCAAAATAATGACAATTTTCAATTTTGGTTTTAGTGTATGTGAGTGTTATTGTACTAAATTCTTCTCCTTTATGTTTGATAATCTGTCATTTCATAACCTATGTGGGAATCGAACCCACGTCTTGTGCATAGCACAATGCTCTACCATTTGAGCTAATAGGTCTTAAGTACGAGTAAAACCACACACAATATCTACATTATATATTAGTGTCTGCAAAACATGCAATAATTCCACCTTGGTCTGCATATTAGCTCATCTACAGCTAAGGACTGCAATATTAAAAGATAAAGGGCCATAAAACCAACATCACCAAGAAACTGCAAAAGAACGTCAGGGAGCAGAGGTAATTACACTGATGAGATCTTTCGACTTATGTTTGACATTTAGCTTTCATAGTAATGTTCGAACACACATCTTGCGCATAATGCAATGCTCTTCCGCTTGAGCTAATAGGTTTGGTAAATGGGGTGAAAAGTCATTCAACAATAATTCTCAACTAAATAAAAAAAATGTTTTGTAAGAATACGGACACAATTAAAGCTGACACTTCTTTTATTATGAACTAGAGAGTGGCGTGATTCGGGGAAAAGAACAATACCCATATTCTCTCTCAAACAATAGTTTTGTCTCAATACAATGTTTTATTCCCCTCATTGATCACTATATTAGGAACTTCATGTTCCAACAATTAGACGGTTGTAATCAGTACAAAATTACATCAAAATCATATCGAAAATGAAACCAATCAAATTCAACTTGGCATACCAAACCAACGACGACGGTTTGAATACAAGTGGTAGGCAACTGTTACCTACACAAGCACAAACAGAGATATAGTGACAATAGGTTGGTGAGTAAAGGGCATTCGATGCCCGGTACCATAACAGGCATTCGATGCCTAGTACCGTAACAGTTTGAAATTCTCACCCTTTCTTAACACCAGAAAAAATTATAGATGGACAAAGTTATACTAGAAGCATATAGGCAAAGAGATATAGAAGTAAACACAATCATCCGAAATTACAAACATTAGTAACAAGAACATTAGTAACTTGTTCCTTATTCTATCCGCTTCGTACGTGACATTTGGATCTTTCCACTCTTGGAGTGTTAGAATAAAGAAAGAATGCATAAGATTTGAAAATTCAAAATGAAGGAACATAACCTACTTCTATTCTATGTGGAATGTAATGATGGTAACTAAAGTTGCGGCGCATCCGCATGAATAATCATGGCTTAATTACCATAGTTCCATATACAAAAGCATAAAATTTCCCCTTTAGCTTTGGCTGCACTATGAACCCGCTAAGCATATTAGCATTAACTTGAATCTAACGAAATCTCGTGTCTTTCCTTGTCGAATTGTCCTTCACCATAATTGATTTCCTTATCTTCTTCACTCTTCTCCTTCACGTCATCTTTTCTATTGACAAACAAGTTCATAATGTGTTCTCTAAAGGTGTTCATGAAGAACAAGTAAGGAGAGGGGGAAGAAAATATAGTAGCTAACATGAAAAAAAGTGCAATCCGAATAAATTTAGATTTTAGAGAGACACACATCTCGTGGGTTTTTTAGGAGAGAGAGAAACGCAAATAAACTTCAGTTACTAATTCCTATTACTCTAATCAAATGTTGGTGTAACTCCAAAGAAGTTCTTATAACTCTTACTCTTAGTTTATTTAACTCTAATCGAATATTGGCATAACTCTAACTAATACTTCCTATAACTCCTATGAAGTGCTTCTATAACTCTAATTACTAATTTATATAATTCTAATAAAAAACGTTGACATAACTCCAAATACATGTTCCTATAATCGTATACAAAAGTTGGCGTAACTCCAATTACAAGTACCTATAACTCTAATTAACTGTTTCCATAACTCTAACTATTCGTTTATATTACTAGTCAAATATTGGCATCTCTTAGTACTACTTCCTATAACTCATATAGGCTGCTTTTATACCTCTTATTAATTTATATAACTCTAAGCACAAGAAAATAACACATCTTTCTATAGAGAGTTGGAGTTTATAATACTGATTCGAAGAAATCGAAGCAAAAATCAGTATAACTACATTGAAATTAAAAGCAAACTAATGGAGTTATAGGAAATTTGAAATAATAGTCCACAATCATACAAATGTTTATACCTCTAACTACAAATGTTACTAACGGCGGCGCTAAGAGTAGTAGCATAGGCAGCAACCAAAATCGAATTGCATGAAACTGAAAAATGAAAAATCCAACCACAAACAAAATCGCAAAACCTAGAATTCATTGATGAACTAATTACTTGGAATAAAATTTGAAACACAACAAATTGTACATAGATAAAAAACAGAAAGATACAATTGACATTGTAAGAACGAGAACACATTTTACTTACACACCATCGCATTTGAGAACACCCATATAAATTTGACAATACCTGCATAAAGAGACTATGACTATCCAAGAATCATAACATTCAAGAGCAATTCATGTGGGTATAGCAAAGAAAAATTAAACAAAATACTAACCTTCTTCTCCCATATTGTGTGCGTCCATTGAACTAATCTTGAGTGCCGAATTGAAGTTGAACTAATCTTGACTCTCGCTGAATTGAAGTTGAAAAAAAAATATAACGCCTCTTGAAGCAAAGAACCGAAATAAGAGAGAGGGGAGAAAGGAGAGAGGAGAGAGAAAGTATGTTATGAGTTATGACGTGAGAAGTGGTTTCAAATTTAGGTTTTACCTTTTTTTTTTTAATCTTGGCCATTAAATGAAACATGATCCAAGGGTTAGAATTACTTCTCACTTCTCATATAAAACTCCCTTCTCACATGAACTCAATTCTATATATATATATATATATATAGAGAGAGAGAGAGAGAGAGTGTGTGTGTGTGTGTTTCTTGGGTGTAACATGTTACACCATAACTTATTGTGTAGCAACATCTCACATGTGTGAACTAAATTATGTCATTATAAAACTCTTTCATCTCGTTATTGGTGTATTCATATCATTTTAGATTTGTTTCATGTTATTTTCTAATCTGTTTCATGTCATTTATAAAACTTAGCTTTTTCATGTCATTATTGATATGTTTCATATTATAATTACTAACTTCTATGTCATTTTTCAACAAACTTGTAACATTTTTTTTCCATTTTATTATTATTTTGCAACTCTTATATACCTTATTATTACACAAACTAATATTACTTGTAAGAGAAATGACATTATTATCATTCATTTTTACTCCATCCGGTTCCTAAAGATCTTCCCTCTTTCCGTTTTAGTGCGTTTCAAAAGATCTTCCCTCTTTTTACTTTATTCCTTATTTTGCAAATTTTTTCCCCTTTTTACCCTCTCTATGTCACTATCATATGGTCCACCAATTACACTATTAAATCTATTTTACTCCCTTTCTCTCTCCTACTTTATCCCTTTTTATTTGTTTATTTTCCTTAACCCCCTCTCTCTCCTACTTTACCCACCCAAGACCCCACACAAATTGATCTTCCTTGGTATCCTGGTAGTAATAACAAACAAGGAAGATCTTTCTAAATCCGAGGGAGTATGTCATTTTTCAAAAACTTGTAACATTTCCCCCTATTTTATTATCATTCATCAACTCTTTATGTACCTTATCATTATTACGCAAACCGATATTATTTATAAGATAAATGCTGATATCATTTATATAAATGATATCATTTACAAGATAAATGATATCATTATTACTCACTTTTATGTCATTTTTAGCAAACTTGTATCATATTTCCCCTCTTTCATTATACTTGAATATTACAAAACCGATATAATTTATAAGAGAAATGATATAATTATTACTCGAAGCAAGCCCTACAGCCAATCCAGCAAATAACGGAAGGCGAAATCAAGTGGATTCATGATAAGTTCCTCACACAAAAAAAAAAGAAATGGTTAATGATACAATCAACCAATGCATTATGATTTAATTATTCCATTGCTAAGATTCATCCAAATCAAAATAACTAAAAACGACAAGTTGAAATTGGAAATAATACTATTATTAGATCATTAGAAAGATTTCATCTTTTTTTAGTTCCTATTTGTTGAGTCGTTTACTGAACCAATACAACTTATATGTTATTTTTCAGCAAATTTGCATCATATTCCCTATTTCATTATTATTTTTACTTTTTATATACCTTAACATTATTACAAAATTAATATAATTTATAAGAGAAGTGATATCATTATTACTCAATTCTATGTCATTTTTCGCAAACTTGTATCATTTTTCCCTATTTCATTAATATATTTTCAACTCATTAAAATTATGCTTTTCCTTATTTATAAATCATCAATGATTGTTAAAAGGGAGAATATAAATAGTGCAAAAATACAAAATGTGTCGATAAAAACTAAACAGATTGAGTCTATAAAAGCAAAAATCTCATTAATCATCATACATATTTACCATTTACATAAAACTAATTTTTAGGCCGGATTATTCCCCGGATAATTATAACTTTCATTTATTAATATTTTACTTTAACATTATAACAGCAAACATTATTTGGTTTATGGTTAAAACTTTAATACATTGACTTTAAGTCATGAGATCAAATCTTATACCATGCATTTTCTAATTATTTTACATGAAGTAAACACTGTAAGGGATAACGCCACGTGATACAATTTCTTATTGAGGAACACCTTTTCATATATTAATATAGATAGATATATGTGAATAACTTTTTCTAAAGCATAATAATTTTTACATTTCCAAGTTGAGCTCAAAGCATCGAATTAATGTGAAAAAATATAAAAAAATAAAAGAAAAAATGCCATGAAAAGTTTGTTTAGTACAAATTTAATGATTTACTGTATTTTTTTCACTTACAAAAATGATTTACTTTTTTTTTAATATAAAGGTCTTTTTTTGGGTAAGGACATTGATCATAACTAAACCTCAATCCTCACAATTTATTAGTGTATTTGCAGGCTAGACACTTTTTTCCACGGGGAAAGGTGAAGGAATTTTTACCTCCACACACTGCAATTGAGAGGATTCGACCAATTGTGACCTTAAGGTGACAAGGTAAAACCCTGACCAACTACACTAAACAAGTTTAGTAATCGAATTGGCAATTGCCTAAACAAATGAGGGCCTTGTTGATCTCTATTATATAAAAGGGGGAGGAAAATGGTGTCCCCATCCGAAAATACTAAGTTACCCTTAATGATCTAATTAATGGAATGAAAAAATTACAAAAAAAAAAAAACAATTTAAGAACCCTTTGTCATTTCAATTTACCATTCTAAATAAGTTAAAAACGGTATATGCATCAAATACTTCAATCAAAATATTAAATGGAAAAATATCTTGACCTTTTTTTTTTAAGTAAAGATAGTATATATGACGTCCACCTGAAAAGTCTTAAACACTCACTACCTTTGATACTCTTTAATTCGGTCAAACCAACTCATTATTTAGTTCTGCTAAAAATTCATTCACAAAAGATTAATATTAAAAAATAACTCTCAACCTTTGTTAGTTTTCTACATTAGCGAATTAATATATCTAAATTCATTTATTTATTAATATTTCACATTTTAAGTTTAATTATAAATATAGTACGGATGTATATAATAGAATAACAAGTTTTGAAATTAACGCATGCATCGCGTGCATATGAGGTTAGTAGTTTTGTAATGGCGCCTAAGTAGGGGTGAAAGTTATTCGGATAAAATCCAAAAATCAATCCAATCCAATCCGAATTAGTAATTCGGATCGGATTCAAACGTGTTCGGATTGGATTCGGATTGAGATTTTTGAAAAATTGGATTTTCGGATCGGATTGGATTGAGGGTAATTGGATCCAAAAATCCAATATAACCGAATAGCAATATGCCTTGTATTATGTATCTAGATTGGGCTCAATTACTTAACTGAATATTTTTAAAAAAAGCCTAATCCATAGCCCAATAGGCGTATCACTTCAACCCTTCCCCTAAAAACCCTAACAAGACTTAATTCCTCATTTCCTAAATCTACTAGGCTGCTATTGTGCTTAATTTATTTCATCGAAAAACTAGTGTTTTAAAAAATCGGATTTTGGATCGGATCCAATCTAGAGTATGAAAATTCGGATTGGATTGGATTGGATTCAAACTCTAATTGGTTTGGATTCGGATTGGAAAAATTGAAATCCAAATTTTGTTCGGATCGGATTGGATTAGGCCCTAATCCAAACCGTACACCGAACTTTCACCCTACGCCTAAGTATTATAATGAGAAATACCTATTCTTTTTAAAATAATAAAAGGGTTTTGATATAGAGTTGGATGTTCTCAATTACTTGTTTTATTAAGAGAAAAGATGTATATTATTTTTTGACGGGAAATAAACACATAAAAGATGTACATAATTTAAGAGAATATAAAGTTTGATGTCGAAATAATAATCAAGAATACAATGAGAAGTGAAATATGTATTTATGGCGCTTGAGTGGGTCAAGCGAAACCAGTGGGAAAAATGTATTATTGTCTCGATTGTAGTAACGCAATTTCCGCCATTTTAGCATATAATGCGGTATCATCAATATTTCTCCTATGATCCGTGGTTGTAGGGAGTTGCTCCAAGGATTGCCAGGCGTCACGCTCGAACATGAAGGAGCGAGACACAAATGTTCTCGCAGATGCCGTAGCAAGGACTACTAGAAATATCAATGAGGGGCCTAACATTGTTAGCATTTTGTATCACCCCTCCCGGATTGTATTAACTATTTTCTCGCGTACAAACCTATTTGTAATATGGCATAGCTTAACGCCACCCCTCCCGACACCTTTGATGAGGAGGCCGACTCTTATGACTATTAATTAAATGCTCGATTATTACCAAAAAAAAAAAATATGTATTTCTTACTTTCTTTTACAAAACTCTAAATACTATAATTATCTTATAAATATACTACAATTTATAAAAATATAAAGAAACAATAATTTTTTAAATCTTCGTATATAATTTATCCATTGGAGCATACAACAACAAAAATAAATTATACCCCACTTATCATGAAAGAGATAGAGAGAAAAGGAGAATAAATTTTCTTGTAAGGAACATTAATAAACCAAAAAAACCTTTCATTTCGAATTATCCTTTACCAACATGTAACTGATGAATGATGATTACTTCAAAGCTCATCCAGTCATCCTGGGCCTTTTTTCTTCTAAAAAGAGAATAAATAGATGTATGACCTCGAACAGACAAAATACAGTATACATTGAATCAATTTCAAAGACCATATGCTACCAATGAGAAACCAACCATTCCACTACTCGAGTTTTGATGCTTCAATAGATTAACCAGCTTTGTTAAAGCAAACGTCTCCAAGCCTTAAATTAGCATGCAACACTGAAGTCTTCAATTTCTTAAAACATGTTCAAAATTCAATTTAAGTGTTTCCTAGTCCTATTTCCCTATAAATACCCACCTAGAAAATCTTTAGCATTCATCATTCCCTGCAACATTTCTTCTCAAACACAAAAAAAATGGTATACGGAGGACAAAACAAGCCAAAATCTAGCACTAGCAGATCAATATGGCCTCCTTTCTCAACCAAATTCAATAATCATGATGATACCAGATCCTTGGTACCTGTTCACACTCCACTTCATGTTGAAAATGATATCTCCCCACCTCCACTGCCGCCGCCACTTATCTCGTCATACAATGACCGCATTCGTCCTCTACTCGATGCAGTCGACAAGCTACGTAACCTTAAAGTCATGAAGGAAGGCATTCAGCTTCCTACTATCGTCGTCGTTGGCGATCAATCCTCTGGAAAATCAAGTGTGTTGGAGTCTTTAGCTGGTATTAGCCTCCCTAGGGGTCAGGGTATATGCACCAGAGTGCCACTTATCATGCGGCTTCAGCATCACTCGAACCCGGACCCACAACTGTCACTTGAGTACATGGGTAAAGTCCTGCAGACTGATGAAAATAATGTGTCAGAAGCCATCAACATGGCCACCCAAGAAATTGCAGGCAATGCTAAGGGGATATCTAATGCCCCTATAACATTGATTGTAAAGAAACATGGTGTTCCTGACTTGACTATGGTTGATCTTCCTGGAATTACCCGGGTTCCGGTCCATGGACAGCCTGAAAACATATATGAACAGATTAGGGATATTATCATGGAGTACATTTCCCCAGAAGAGAGTATTATTTTGAATGTTTTATCAGCAACTGTTGATTTTACGACATGTGAGTCTATTATGATGTCACAAAGTGTTGATAAAACAGGGCAGAGGACACTTGCTGTTGTGACCAAGGCTGATAGGGCACCAGAAGGGTTGCTAGAGAAGGTTACGAATGATGATGTCAGTATCGGTCTAGGGTATGTCTGTGTAAGGAACAGGATTGGAGAAGAAACGTATGAGGAAGCACGGTTGGCGGAGGCAAGTTTGTTTAGATCCCACCCTTTGTTGTCAAGGATTGATGAGTCGATTGTGGGGGTTCCGGTGTTGGCTCAAAGGTTGGTTCATATACAGGCTAACATAATCTCCAAGTGTTTGCCTAACA
Organism: Beta lomatogona; assembly: GCA_947646795.1. NCBI lineage: Eukaryota > Viridiplantae > Streptophyta > Magnoliopsida > Caryophyllales > Amaranthaceae > Beta > Beta lomatogona. Next base: position 158,886 of record CANSNZ010001374.1, on the reverse strand, counting down.
TTGTTAAGCAAATTAATGCCAAGTTAAATGCTAATGTTGCTGAACTGAATAACATGCCTCAGAATTTTACCTCTGTGGCTGAAGCTATGGCAGTGTTTATGCAGATCATGGGTTCTGCAAAGGAATCTCTCAGGAAAATTCTGATAAGAGGTGAATATGATGAATATCCCGATGAAAAGGGTATGCATTGTACAGCACGTTTGGCAGAGATGCTAAACCGATTTTCAGATCAGCTTCAGTCAATGAGAACTGAGGAAGAAAGCACTACTGATTTTCTGATGGAAGAGATTCAGGTTTTGGAGGAGGCGAAGGGTATTGGACTGCCAAACTTTCTGCCTCGTGGTGGGTTTCTTACCATCCTAAATCGAAAGGTGAAGGGCATTTCTGCATGTCCAGTGGATTTTGTGAGCAAAGTGTGGCTCTACATTGAGAATGTAGTGGTGGGTGTACTTAAACATCACTGTGACAATTACCCACAGCTTCATTCTTCTACCATAAGAGCTGCAAATACTCTTATCAGCAAGATGAAAGATCAGTCTGTTAAGCGTGTTGTAGAGATTGTTGAAATGGAAAAGCTCGCGGATTACACATGTCATCCCGAATACATGCTTGTTTGGACTGAGCTAATGTCATGCCAGGATGAGTTTACGAAGATAATCGAGAACGAGTCTGAGAAGTCAATCTTGAAAATCAAAGGGTTTGGTGATGTCGATATTGGGTATCTGCGGAAGTACAAGCATGTGGCTCAGCAAGCGCTAGACATGAAAATGAGGATGAATGCATACTGGAGGATTGTGCTGAGAAGGCTGGTTGATTCCATGGCCCTGCATCTGCTGTTTACTATCCAGAATCTGGTGAACAAAGAATTGGAATTCGAGATAGTGAATGAGTTGATGGGACCGTATGGAGGAGGCATTGAGAGGATGCTGGAGGAGTCTCCATCTGTAGCAACAAAGAGAGACAGATTAACCAAGAGTATTAAGCTGCTCAAGGAGTCAAAAGATGTTTTATCGAAGATTATGGACAGGATTGCTCTCACTGAATAAGTATTAGAGTTGAAATAGAAGGCTTCATCAGAACCATGAGAACGTTGCTCTTATGATCGTCTTTTCTTTTTTTTTTTTTTTATCTCTTTTGGTGTTTTTGTCTGATCATCATTATGCCTGATCAGTAGCAGTTTAGCACAATGTTTTGACATTAAGTTTGCTGCTGTTAAGAAGCTTTTAAAGTATGACTTGTGCGCATTGTTAACTTATCTTAATTTGCCATCAATCTTTTATTGTCATTAGAAAAAATTGCAGCCATATCTCCTATGACTCCTATCCAATATCTGAATATCCCAATGCCCTTTCAATCACTAAATAATCCTTGGCACTTGGCAGGTGACTGGAATTCTGTAACATAATAGTTAAAAAAACCCACCAGAATATCAACTTCATTTTTCCAATGATAACTTAATTGAGTTGCTTATTATATGCATCCCAAGTCTTCACAAAAAGAATAAAAGGTTCACAAAATACTTAATGCCCACAAAAACAGTTCTCTTATCCAAATCATTAGGTTTAATGATTAAGTTGGCATTATAAGTATGTTACAAACTTTTTAGATCCGAAAACACTGCCCTGGAAATTTCAACAGTTTAGACTGGCAATGCAGTGGTAGTTGAGGGTTGTCAGTGAGCTGTGGTTGTTGAAAGTAAGTGATATGGTGAGAGTGTCAACTGTCAAGGAGAAGCGAATGAGGAGAAAGAGCTAATAGGAGGTTAGGAGGGGGTGTTATAAGAAAAATATTGATGTCAATACGAGGAGAATAGAGCGTGATGGTAAGAGAATACAGGCCAATAGTAAGAGTTTTCACTTGAATTTCTGTCTGTAATTTTGCTAACAGAGTTGGCAACAAGGTGGCTAACTCCTGAAACACCAGATTGTTCGTCTAGCGTTCTATACTGATAGTTGGGTCAGAGGAATGTCCACAAGATGTAGATCATTCCATCCTCAGACAAGTTGTTACTGTAGTGAAAAGGGATATTCTTAAGGTTATGAGATTGAGCTCTTTAACAGCGAAATTTGATCTAGCAAAGTATTCTCCTTACAATGTTATAAAAAGAGAAATATAAGAAGCATGTGTTAATGTTTCCTCTAAATGATCTACTAACATAGTATATTAAAATTTACAAGAATGCAGAGACACGAGCCTCAAACTCTACGAAGTCAGTATAAGCGATGTAGGCGGCATAACAAGTTAAAAACCAAGTTGTGAAAGGCTGTCTCAATTCTCAAGAGAATGTGGAAGACGAAAGCTTGCAGGAAACATACTTTTTAAGTTTTAACTAGGACTTCTAAGTTCAACGTCCTCTCTTAGTAGTTCCGTTTATTGTTTAAACCTTAATGTTGCGAATAATAGACGCTTGAACACGATGATATGATCACCTACAATACACCTACTGAAGTCACTGAGGAGCTGCAAGCGGGGCACAAGGAAGGGGGGAAGAATCTGGGAAAGGATGGATATACCGTTAGAATTGGAGATGAGGTGGCATGAATGAGTCAGAAACTCAAATAATGCTGTTATGAGGTTGTTATGGATGTACAGCTGTAATTACATCTCCATTTATATATTTCCATTTCCTTTTATTTATGTAATGCAAGAATATAGTGACTCACAGTACTATATATATAGTTGGATTCTCTGTAATGAGATCATCAATATATTACACAAATTTCCCTCTCTAAAAATCCTCAACTCTTATTCTCTCTTATTTTCTCTATGTGAAAGTGCTCTTGTTTCATTGATATTGTCCTCGAGAATTCTCTTCTTTCTTGCTGATATTCTCAGGAGTTATCAATCCAAGTCTTCATCTCTCTTGTAGAGGTCGGTGCAGGAAGTTACATTCAAGGTAACATATCATTGGTATCGAGAGCCGAACGTTCCTCGGTGTGGAAATGGTGCAAACAAGGAGTAGTGATGGTGATGCGAAACATTTGCGGCGAGCTCCGAAATTAGAATCTTCCCCGAAAGGTATGTAAGAAGATCAAAATCGAAAATTAGTGAAGCTTGTAATAACAACGGCTTAAACATAGATAGAAACGCTAGATCCATTCTTTGAAATGAATGATTTGATGTGTGGATTGTCGTAAGTGTCTAAACCGATAGGCGACGAGAATGGGTGAAGAAGGATCACTTGGGGTGAGAATCCACACTCCAAATGGCAGTGATAAGGGATCTCACAACCATTATCGGTATTCTACTAGATTAACTAAAGTAGAATTCCCTAAATTTGATGGAACAAACCTTAAACCTTGGTTGTATAAGTGTTCTCAATTTTTTGAACTGGATAAGTTAGAGGATCCAAATAGAGTGAAAATAGCGACCATACACTTGGAAGGGAAGGCTCTTGTGGCATCAAACTTATGTGAAGAGAAAAGGGAGATCTACCCAACCTGGGATGATTATGTGAAGGATCTAACCATTAGGTTTGGAGAACCCTATGATGATCCAATGTCTGAACTGAAAGCATTAAGGCAAAATGGTTCAGTTCAGGACTATCATGATTGTTTTGATGCTATTGCCAGCAGGCTAGAATTGACTGAGAAGGATTTGTTGAGTTGTTATATTGGGGGACTGGATGATGAAATCCAGATGCAGGTGAGAATGTTTACTCCACAAACCATTCAGCATGCTCTATGTTTGGCAAAGTTGCAAGAATCAGCCAACAAATTCAGAAAAGCTAAAACACCTGGCAGACAACCACCCCTATTACCAACCCCTACCCACACCAAGCCTTTCCAAAACACTTACCACCACAAAAATAACCAAAACACACCATACAACCCTCGATCCAAAACCCTGAACACCACAAATAACCAAACTAACCCCACCTCAACCAACAAAAGAACCTATACCTCAGCTGAATTCAATGACAGAAGAGCTAAGGGTCTATGTTTTTGGTGTGATGAGAAGTATGAAATTGGTCACAAATGCAAGGGTAGAAGACCTCGGCTATACCATCTTGAAGTAGAGGAAGAAATGGAGGAGGAAGTAGGGAAAGCGAAGGTGAAACCATAGCGGAAGATACCGGTACCCAATGTGCACACTGTCTGTACAAGCTATGGAGGGCATCACTTCTTTCCCGGACCATGAGGGTTACGGGGTACCATGGAAAAAAACCCTTACACCTATTGCTTGATAGTGGCAGTACACATAACTTTATTGATGCTTTGAGTAGCTCTCAAGTTGGATTGCGAGAATAGAAAATATAAACCCAATGTGGGTCAAGGTGGGCGATGGAGGACAATTGAAATGTGATTCTATGATAAAGGGGTTTGAATGGAGGATGCGAGGGCAAGGCTTTACTGGCGATCTATTGTTACTTCCACTTAGTGGGAGTGACATTGTGCTAGGGAGTTCAATGGTTTTCAACATTGGGTCCAGTTTTGTGGGATTTCAACAACCTAACTGTTGAATTTAAACACCGGGGAAGAAGGTGAGATTGAGGGGAGCTACAAACAAGGGATTGAAAGAAATCCAACCCGAGAAGATGTGCAAACCGTTACAAGGCACGGGAGAGCTTTCTATGATGCAAGTAGTTACACCATCATGGGAATGGACTCCCCAACTACAAGGAGTGCAACCGAAGAATGATGAATTACATCCTTCCATCACTTCTCTATTGAATGAGTTTGAGGATATTTTTGATGAACCTACTTGGACTGCCACCTCTAGACCTCACTTTGATCACAAAATTCCTCTCAAAGAGGGGACAGATGCAATTAACCTCGGACCTTATAGATACCCTACATCACAAAAAGATGTAATTGAAGAGTTGGTGCGGGAGGCGATAGACCGGGGCACAATAAGGGACAAAGAATAGCCCTTTTGCGGCTCCAAAGTGGTCTTAGTGAAGAAGAAGGACGGAGGGTGGCGTATGTGCATGGATTATAGAGCCCCGAATAAGGCTACTATAAAGGACATATTCCCCATTCCTGTCATAGAAGAGTTGCTTAACGAGTTACAAGGCACACAATATTTTTCTAAGATCGACTTGAAGTCGGGGGTACCATCAAATCGGAATGCACAATGATGATATACACAAAACCGCATTCAAAACTCACATGGGCCATTATGAGTACTTAGTCATGCCTTTTGGGCCGACAATGCTCCATCAACATTTCGGGCACTCATGAACTATGTATTCAAGTCATTTCTTAGAAAGTTTGTACTTGTCTTTTTTGATGACATTCTTGTGTATAGTCCCACTTGGCGAGAACATATAGGTCACTTACACCAAGTTTTTGAAGTTATGAGGAAGAATTCTCTCGAGAGCCAACAAGAAGAAGTGCACATTTGTGGCGACCCAGATCAATTACCTGGGTCACATTATCTCACAACAAGGGGTCACAACTGAACCAGATAAGATTCAAGCGGTGGTTGATTGGCCAATACCCACCACATTGAAGCAGCTGAGGGGATTCCTTGGTCTTACCGGATACTACAGGAGATTTGTGGAAGGTTATGGCGTATATGTAGACCCCTGACTAATTTGCTCAAGAAAAATTCATTCTACTGGTCAGCAGAAGCAGAAGAAGCTTTCTACAAACTCAAGCAAAAGATGGTGACTCCACCAGTCTTAGCACTACCTAACTTTCAGCAACCCTTTCTTATTGAAACTGATGCATCAGGAGGAGGTATTGGAGCTGTGTTGATGCAGGGAGGACACCCCATAGCCTACAGTAGCAAGGCTTTGTCTGAAAGGAATGCTCGACTTTCACTTATGAGAGAGAGCTTCTAGCTATCATATTTGCAAGTGAAAAAATGGCATCATTATATAATGTTGCAACCCTTTGTCATCGGGACGGACCCAGCAAAGTTTGCGGTATCTGCTAGACCACAAACTAGCCACTCCATTCCAACAGAAGTGGCTATCAAAATTGGTTGGGTATGACTATGTAGTGGATTATAAACAGGGGGCAGAAAACAAAGCTGCTGATGCTTTGTCCAGGATACCTTGTAGTGAGCTACATGCTACTGTAGTCACCTCAATGTACTCCAACTTACTTGAAGAAATCAAGTTACATTGGCAGGCTAATCCTAACCTAATGAAGGTTATCCAAGACCTGCAAGTTGATCCTACATCTCACCCCCATTACAAGTGGAGAGAGGGCCAATTGAGGAGAAAAGGCGATTAGTCATTGGAAATGACCAAGAATCGAGGAACAAAATTTTGCTGTGGTTGCATGATTCCACAAGGAGGGCATTCAGGGATACTAGCAACACTTAAAAGGGTTCATAGCATGTTCTTTTGGGCGAGAATGAAACAGTCTATCACTGAGTATATCAGGAATTGCACAGTTTGTCAAAGGTGCAAATATGATCACAGTGCTTCTCCTGGCTTATTACAGCCATTACCTGTGCCACAAGGGGTCTGGGATGACATTACTATGGATTTTATTAAAGGACTTCCTAAATCGGGAGGCAAGGAAGTCATAATGGTGGTGATTGATCGTTTGAGCAAATATGCTCACTTCATAGCTCTTTCTCATCCCTTTACAAATTGCATAAGTGGCTCAGGCTTTCCTAGACCATGTCTATAAGTTACATGGTTTCCCTAAGACCATAATATCTGACAGAGATAAAATTTTCATTAGTAGCTTCTGGAAAGAGTTCATGAGATTGCAAGGAGTTACTCATCTTCTCTCAACTGCTTATCATCCTCAGACAGATGGTCAATCTGAGGTATTGAACGGATGTGTAGAGACATACTTGAGGTGCATGAGTAGTGAAATCCCTCAAGAATGGGCTAGGTGGCTTTCCCCAGGCGGAATTTTGGTATAACACCACTTTTCATACCGCAATACGAAGACTCCCTTTGAAATACTCTACAATTAACCTCCACCACTCCATAGGCCTTATCTTATCAAGCAAGTTCGGTGGAAGCGAAGATAGAAGTCTCGCAACACAAGGAGCAAATGATACAATTGCTCAAGGAACACATGACCGGAGCTCGAACGTAATGAAGCGGCTTGGCGACAAGCATAGGTCGACGAGAGAGTTTACTATTGGTGACTGGGTTTATTTAAAACTGCAACCTTACAGGCAGTTTTCAGTGGAGTCTAGATCCAAGCAGAAGCTTGCTGCTAGGTATTATGGACCTTATCAGGTGATTAAGAAGGTGGGACAAGTTGCTTACACATTGCAACTACCCCCTACCTCCAGGGTACATCCCACATTCCATGTCTCTCAGCTTAAGAAACATCATGGCCCCCCTCCCACCTCTAACCACTCTCTCTCCCGAGGTCACACCCGATGATAGTCCAAAATACCCACTAGCAATCATTGATAAAAGGACAAGTGAAAAGGCACAACCATGCTGTTGTTCAATGGCTCATCCACTGGTCTCATACAGGGCCTGAAAATGCTACATGGGAGGATGCTGCTGGACTCGAAGAACAATTTCCCACATTTGATCCTTGGGGTCAAGGATCAGCTCAAGGGGGGAGTATTGATATGATCACCTACAATACACCTACTGAAGTCACTGAGGAGCTGCCAGCAGGGCACAAGGAAGGGGGGAAGAATCTGGGAAAGGATGGATATACCGTTAGAATTGGAGATGAGGTGGCATGAATGAGTCAGAAACTCAAATAATGCTGTTATGAGGTTGTTATGGATGTACAGCGGTGATTACATCTCCATTTATATATTTCCATTTCCTTTTATTTATGTAATGCAAGAATATAGTGACTCACAGTACTACATATATAGTTGGATTCTCTGTAATGAGATCATCAATATATTACACAAATTTCCCTCTCTAAAATCCTCAACTCTTATTCTCTCTTATTTTCTCTATATGAAAGTGCTACTGTTTCATTGATATTGTCCTCGAGAATTCTCTTCTTTCTTGCTGATATTCTCAGGAGTTATCAATCCAAGTCTTCATCTCTCTTGTAGAGGTCAGGTCTGGGAAGTTACATTCAGTAACATATCACACGATTATTATATATATCCATCTTTTACAGAAAAACATCTTTTTCCGATGATATAAAAAATAATGAGATCTACTTAACACCACGACAAAAAAAAAAAAAAAAACTTTACCCAGTTTTTTGGTAGTGGAAAATCAACTCTCCAAATCACACCAATCAAAAAGAAAAGGATCGGCGCATGGCCTTGGAAACTCCTCTGGACAGTATATTAAACACTGCTTAACTAGCTAGCTTTGGTAAACCAAATGTCTCCCACCTTCCTTCACATCAATAACTTCACTGCTGCTTCCATTACAACACTGTGTCTTTAATCTTTTGCACTAATAATACCTTCACTCGTTAAATTTTTTTGGTAAACCCAAAGTCTTTTACTCTTTACACTCTAATATGCAACTCTGCAACTCCCACCAGTAATCACTTATTACTACTTCACTAAGTATACTCCTTTAAAATTTACTCAAGTGTTTCTTCCCTATAAATACCCACCTAATTCTTTGGAATTTCATCATCTCAATTCTCACATTATCCTCTGCTCCAAACCAGCAACATTTTCTCTTCTTTTCCAAAAATGGGACGTAATAACAAGCAAAAGTCCAACGACAAGCCTCCATCTTTTAGCCAAAATACCATGTCCATTGTACCTACAAACTCCGTTACTCCTGTCCTTCATGTTCAAGACGATCATGACATTACACCACTTTCTTTCCTTCCACCACCACTTATCTCGTCGTACAATGACCGCATTCGTCCTCTACTCGACGCAGTCGACAAGCTACGTAACCTTAAAGTCATGAAGGAAGGAATTCAGCTCCCTACTATCGTCGTCGTTGGCGATCAATCCTCTGGCAAGTCAAGTGTGCTAGAGTCTCTAGCTGGTATTAGCCTCCCTAGGGGCCAGGGTATATGCACCCGGGTTCCACTCATCATGCGGCTTCAGCATCACTCGAACCCGGATCCAGAACTTTTTCTTGAGTACATGGGCAAGACAGTGAAAACTGATGAAAGTAATGTGTCTGAGGCTATCAACTCAGCTACCCAAGAAATTGCGGGTAATGCTAAGGGAATATCAAACAACCCAATAACGTTAGTAGTCAAGAAAAATGGTGTCCCTGACTTAACAATGGTTGATCTGCCTGGGATTACCCGGGTTCCAGTCCACGGACAGCCTGACAATATATATGATCAAATCAGAGAAATCATTATGGAGTATATCACCCCTGAAGAGAGTATAATTTTGAATGTTTTATCAGCTAATGTCGATTTTTCGACGTGTGAGTCTATCATGATGTCCCAAAGTGTGGATAGAACAGGGCAGAGGACTCTAGCTGTTGTAACAAAAGCTGATAAAGCTCCTGAAGGCTTGCTTGACAAAGTAACCAATGATGATGTGAGTATTGGTCTTGGTTATGTGTGTGTTCGAAACAGGATTGGAGATGAAGCCTATGAAGAAGCGCGGATTGAAGAGGCAAAGTTGTTTGATTTCCACCCTCTACTGTCGAAGATCGACAAGTCGATTGTCGGGATACCAGTCTTAGCTCAAAGACTGGTGAATATTCAAGCTATAATCATCTCAAAATGTTTGCCTAATATAGTTAAGCAAATCAATGATAAGCTGAGCTTATATGCTGCTGAACTTGATAAGATGCCAAAGAATTTGTCCTCTGTTGCTGAGGCTATGGCAGCCTTCATGCAGGTGATGGGATCGGTGAAGGAATCACTAAGGAAGATTCTCATAAGAGGTGAGTACGATGAGTACCCTGAAGATTCTCATAAGCATTGCACTGCACGATTGGCTGAAATGTTGGATGAGTTATCTGTGCTTACGAAGTCAGCAGGAAACAATGAAGATATCAAGTTGGGTAATTTTCTTATGGAAGAGATTCAAGTTCTCGAGGAAGCGAAGGGCATTGCGCTACCAAATTTCCTTTCTCGATCAGCTTTTCTCACTGTATTGCAGAGGAAAGTGCAGGGCATTTCTGAGATTCCTGTTGAGTTCATGATCAAGGTATGGAGTTACATCGAGGGTGTAGTTTTCTCGATTCTAGCACATCATTGTGATAATTATCCAACACTTCAGTGTTCCAGCAGAAGAGCAGCTAGTAATCTGTTTTCTCGGCTGAAAGAGAATTCAGTTTATCGTGTTAAGGAAACTGTACAGATGGAAATGTACGCTGATTATACTTGCGATCCAGAATATTTATCTGCTTGGAATCGGCTCATGTTGCCTCAAGACACCTTCCTGAAAATAGTGGAAGGTAGCTTGACCGATGTCTATGGACATGTGATAACTAGCATGGAAATTGAAGGGCTCGGGAAGGTTGATCTTGGGCATTTGAAGAACTATAAGCACTTAGCTCAGCAAGCATTTGACATGAAGATGAGAATGATGTCATATTGGAAAATTGTACTGAAGAGGGTAGTTGATTCAATGGCCCTCTACTTGCTTTTCAGCATTCAGAACTTGGTTAACAATGAGTTGGAGTTGGAGATCGTGAATGAGATGATAGGCTATGGTGGAGGGATTGAGAGGATGCTGGAAGAATCGCCATCTGTAGCAGGAAAACGTGAGCGGCTGCACAAGAGTATTAAGTTACTCAAGGAATCAAAAGAGGTTCTTGCGAAGATCATGGATAGAATTGCAGTTATTGAGTGAGTGAATCTTGGTAATGTGGTATGAAACTATGAATAAGGGCGGATAAGAGAAGTATGAAACGGCTTGCTTTTTCTTTTGTGGTTTACCGTTCTTTTTTCTTATGTTGTGTTCTTTTAGTGAATTAAGGTGTTCAATCCTTACTTTTGGGCTATATGTTAGCATTTCAAGTTTCTTGTTTTCACATCCCTGGATATGGTAATATAATGCGCTATTTTGATTATGTTGTTCAATTGGTAGCAATGTCTAAAGAGTAGTTGATTCTTGTCCAGTTTTCTTTTAGCAAATCATACTACTAAGTTTAATAACTAAATTTTATTATCCCCCCTAAAAAAAAGGAACTCAATACTCTTTTCCAGTATACCATCCTGAAACCTTGTATTACATTTTAGAAATTCACAGGTCTGCCAATCCGGTTAAATCCATTTCAGAAGAACATGAGTCTCGACTCGAGTTCAAGTTTCAATCTGCCAGACTACGAAGGGCTAGTAGTGTTTTTCAAAAATCGTAGGGCTTTATTCTGTTTATATTGATAATAGTCACCCAAAACGCAGCATAACAACTCACCTGAAGGCTAAAGCCATTGAAAACTTAAACTTCCATTGCAAAATTTGTAGGGAAATATTCATATTTAAGCAACTAGGCCAAATTAAACGATGACACAGACAACTTCCTTCACTTAACAAAATTACACATTAATTGGTAAAGTTTAGCTAGATAGCACTAATTTGTTATCACCAAAATTAATATTAAACTTGCATGAATCCTCACAAGTCACAAATAACAAGATTACAACCCCACTGGGCAGTTTATAAAAGCTGCTATTAGGCTATATTAACAGAGAAATATAACAAATATCAGCAGCAACTCAGGAATTGATATAAAGCAAAAAAAGAAACAGTTCATAGAACTTCCTGCACACCATTCATACATGAATACAATTATTTAATCTTAAATCAAGTTATTCAGAATGAGGTCATTTCAACAAGATCCATATTCAGAACCACTCATTCAATTTTTGTACTGAAATTTCATAACAGCATAGCTATAATTTGCAAATTACCGCTCTTACATCATAAGGTGTGTGCCATAAATCGTTGGACCTCAAAAGAGGAAGCGCCAGGGCCAACATCAGAAAAGAACGTGTTTGAACTTGAGGAACCATCATGCTTACTCGATTCCTTCATCACTCCCTTGCCAACCATAGAATTTGGTTTTGTTGAATAAGGCACGTGAGCTGACCTAATCTCATCTAGCATCGTTGCAACTTCCTTCATGGTAGGCCTTTCTTTCCCATTCATATTCAGGCATTGTCTTGCAAGGTCAGCAACAGCCATAAATTCCTCCTCCTTTCCCTCCTCTAGAACTCGAGCATCTAAAATATCAGGGAGTCGAGAATTTTCCATGTGGAGAAGAAATTCAACGGCTAAACTTATCCACCCTCCATCTTGGGTGGGGCAAATTGGTTTCTTGCCAGTTATGAGCTCAACAAGGACTACACCAAAGCTGTAAACATCACTTTTCTCAGTGAATTGATTAGACTGAAAGTACTCTGGATCCAAATAACCATACGTCCCCATAACACAAGTAGTCACATGAGTCTGCTCAATGTCAATGGCTTTTGATGTCCCAAAATCTGAAACTTTTGCTCTGAATTTGGCATCCAAAAGTATGTTAGACGACTTGATATCTCTATGATATATAGGAGCAGATGAAGATGAATGCAGGTATGCTACAGCAGCAGCTGATTCTGCTGCCATTTCTAAACGCATCTTCCAAGTAACATGAAAATCTTCACTTGCATGATGGATATGCTGATAAAGAGTTCCATTTTGAATAAACTCATACACGAGCATAGGGACTTCCGTCTCTAAACAACAGCCTAGTAATTTGACCACGTTTCGATGATTAATTTCAGATAGAACAACGACTTCATTGATGAATTGTTCTAGCTGATTGTTATCTATTATTCTAGACTTCTTAATGGCCACTATTCCCCCATCTTTTAATATCCCCTTATAAACTGTGCCTTGGCCTCCTTGACCAAGGATTCTGTTTTTGTTGAAGTTGTCAGTGGCCTTCTCCAACTCTGTGACAGGAAAAACTTTCGTTCTATGGGAAGCGCCATCACTAGAACATATTTGTTGTTGCAACAACAAGCCACCGTTTCTCTTAAAGTAATTAGATTTGCGCCTAACCGCCTTCCTCCTCTTTATCACTCTATAGAGGAAATAGCAACCAAAGAGCAATATCATTAATCCCAAGCCTAAGCTGAATCCTGAAAGTATTATCACAAAAATGTATAGAAAGTTGAGATGAGGTGTTAGATTCACAAAAGTCTGGCTAAAGAAAATTTGAATATGAGAACATATTTATGTGAAGCAATAATTACTCCACTTGACAAGACTTCATACATTAATGAATTATGATCTATCCTAATATGAATGCCCAGCTTTTAATGACGCCAGATAATTACTTGCTATGGTAATTACTTCACAAGTGACCGGATCTAAAATCAAATTGTTTATGATAAAGAAAATAGAGTAACAAAGTAGCAATACGGCAACAACTACGATGTATTTAGGAATCGAGATTGTAGTCTAGTAGATGTTTATATACATCAAAAACTCAAACTATAGTTGTTGCGATACGCAAAGATGCCGAGCTGGACATCTGAACTAGGTTCGCAACACTTAAGGGGGAAGCTTGTCATAGTCATGTAAGATCATTACTAGCTAGAGATTTATTTGAATGTCCACCAATATCCATTTTTTGCGTCACTTAATGGATACAACATCCTAGAAGTATGGGTAAAACTGAAATATAAAGACGACACAAACTGAGATATGAAAGCTATAGAATAGATAATTGGCAATTTAATAAATAAAACCTGAAAATAAATTTAACCAATTTCAGTAAATGAAGTTCTTACCAAGTACTGATCCCCACTTTAGTAATGGATTCTTCAAACAGTAATAATTATTTGAAGACAACTTGAAAGTATGGTCACAACCATATCTGCACTTCCTACACTCCCTCATAACTAAGACAAAGAGGAGTCGATTAGTTTACCACTTTACGTCAACATTATGGAAAATGTTAATGTGATAGAGAAACACATTGTTTACCTTGGCATCCATTGGGAGCATAAGGGTTTCCTTCATAATTATACCAGCAACCACAATCACCTTCATAACAACGGATATAATTACTCGTATAAGATGCCAAAGTGGGCACACAATCACCTTCATAACAACTGATTTGATTACTCGTATAAGATGCCAAAGTGGCCACCAATGAAGCTGGAGCAGTCCATTTCAATATCGTTGGGACTGTGCTCTTGGCAAACTTTTTCACAAAACGTCTGTCAATTAATCCGACTTTCATATCACAAGCAGAAGAAACTGCTTCTAACTGATAAAAGTCAGGATTGTTGCTAGAGTAGGCTTGAGCTTGACAACATCCAATCCCATAGCAACCCTTCATAGCAAAGTCGACAGTATCATTACCACAAATGGTAGCACATCCAGTCAAAATATTGTTTCTCCTATCTTTCATGACAACGCTCCCACCACAGCCCTCCATCACAAGAGCATTGTAATCTGTGGAGAAAACATATGGACTTCCGGAAAGGTCGATGCTAACATTAGACCTACACGTACCATGGTGAGGAGTCCCTACACTAATAAGTTGCTTCTTGTCCATCTCACCTGTCAATCGAGGATCCCTGCCATCCCAATTTATATCCATCACTTCCAGATTGAACTTGCGCAGGAATGGTTTATGGGGATCGGATGAATGATCACAGGTGATCTCATACGATCCATTGTAAAAACAATTGGCACCAATTCCAAAAGGATATGGAATCAGTACATTACCGCATAGTTCTAGGCAACCAGGCTTCGCAATGGTTGGAGGCCAGGAAGATGCTGTCAGCTGCAGTAGTGAGTCCAGCAGCAGCAGAAGAAGAAGAAAGGACATCATAAGTGTGTAAATTTGAACTGTATGAAATCCTATTTGGCTCTTTTTTCTTCTTTCCTTCCTGAGATAATCTTTGAATGGGATTCACTTGAGAGGAGATAAGGGGAAATCATCAAATGAGTCTCATGAGGTTTGATCTCTAAACTTTAGGGATATGAGGTGGAAAATAATGCCACTATTTAACAACCTCAACTTCAATTCCCTACTTTATTACAAAGACTTAAATCCTTTATCCTTGGGACTTTTCTAAGTAAACGTTCCCTGTCCGGCTGTCCCGGTACCTTGTGTTGTGTCTTCTTCTGCAGGACACCAATACCATAATTTAGTGAACAAAACTACAAAAGCAATGTTGGTCGCCCGTTGAACAAAACTACAGAAGAGTCCAGTCTCACAATCCAGTCCCTTTCAGTAACCAGTAACCACGCAACTACACAAGTCTAATCACAAATAGTACTAGAAATAAAGGAATATAAATAGGAAATGTCAAGGCGACAAGGCCTGGTCAGTATTTAAAGGGGGCACGGCAGGTTAGCGTCAGGGCCAATCCATAATGGGTCGTGCCGGGTCAAGGCCGATCGACCTGAAGCTTAATTATTAAAAAAATCAGTAATGACTAATGAGACAATAAAGAGAGAAAATGTATTAAACCATTCGAAGGCTTCAAGAAAATTGTGAGGTGTAAAGGAGGAAAGGAGATAAATCGAAAAAATACAAAGAACAATAAATAAAAACACTACACTCATTGTAGATGCCTTAGTATGGAGTGAGGCGGAGAGAGAAACTTAAGGCTTCGGGTTCGGGTGGGATTGGTTATGGAGGTGAGTAAGAGTGAGAGCTAGCTGAATGTTGAAGCTACTGCTCAGCTTAGCAGCTCCAGTCATCAACTCAGCCAGCTCAACTCAGAGCTTCTAACTGCCCAGGGGACAAGCTCCTGATTTCTAGGGAGTTAGTTAGATTCATTTTTAGATATTTTTATCTGATGTAAGAACTCTCTCATCTCTCAAGTTGTATATATAGTGTAAGAGGATGAGAATTACAGCTAATTCTCTTACTTCAATTCATTTCCATTTCAGTCTCTTATTCTCTCGTTTTCTCTCTCTAAAGCTGATGTTAATTCCAGCTTGTATAATCTTGATAATTCAATGAAATTTAATCTTCATATGTTGCAAATTTCAATATGGTATCAGAGCTTTTGTAATCTGCCAATAATTCCGCGAAATTCTTACTGTTTTTCTTCGATTCATTCCTATTTTCTCTGATTTTGTTCTGAGAATCTCAATCTGAAATTCTGAAATCTTCTTTTATTCATCAAAATCATCTCAAATCTTCTTTCTATTCTTCTTTTGATCCTGATAAAATGCCAGAATCATCAACATCATCAACAGATTTCACTCAAAATCCAAACAATGAGTATTATCTGAGTAATGCAGATGTTACAACCTCAAAATTAGTGACAGAATTGTTTGATGGCAATGGATTCAATGATTGGCAAAGATCGATGATCATAGCTTTATCAGCGCGCAACAAATTGTGTTTCGTTGATGGATCTCTTACTGCTCCAGAATTATCAGATCCTAAGTTCAAAATATGGACAAGGTGTAATAATCTGGTAATTTCTTGGATTCTGGCTTCTTTACAACCTTCTATTGCAAGAAATGTTTTATATTTCAAAACAGCAAAAGATATATGGATTGATCTGGAAGAACGATTCAGTCAATCATCTGCTCCTCAATTATATTCAGTTCAACAGAAATTGAGTGAGCTTCCACAAGATGCAGATGAACACATCTCATCATTTTTCACAAAAGTAAAATGCTTTGGGATCAACTGGATAGTTTGGATCCTTTACCTTCTTGTTCATGTTCTGGTTGCAAATGTACCTTGACTAGCAAACTT
Organism: Beta lomatogona; assembly: GCA_947646795.1. Lineage (NCBI taxonomy): Eukaryota > Viridiplantae > Streptophyta > Magnoliopsida > Caryophyllales > Amaranthaceae > Beta > Beta lomatogona. Next base: position 142,374 of record CANSNZ010001374.1, on the reverse strand, counting down.
ATTCAGTCACAGCAAACATCTAGGTTGATTCAGTTTCTTATGAAGGTGAACAACAAGTACTCTCATACAAAGAGTACAATTCTGATGATGCAACCTCTTCCTTCTGTTTCTAAAGCTTATTCTTTGCTGTTACAAGAAGAACATCACAAGGAGGTAAGTAATGATCAATCTCATGATATTGCTGCATTCTCAGCCAGAAATTACAATGAATCCAAAGGTTTTAAACCTGTTTATCAATCTTCTGCTAGTAAACAAAGTTACAATGGAGGTAAATCTAATCTCAAGAAATCTCTATTATGTGAACATTGTAAAATGACAAATCATACTGTGGATAAGTGCTTCAAAATCCATGGATATCCTTCCAATACAAGGAGAAATCAGAAAAGAGGAGTAAAGAAATGTTTCGGTCATATTCAAGATGAAGATTCTCATTCTCTATCTCGAGAATTCATCCGATTTGCCGCAAAATCCCCCGTCCCGATCAATACAAAGAGACTCATGGAGGTTCTCAATGTTAACAAGCCCGCAAACCAAGTGACAATAATGCCGGAGGTTCTCGTTTCACTTGGTTTAGCAACCAAAGACACATTCGGCGTAAATTCTCGTCTTATTATCATCTCTAAATTCCAAATGGATCTTGGATAGCGGAAGCAACATATCACATGTGCTCTAATCTTGATGCATTCTCTTCATATGAACTCGTGCAAGATTTGAATCATTACATTACTATCCCTGATGGAACAAAAGTTCAGGTGCAAAACATAGGTTCTGTCTATTTAGGACCTCATATTATTCTTCAAAATGTGTTGCATGTGCCTGGATTTCAATTCAATTTGATTTCAATTTCCAAGTCATGCAAGGATTCTTCTTATTCTCGTATCTTTCAATCATGATACATGTCTCGGTTCAGACTATTCTCGAACAAGCATATAATGCTTGGTAAGTTGAATCAAGGTCTATACAGCCTCTCTCCGTAACTCATCGCCTCCCGCTTCTCCTGGGTGAATCTACCGTACAACATGCTAGTGGTTGTTTTTCTACCGTCGAAGAGGCCAAACTCGTGGCACTCTCGGCCGGACATTTATCTTTTAACTAATAAAGAATGTCAAGCCTTCTCTGGATATTCAAGGTTGTTTAATCGATGCCTTATGTCAAATATGTCCTATGGCTAAGCATACTAGATGTTCTTTTCCTAGTAGTAGTATCAAGAGTTGTAAGCCCTTTGATTTGTTACACATTGATGCGTGGGGCCATACAAAAATAATACACACTCGGTCACAATTAGTTTCTCACTATTGTAGATGACTATACAAGAGTCACATGGATACATTTCCGATGAAATCTAAGTCTCGATTCAAGCACATTTGATGTCTCAGCTTCTTACTTATGTCGACACTCAATTCAAGCACTAAAGTCCTTGCAATTAGATCTCGATAATGCCCTGATTTATGTGAAGGGGACATGAAAAATCTTTTATTGCACAAAGGCATCATACATCGACTAGTTGCCCTAACACACCACAAAGAAATGGTGTGGTTGAAAGGAAAACATAGGCATTTACCGGAGATTGCCGTGAGCCTTATTGTTTCAATCAAGAGTTCCTATTCAATATTGGAGTGAATGTATTTTTACAGCCACCTACTTGATTAATAGAATGCCATTAAGGAGCATAGGATTTATGTCTCCTTATGAAAGGCTATTCTCACGAAAACCAAATATAGATCATCTAAAAATATTTGGTTTGCCATGCTATGTTTCTACTTCTACTGCCAAAAAAGTAAATTTGATCCCAAGGCAGCTCCCTGTGTTTTTCTAGGATATCCATCCTCACAGAAAGCCTATAAAGTTCTTAATCTCCTAACTAACAAAATAATTGTTAGTAGAGATATTACATTCTATGAAAAACATTTTCCTTTTCATTTTTCCTCTAATCCTACCTCTACATATCCTAATAAATTGTTTTTACCAAGCTTACCACACCTTTTACATCATTTGATATGAACACGGATTTGTTCATATATCCTACTACATCTTCTCAAAATTCTTCTTCTCCAACTTCTATTTCTATGAACCCTCTTACTCCTTCTACTACAAATTCTATTCCTATCAGTTTTTCTCCGCATACTTCTTCACATTCTTCTCCCCTGTCATTACGCTTCCTGCTCCTAGAAGATCAACCAGGACTCACAAACTACCTACTCACTTAAATAATTACATTTGTAACAATTCTATTTCCTCTCCTTCTCACTGGTGTAATCTAGTGTCTTTCTCTCAACTTCCTAGTCATCATCAATCTTTCATTGCCAGTCATCTTTCTTTTTCTGAACCAGCCACATATAAAGAAGCTTCATGTGATCCAGGTTGGGTTGAAGCCATGGGTAAAGAGTCGACAACTCTAACCAATACAAGCACTTGGGAAATTGTTCCACTTCCTAAAGGGAAGAAACCCATTGGTCGCAAATGGGTATATAGAGTCAAATTGAAGAAAGATGGGTCGCTTGAAAGGCTCAAAGCAAGACTGGTAGCCAAGGGTTTTACTCAAAAGTATGGAATAGACTTCCATGAAACATTCTCTCCAAGTGGTTAAGATGTCCACAATGTGAGATGCATCATAGCTATTAAAGAAGTAAAAAATGGAATTTGTTTCAACTTGATGTAAACAATGCTTTTTGCATGGTGAGTTGAATGAAGAAGTTTATATGAGGATACCGAATGGTGTCAAGCTCCTCCCCCGGTCATGTTTGCAAACCGAAAAGATCCTTATATGGCCTTAAACAGAGCTTCGAGGCAAGTGGTTTGTAAGATTGTTAGCCGAACTACAAGTTCAAGGTTTTGCACAATCAAAAAATGATTACTCTCTTTTTCTTAAAAAGGGAAGGATCGAGTCTTACTATTGCTTGCAGTTTATGTTGATGATATCATCATCACAGCTCTAATGAAGCTACAATTCAAGCTCTCAAAGATCATTTACACTCCACTTTTAGTATCAAGGTTCTAGGCTTATTGAACTTCTTTCTGGTATAGAAGTCGACTATTCTCCGAAGGAGTGGTTCTTTCTCAAAAAAAAAGTTCACAAAAGAAATGATTGAAGAGTGTGAACTTGATGTCTCTAAGCCAACAAACACTCCTCTTCCCTTCAATCTTAAGCTCTTATCCGATGAAGGTGCTATCTATGACAATCCAACTTTCTATGTATGCTTTGTTGGTAAACTTAATTTCTTGACACATACAAGACCCGACATTGCTTTTGCAGGACAATATCTCGCTCAATTTATGCATTGTCCTAGAATTCCACACCTCAAAGCTCTCACTCATACCTTGAGATATGTTAACCATATTACTGCCAAGGTACTTCTTCTTACTAGCTACTAATCGCATCACTTTACAAGCATTCAAATGACTCGGATCGGGCTTCATGTCCTACTTCTAAGATCCAGAATAGAGCTATATTCTTTTGCTTGGTAATTCACCTATTAGCCGGAAATCAAAGAAACAAGGAACAGCTTTCTAAAAGTTCATCGGTAGGCGGAATACGTGGCTATGGCCCATGCAAAGCAAGTGAAGTTACATGGATGGTTAGGCCCCTAACTCGAACTAGGTGTTCTTAATCTTACCCCTGTTGTTTTACATTGTGACAATCGCCGCCTATTCATATAGCTAAGAATCCAGTTTTTCATGAAAGGACCAAACATATCGAGCTTGATTGTCACTTTACAAGGGACAAGGTTCTTGAAGGTTTACTTCAACTAAGTTATTTACCTACACAAAACCAGTTAGCTGATGTTCTCACAAAGATTTTGCCTTCTGCTCAGCATCAGCGGCTTATTTCCAAACTTGGCATGGATCCTCTTTCTTCCATCCCAAGTTTGAGAGGGGGTGTTGAAGCTACTGCTCAGCTTAGCAGCTCCAGTCATCAACTCAGCCCGCTCAGCTCAGAGCTTCTAACTGCCCAGGGGACAAGCTCCTGATTTCTAAGGAGTTAGTTAGATTCATTTTTAGATATTTTTATCTGATGTAATAACTCTTTCATCTCTCAAGTTGTATATATAGTGTAAGAGGATGAGAATTACAGCTAATTCTCTTACTTCAATTCATTTCCATTTCATTCTCTTATTCTCTCGTTTTCTCTCTCTAAAGCTGATGTTAATTCCAGCTTGTATAATCTTGATAATTCAATGAAATTCAATCTTCATATGTTGCAGATTTCAATACTGAATGATTTCACACGTGTGGATGAGTTGTTAGACAATCACTTATGGTGTAATAGTTATTCCCCAAGAATTTTTGTATGTCTTTTGGTAGGCGACAATAATGATAATGAAGTTATGTGTATTATTAAACAATGTATATGTAATTTTTCTCAGCAGAGTGCTTGTTTGATTCACATAAATTATGTTAAGGAATTTTTGATATAACCACATTATATTTTACCCACTTTGAAAATAACCACCTTATACTTCTTTTTTTTGTATTTTACCACCTTAACTTTACTAATTTCTTAAATTTCACCACCACTTAACACTTTCCATTTAAAATTATGTTTTCCCATTTTCTTCCTCTTTATGTCTCTTCGACGGTCCATGTAATCTTTGAAATTTCATCGTAGATTGAATATCAAAGTCGTTATATGAATTTGCCCTCTCCTAATTGAAAATTTAGTTGGGAGAATTTTGACGATTGAGAGAGATTTGAGATTTTTTTTTTTTTTTTTTTTTAAGGGAACCTCAAAAGAGGAACTATATTAATAAATCGGAAACCACAACACTGGAAACAATGTCCAGGAAAGTATCCACCCAACACCTACAACCAAACTACACAGGTTGGAGATGAGCAAGAACATGAGCCAGAGCCAACCTATTACCGGAACGCTTAACAAAAGACCAAACTACAACATCAAAATAACTAACAAAGGCTAGCTACAATATCCTTAATGAGTAAATAAAAATCACTAGCTCATGTCGACTTTCGCTTGAGAGCATTAATCACTTGTAGGCAATCGCTTTCAATCACTAGCTTGCGGACCCCCAAACGCTTGGCCAGACGAGCCCCCTTCCAACACCGCCGAGCTTCGCAATTCGAGGCTCGCAACTCACTTCTTTGTTGCAAAGACCGCACACCCACACACCCCTCCCCCGCCGTCCCTACACACATCCCCCACTCCAACACCCATCACCCCAACCACACCAGCGTCAACATTGCACTTCACCCAGCAACCTGGATCCGGTACACCCAAACAGTCGCATGAAGGGCCTGCACCTTCGAACTCACGCTGGACTTGCAAGCTTGGGCTTCCTTCGCTTCCAAGATTTGAGATTATTGGGCAAGGTTCAGGGAGGAGTAATGGAAGAATCATGGAGTTATAGGATGGAATTAAGGGAAGTTAATATGTTGAGCCACGTTGGATTGGAAAAATAGACGGAAAACGTTAAGTGGTGGTGAAATTTAAGAAATTAGTAAAGTTAAGGTGGAAAAATAAAGATAAAAAAATATAAGGTGGTTATTTTTAAAGTGGGTAAAACATAAGTTGGTTATTATAAAAAAATCCTTATATTAACTTACCATAGGACATTTCGCTTCATAGAAGTCATTTCTCAGTCATGTGAGCTTCCCAAGACATCTTCAGTTCTTCACACATATGATTGACACAACTTTGGCATTGCACTTTTTTAGTAATTAACTATGAATTGTGATTTATCATGGGGAGAATGGGGAAAACCACGTCCTAGATTCCATGAGAATTTCGACTTATACCAAGAAAATCTCACTTTCCCCATCTCATCCATCTGATGCCAACCAAATACTTCTCTATTTTCACGCCATACAACTTTGTTTAATAATATCTTTAATTGCACATAATTAAAATTATAGAAATATGATATTATGAAAATACTCATTAAGATGAATCAAACAAGATATCACTTGCATATGTTATTTCTTACACATAAGAAATAACAAATCGAACAAGGTTAGTTGGTGATAAGTAGTTACTATACAAACGTAGCGTCTAAAATAATGGAGAAAGTATGTCGTATTTCCAATTTCTAGGAAGTCTCACTTCCAGTTTCCCCTATTTGGTCGCAACCAAACAAGTACTTCTATTTTTTTTTCCCTCTTATAGATTTCCATTACTTGTCAAAACAAAATTTGAACAAGGAAAAGGAAACCAAAACCCCCAACCACCACCCCCTTTGAAATTAAAAACGAAATTAAACCCCCGAAAACCCCTCCGACCCCTTTGAAATCCCCATCCACCACCCCACCCACCCCACCCTCACCACGACCATTCACCCCACCCACCCCTACCCTCACCACGACCATTCACCCTCTAAGTACTCTTTAGCAAATTGAATTTCATACGAGTTCATGTGGGAGTGGCAAGGAAAAGATAATTTTTTTATATTTAATTTAAAATTGGAAAATCAACTAATGAAATAGTGACACATGTCCGACTTACATGTTCATCAGGTTGCAACCAATTATGACCTACTCTAGTAAAATAAGTATAAAGATTGATATATTAAAAAAAATGATCTATAAGGATCGTTCTAGCCGGCATAAAACAACTTAACCGAACCAATTTAACCGAACCGAACCGAATCACCAAACTGAATGCAATATCGAATCAACCTGAATTAAATTATAATGATAATAATCCTAGGAAGTGAACTAATTGAATTGAACCGACTGGAACCGAACCAACTAGACTAAACGAATTGGAAACCAACCGAACCGAAATGAAAATAAAGTTGCGAAAAACAGCCCCTAAGTTGTATTGTTTCGGGAAAACCGTTGAGATTTTGTATTACTAGTATTTTTTGCACGCGATGCGTGCGCGAACATCTCAGTGATATTGTACATGTTTTTTGTTTTCAAAAATCGTAAGTTCTTTATTAAAAAAAAATGCTAGTAGTTTTAGTAGGAAATCCAAACAAGTAACATTGGAAACTTTTTTAAAAAAAAAAAGTTATATGAGAACTTCCTCTTCTTGCCCTCATTAAGCTATCTCTGGAAAAATAAAACATATAGGGTATAGAAAACCGTGGGCCTGTGAATCACCCAAAGTTTCCAAGAGTCTTCATATATTAAAGATTTTTGGTTAATTTTTCAAAGAGAAATGAGGCCCATTATTTAGATAAGGAGAAATTGGAGTATAAGAGAAATTGAGTGTCATGTTCCCACAAAAAGATGAGAGAGAAAGAAGTAGTGAGAGAAAGAAGTAGAGAGAGAAAGAGAAAAGAAGCAAGAAAAAAGCCCTAAGTCTCTATCTAAAAACCCTAGCCAGGAAAAAATTCCCCAATTCGATTCAGCGCATTCTTCTGCTATCAAGGATGGCATATTGTTCTTAGTCTTTTTCATCAAATCTCTATTATCAATACTAGTGGTAATTCTCAGAGTTAATTTCTCAAATATTTCCTCAATTCAGCCCACAAAATTTCACCAAATTGAAATTAAGAGTTCTTGGAAAAAATTCTCATTTTATGAGAATAATTCTCATCCTCTCTATGTAATGGTGCATCTAAGTGCTTCCTCTTCATTTTTAGGCTTTCAAGTTCAATCTTTTGATTGGATTAAAGGATTCATATTCCTTCCATTTAAATTCAAAGTTCGTTTAATGGCTAGGGTTTTTCGTTGGGTTTCTCTTTCAATAATTGGTGTGGGTCAAATTTTGTCGTTGTTTGTGGTGGTTTCCTTGCTGCCTATTGATGGGTTGCTTGTGGCTTTAATTGTTAGTGTTATCTTCTCTGTTTCAGATGAGAAGTTTTATTCACTAGTGCAAAGCTATGCTCGTTGTTAGTTCAAATGTCCTCTGCAGATATGAGTTTCAATCCGGTTTTTGTTCCGTTAGTAAAAAATGCTAGAATTTTTTTCAAGTCTATTTGGGTCATTAATGTGATAAGTAGAAAATTTGCCATTTCAATCGAGAACCTCTTCATTTACTCCATTCCAGGCCCCATAAGCTATTGGAATTGAGAAGAGTGCTCGTTACTCTATTTGCCCGTAGAAGGCTTCGTCTATTATTTACATCTGATCAATGATAAGAAAAATAGCAGGGGTTTCTTGCGAATAACTTTCGTAGTGTGGTTGCAATTAATGAGATGGTATGTTTGTTATGGGTGTGTTCATTTTAATAAATTCAGGTGGAAGCTTATTTTCTTAGGAATCTTTTCTAAGATAAAGTCTATTTTCATAATTACTCAATTGTTTGGGAGAAATAATTTTATTGTATGGATTCTCTAGAGTAAGTTAGGTTTTAATTCAGTCTTGCTTCCTTATAGTTATGGGAGGTAGAAATTCGTTCTTAGTGAATCTGATTTCTAATCTGGGTTATATAAGATTATATGTTCCTTCCATGGAATTCGACTCTAATTTGTATGCTCCTGTTTCTTTGTTTCTGATTGATGGCATTTTGATGTTGTATGCTGTTGTTGCGCCATATTCTTTAGCTTTCTTATTCGAAGATTGTGGGTGTTTAACACCTGGAATGATCCTATCTTGTGCCTTCCTTTCCATTCCCAAAGTCAAGTGTTCCATATTGATTACAAAGTTTAAGTCTTGTCTTTTATGATTGGGTATTGAAGGAGTTGGTGGGTTTTAGTTGTTATGTTGGTTACTACCTGCAGGACAGTGCATTTGATGTAAGTAGTAAGGTTGCTTGTATGTTTTGTTTTGTAATGTTTTCAGAATTCTTCTCAGAAGTAGTTCTCCTTTTAGAAATTGATGACATAATAAACTATCATCCATGTGTTATCTTTTCTTCTATTATTGTCTTAATTATAGAAATTCTTAAGATTTGTGATATATTCATAAAAGTGGAAGCTTTGAAGGAATTTAGATTCGTTCTAAAGGATATCTTATTTGTCTACTCCTGGTTATTTAAGTATTTTCGTTTGCCCTTTCTTTGGAGTTGTTTAATAATCTGTTCAACATCCATAGTAGTTTTAGATGGCATTTGTAGTTGTTTAAGTATTAAGGATCTTAACTTCCAAAATCTTTCTAAAGCAAACTGTTCTAAAGCAAGGACTAGTTGATATACTTCATCATACCTTAACTAAGTTGTTGTGCCATGACTACCCTTTTTGTTAAATGACTATTGGTTTTTGGAATGTGCGTGGAAGCCAAAGAAAATATATGTTTGCAATAATAAAGAGTTTTTGTGTTACAAATCACATTAATATAATGTTGATTTGTGAAACAAAATCTGCTGTTATACCTACCAATGCCTCTATTAGATGGTGTGGGTTTATGGATTTTGATTTTGTGCCTACTGTTGGTTGGTCAGATGGTTTATAGTTAATGTGGAAAGCTAATTCTAAAATCCCTTTAGTATCCCTATAATTCATAAAAGCTCTAGATTTTTGGTTGGTAATATAACTTTTCTATTCTAAAATTTTGCATTCTATGCTATTTTCCTTTATGCACCTACTGCCAAGGAAGGAAAACAAGCCTTTTAGGAAGAAGTTTATGCTTATCTTGCTACTATTTCTTGCCCATATATTTTAGTAGGGGATTTTAATGAAATTAGTTATTATTCGCATAAGTTGGGTGGTGTTCTTGCAGGTGCTGCTAGATTTGATCGGATGAATTCTATTAAAAATCATCTTGAGTGTAGTGAACTTCCCTTTTTGGGCAAAAATTCACTTGGCAAAAAAAACATGGTGGGGAAGGTAATATTTTAGAGCATTTAGACAAATGTTTGGTTAGTATGGATTGGTTACACCAATTCCCTAATGCCAAAATTAAGCACCATATTTTTCATCGTCAGATCATTGCTTTATATCTTTAGTTTTCTTGCCATCTTTTATGTTAAAAGCTCATCCTTTTAAATTTTAGAAAATGTGGTGTTCAAGGAAAGATTTTGATATCCTTGTTAAGAAAACGTGGTGTACTGAATTTGATGGTTCGTTGATGTTTCGTCTAGTTAAGAAATGCAAGTTATTAAAAGTAAAAGCCAAAGAATGGAATAAAACCCGTTTTGGGAATATATTTCGGCAACTAAGCGTGGTTGATAAAAAACTTGAACATATTCAGAATCGTCTCAATATTGATGTTGATAATCCAAACCTTCAAAAGGTACAAGAACGTTATTTTACGAAAGAGACGAAATTTGTTCAAATTTTCGGAAAAGTATTGGTATCAAAGGGTTAGAACTACTAATTTTGCTAAAGGTGATTCAAATTCTAAGTATTTTTATGCATGTGCGTCTATTAGGAAAAATAGAATTAGTATTTCTTCCTTTTCTACAAAGGATGGTAATACTATTACTATTCCTATTCAAATTTATAATAGTATTTCTTGCGAGTTCAAGGAAAGGTTTATTAGTAATTCAAATTGTAAGTTCAATTCAGAGGAGGATTTTTCATTGATAACGAAAATCATTTATGATGCGGATAATATTTTTTTGTGTCAAAGTGTGTCTGGGGATGAAGTTAAAGAAGCTCTTTTTAACTTAGCCCCTGATAAATCTCCTGGGCCTAATGGATTCCCTCCTTTTTTTCTTCCAAAAATATTGGTCATTGGTAGCAAATTTTGTTATTAAAGCTATTAAAGCTTTCTTTTATTCTGGGCAAATTTTGCCTGAAATTAACCATACGTTTATAACTTTGATCCCAAAAATTGATAATCCTTCAGCAGCGAATCACTTTCGTCCCATTAGTTTATGCTCTAAGATTTACAAAGTTATAACTACATTGTTAGCTAATCGATTAAAAATCGTGTTAGGGAAAATTATTCATCTTTTCCATGGTGCATTTGTTCCGAAAAGGTTGATCCAGGATAATATTCTATTAGCTCATAAAGTGTTTCATTCATTTAAGAATAAAACAGGAAAGGAAGGATGGATTGCTATGGAACTTGATACAGAAAAAGCGTATGATCGACTAGAATGGAATTTTATTTTTGTGACGCTTGAAAAGTTAGGATATGATAAGAAGTGGATTCATTGGGTCAAGCAATGTATCTTTCTTTTACTGTATTAGTAAATGGTATTCCGGGGGGATAGATTTTTCCCTTCTCGGGGTATTAGACAAGGTTACCCTTTGTCTCCGTATATTTTCCTTTTAAGTGCTCAGCTTCTGGCTAGGGAGATTTATGCTCATGCTATGAGTGGGGAAAAACATTTGGGGGTTAAATTTGGTCGTCAGGGATTAGAATTCCTTTTTTGACCTTTATTGATGATACAATGTTGTTTGCAAAAGCAACAACTCAGAGTTGTGGCGTGATTAAATCCGTTTTAGATAAGTATTGCTCTATGGCATGGCTGTTAATTTCCATAAGTCTTCTTTCAAGTGTACTAAGAATGTGCAGTTCTATTTTACAAATGAGCAGTTTTTTTTTCTCTAGGAAATTATCTAGGTTGTCCTATTAGTGATTCTAGGTTAACCAAAAATACTTTAGAAAAAGTGGTTCAGTCCTCTTAGTCTCAGCTTACGAAATGGAGAACTAACTCTATTTCCCCGGCTGGTACATCAGTGCTAATTCACGCTAATTTGTCCACAAAAGCTAATTTTAAAATGCACAGTTTTTTTGTTACCGTCTTCTGTTCATTCGGAGTTAGATAAAAATTATAGGAATTTCTTTTGGAATAAAAGTCCAGGAGCTAGTTCGTCTAACCTGATTTGTTGGGATTGAATATGCATTCCTAAAAAATATGGTGGCTTAGGGTTTCGTAAAGCTAATGTTAATAATGTAGCTTTACAAATGATATTGTTATGGAAAATTGTTAAGAATCCTACTAATCCTTGGGTTGAGCTCATTTCTAAAAAGTATCTCAAAGGTTGTTCTAGTTTTTAGTATATTCCTTCTAGTAATTGTTCATGGCAATGGAAAAAATTAATGTCAATTAGAGATGTTTTTGAGAAAGGTCTCCGTTGGATTATTAACTCTGGAAGTAAGATTTCCTTCTGGGATGATAGTTGGGTGTTTCCATATCCAATCTCGTCTATTTGCTCCCCGGTGGTTGGTATGGAACATATTAAGGTATGTCGGGTTAATAATGAATTTAGACAATGGGATAAGGTGTTATTGGCGTCTTTAGTCTCTGATGCTGTTTGTCAAGCCATTCTTGGTATTTTCCTTCCGTCTCATTTAGAAGATGATTCTCTGGTTTGGGGGCTTACTCTAGATGGAGAGTATTCTGTTAAATCTGGTGCTTTATTGGTGCAAGGTTTAGCTATTGATCCCCCGCCTCCTTAGACTTTTATTTGGCTTTGGAAGCTTCATGTTCCTCCTAAAATTAAAAAATTTCTCTGGAAAATTTGTACGGATGGGGTTGCCTACTAAGGTTAGGCTTCAACAGAGCCATGTGTTCCTTCCACAAGAATGTTGTTTTTGTAATTTTCGTTCGGAAGATATGAATCATCTTCTTTTTCATTGTCCTTTTACTCAAGTTCAGGTTCTTCATGATTTGTTTGGTTGCTCTTTGCTTCCGGTAGGGTCTTTTTCAGATAATGTTGTTGAGAATTTAAACCATATTAGATACGTTTGCTCTTCAGAAGATCTTCTTCATCTTTGTTCTATGTGGTGGTTTGTGTGGTTCCAGCGTAATAAAGTAATTTTTCAAGAGGATGTATCCTCTCCTGTTGGGCTAGCTTTTTCAATCTCAAAGTTTGTTAAAGATTGGGAGTGTTCTCGTGTTAGTGAAGATGTGTGTGATGCTTCTTCTTCTCGTGGTTTGCGGCCTCGGGTGTGTTCTCGTGGTTCACGTCCCGGGTGTGTTATGGTAATATTGCTTGGTCTCCTCCATGAAATTTGTGGTTTAAGCTTAATTTTGATGGTTCCAAGTTGGAGAACGGTCAAGCGTCGTTTAGTTTCACTATTCGAAATCATTTAGGCGAGTTGTGTCTTGCGGGAGGCTATGGCGCTTTCTTGAGATTGCTCCATTCTTAAGGCGGAGGCTTGGGGGCTTCGGGGAGGGTGCTAGGGGCTGCTCGGTTTCTTATAATTAATTCTCTCGGTTGTTGAAGGGGATAACTTGGTTGTTATTAATTCGATTTGGCGGTCTTGGAAGATTCCTTGGGAAATTAATTGTTTGATTGTAGATGCTTCGGAGGAGATGAAGAAGTTGCAAGAAGTGTCTATTAATCATTGCTTTCGGGAAGCTAATCAAGCGGCGAATTTTATGGCTCATAGGGGTCATGATGCTCCTTCGCTTTGGTATTGGTTTTCTTCTTCTGATTTAGTATTTTCTACCATCATCCGAAAGGATCTTTGTAGGTTGGTCCTATCCTCGGGCCGGTCCTAGTGTGTTTCTCCTTACCAAAAAAAAAAAAAAAAAAAAAATGTTCCCCTAAAAAAAATTGAGTGTCATGTGTGAGGAGAGCAGGAAATTTCAGGTAAGCGTCAACATAACTTGTAGAAATTTCAGGTATGTACGACTTAAAAACCTGCGATGATGAATTACACACGAACCCAAGGGATTGACCAAAGCATCAAAGCATTACTGAAGAGTTGGCAATTGTAGTCACGTTGCATGAGAAACTCCCCACTGTTGCTAAGACGGACAGGAGGGAAATGTGCCAATAGGAATATCTACCCATTTAACCTAGTCCATGTAGAAGATGGTGCACCCTTCTCTTAAACTACACCGTTAACAATTTTTAGAGTCGAACGACAAATTTCAGCGTATTTATTAAAGCATGGTTAAAAGAAGATCTCCAAGAAATGATATTCAAGCAAATTCCAAGACTCCAAGGACATCTCAAGGTGAATCTTCCCTATTAGAACTAGAATGAGGATAGCGTCATAGCATTCATACTGTCCACCAGAGGGGTGCAGACAGAGGGAGGATGCAAACAGTCTCAAATGACTAGTTATGAAATGGGAGTATAACAATCTTGAATTATTTTCCTTTTACAACTGTTTTGACAAAAAGGTCATTTGGGAGTATTTTCTTAACTAGTCTGTCATTAGTAGTTAAGGATAATATATCATACATTGTAACAAATTAGCTCCCTCCCATTTCATATCTTTTCGATAATAAGATCACCAGTTTCTCAGGAGTTTACATACACACAGATAAGATCACCAGCTTCTCAAGAAATCAGAGATACTTGAGCAACAAAACAAAATCTCATTGTCCTTCCTTCCAATTCTGTATAGTGCAACTAATGAAGAATAGTTGCACGCAAAACTTCAACAAATGCCGGCGACAAAGTGGTGCCAAACCTCCCCGTGTTACAGAACCCAAACAAAAATTAACATGTGAAAGTGTTTCTAGCAGAGAATTACTAGTATTTCTGAATAAAGTATGATATAATCACTGTACCTTAAAGTTTAAACATCAGTTACTAGCCATAAATGGCACAGCTTCCATGGACAAGGAATTGTGAGGGCTATAGTCCACAAAGGATGTGTTTCTACTAAAATACTCCGTGACCACACACTCCCTACTCTCCGAATATTCTGATTCATTTGGCTTGGACACATGGGATGACCTGATTCCATCAAGCAACACCATGATTTCTCTCATAGTAGGCCGTTGTTTCCCTTTCATGTTCAGGCATTGCCTTGCTAGGTTAGCAACAACGATCAAATCTTCTTCACTGGCTTCTTCAGAAATGCGATTGTCCACAATATCAAACAAACAAAAATTTTCCATTTGAAAGAGGAAATCAGTAGCCAGGCTGATCCACCCACCAGATTCCGTGGGCAAAACTGGTTTTTTGCCTGTGATGAGCTCAACAAGGACTACTCCAAAGCTATAAACATCACTTTTGTCAGTGAATTGATTCGATTGGAAGTACTCCGGATCCAAATAACCATATGTGCCTTGAACACAAGTAGTCACATGAGTTTGCTCAATGGTAATGGCCCTTGAGGTTCCAAAGTCGGAAACCTTTGCCCTGTATTTGTCATCCAAAAGTATATTGGAGGATTTAATGTCTCAATGATATATTGGAGCAGCTGAAGATGAATGCAGGTATGACAGCGCACTAGCTGATTCCGCAGCAATTTGTAACCGCATTTGCCAAGTAAGATGGAAATCTTCACTTGGGTTATGAATATGCTCGTGGAGTGTTCCATTTGAGATAAACTCGTAGACAAGCAACGGGACTTCTGTCTCTAAACAACAACCCAGTAAATTGACCACACTCCGGTGATTGACTAGAGAAAGAATAACCATTTCATTAATAAATTGTTCCAACTGGTTCTTGTCAACCTTCTTAGATTTCTTGATGGCCACAATTCTTCCATCCACAAGCATTCCTTTAAAAACTGTACCTTGTCCTCCTTGCCCGAGTATTCTGTCTTCGCTAAAATTGTTCGTGGCTTTCTCTAGCTCACAAAAACCAAAAATTCTAGTTTTTTCAACAATGCCATCTGAAGAGATTTGCTGCTGCAATAGTAAACCACCATTTCTCTTAAAGCATTTAGCTTTCTCCTTAACCTGTTTTATCCTCTTTACCAATCTATAAACCCAATAGCAAAATAGGAGCAATATCACCAATCCTGTGCTTAAGCTGAATCCTGAAAAGATATTTTATACATAATTAACATTTGAACAGATGAAAATCAAGATCCCAAGCTTCTATTGTATGGAGAATAATTTTACTGTTAAAACATGGCAATCTTCAAGTAGCCATTGACTTAGGATTGATTCCATAGCAAAACAGAAATGCAATTACAAAGATTAGTATTCTAAGATCAAAATTCAAAAGCCTTATGGACTGGCCCTAGAATTCTTTTTAAGATTCTACCATAAAAGGCAAAACAAGTAGAAGGCAAAACAAACAATCATCTCCGAACATGTAACAGAGATGTGACTATGTGATATGTTGAGGCCCTTGTTTGATTCACCATATTTTACTTGCCGATTATGTTATAGACTATCAAAGATACAATAACAAAGTTCCTAGAAACTTGTAAATCCAAATTGAAGTAATGAAATTACTTGAAATTGAAAACAAGACATTACTTCGAAGTGGTTGTCCAAATATCATGAAATTTCTAATTTCTTCATGTAAATACCTTGCAATGAGACAAGTAGAACTCTCTATGTGGCTCTGTGTACTACCAGAGATATTATTTTTGATGCCCTGATAAAAATAGTTTAACTCATAATTTAGATCTTCCATAAGAAATGAATTTGTTGAGCCTAACAAAGCCCAAGTATATAACAGACGAGTATTTCCAACCGGTGTTTTCAAGTGATCTGATCAGAGATCATGATGGTTATAACTACTAATGAGATAAGATCTATTGTCAATTTGTTCATTGAGGAAGGCTGTCGAATTCAGATACAAATAGAGGCCGGCCATGAGCTCATATATGATGACAACCAAAAGTTTTGGTATGACCCTTCAAGGCTTTTATGCTGAAAAAGGATCATAACATGTATAACCACTTCAGAGCGTGGATGCTACAATGCTATGTCAAAATAAAACAAGGCATTAATACAGTTACACAGATGCATAATTTGAAGTCCATTGGAAATATAGAGATTTTCTTAACTGTAGATTAGACAACTTTCTGTAGGAGAAATATAAAATGAAGCCATTCAAAGGATGAAAGATGAAGAGAACATTAGAGTAAGAGAGAGTGATTGTATTGACGTAGCAGCAAATTCATCAGTAGAGGACAAACTTTTCTAGATGATCTCATAAATTCCCAAATCCTACATCCCCATATATTTATTCATCCACAAATTACATCATTCTCAATTTCTCACCGTGCAGCTAACTTATTCATCAAAGTCCTTTACGCCCTCAGCTTCATTCTCAAGTCACAACTAACAGAAAGGGCCTTTATTTACCAAAGCATAATACTGTTTATAATAAGGTACACCAAAATCCTAGTAAATCATTTTATATGGACAATTATTCCCCTTCCCACATTAACCAAAGCTTAATAGTATGAGAAATATGGATTGCCATAAAAAAAAAAAAAAAAAATTCCAATTGTGATAACTGTAAAATCCGGAACCTCCTATTGCCAGGATCCATAGGTTGTAAAATAGTATGATGTATTTAAGAACAAATTATAATATACTGACTTAAAATAAAATCAATGATAACCCTTAAAAAATTACAAAACCAATTTAATGTTAGCAAATTGAACCAAATTCGCAACATTTTGAGTACTCACCAAGAATAGATGCTGCTGCGTTACGCCATCGAAATTTCTCACAATAATAAGTTCTCTCAGAGCTTGTATAATTACTATAATAGTAGGAACAGCCGTGTTTGCAATTGTGACATTCTCTGACCACTAAGACAAAACAACATTAATTAATTAATTCGTTCTGGATATGAAGATATGTTTATGTAGAATGCTACCATGCTGCTTACATTGGCATCCACCAGGGAGATATGGGTTTCCTTCATAACCTTTGTCGTCCTTGCACCGACACCATGCTGATTCTTTAGATTGGTGAAAACAATAATTATTTTCTGAAAGCAGAGCCTTAACTGGAAGCCACCATTTGAGTAATGTCGAAGGTGTCTTCGAATTTGACGGTAATCCATAACGATCGAAATCTTTGCTAAGATAAGCCAAGCCCACAGCCACATTGCAAGTATGAGAATTGGATACGTTCGATGGGCTAATGAAAACCCACTCTTGAAGAAAATCTGTCTCTAAAAAATCATTGTCAGCGGTGGACAGTGGAAAATGGCAGCATCCATCCCCATAGCAGTTGTCCATGTTGTTTGGAGTATTATGGTTGGTACATACTGAAGAACATCCACCCATGATTTTACCGTTGCTACTATTCACTACAACGTTAGCATTACAACCCTCAACCACAAGAGTGTTGCTTACTGAAAATCTGTACGGACTGCCTTGGAGGCTAATGTTTGAGACAAATGGAGTATCACTATTATCACTTCTGCAGATATTCTGAAATTGGGGTCTCACTAATATGTTTGGTTCCTCATACCCTCGCCAATTGATGAACATAACCTCGAGATGGAAACGATGCAAGAATGGTTTTGAGGGATGAAAAGAAGCATTGCAAATGATCTCAAAGGATTCGTTAAAAGAACAACTGGGACCAATTCCAAAAGGATATGGAATTGAGACATCACCACACTGATCTTGGCAACCCAGCTTTGCAATCTGCGAATGCGGCAAGGAAGACGATACAGTTAGCTGCAGTACTGATTGCACCACAACAAGCACCAAAAACAAGGATATGATCTCTGTTTTACGCTTGTATTGCATTCTTTTTTTTTTTTTTTTTGAGAAAACACAACTGTAGAACTATAATCGGCTGTTTCTAAATTCTTTTTTTTTTTTTTTTTTTCTCTTGATGACTTTTCTCAATTGCTTGGCTGATTTAACAATCTACAAACCCAATTAGTGCAAAGACTTGAGTCAAGATAAGAAAGGGACCGCCAGAAGTTTGACAATTTGTTTGGTAGAACGAATTTGGAAGGTTAACAAAAAAAAGTGGAAAAAAAGTTGTTAGTTTCCAATATTTGGTTCAAAAAATAAATTTAAATAGAAGGAATTAAAGAGAAACTCCTTAATAAATTTTTACTTTTCTTTCCATCCAAAAATGGGGAAATTTGAAAGGAAAGAGAAAATTTAAACCAAACATGAAAAGTTAAGGGCCCGTTCGTCATCGTTTTTTGTTTTCAGTT
The DNA here is from genome assembly GCA_947646795.1 of Beta lomatogona. Taxonomy (NCBI): domain Eukaryota; kingdom Viridiplantae; phylum Streptophyta; class Magnoliopsida; order Caryophyllales; family Amaranthaceae; genus Beta; species Beta lomatogona. Next base: position 123,793 of record CANSNZ010001374.1, on the reverse strand, counting down.
TTCAGTTTTTTTGAAAACTAAAAACCAAAAACAGGAAACCAGAAAAAGTAGTTTTCACTTTTTAGTTGTCAGTTTTCAAAATCATCATGTTCCCAATAAATTTGACTAATTTTTTATTCATTATAGGACATATATCATATGACTTTGAAAATCAAAAAACCAAAAAACGAAAAACCACAGTAATACCGAACGGGCCCTAAGGGTCCGTTTGTTATCGTTTTTGGTTTTCAGTTTTCAGTTTTTTTGAAAACTAAAAACCAAAAACAGGAAACCACAAAAAGTGGTTTTCACTTTTTAGTTCAGTTTTCAAAATCATCATGTTTCCAATAAATTTTACTAATTTTTTATTCATTATAGGACATATATCATATGACTTTCAAAATAAAAAAACCAAAAAACATAAAACCACAGTAATACCGAACGGGCCCTAAGGTTTTCTCTTCCTTTCCTCTACAAAAAAATGAACCAAACAAGTTGTGAAAGGGAAAAGACTATCAAATTCAAACTTTAACAATCCCCATATAGTAGATAATGGACCCATAGTCCCATAGTCCCACCCATTAAATTATTGACCCCCACGAATAAATAAAGAGTTAGAACCATCCCAATCTTAGCTTCAACTCTTTCGTGTGTTGGGCATTGATGTTATTACTTATTACTTCATCTGTTTCTTTTTTATTTACTCACTTCATTTTGAATACAACTAAGGAAGTCCAAAAGTAAGGAAGAGAGAAATTGAAAAGTGAAAGGGGGAAACTAGAATGGTGGAAAGAAAAATCATAAAGTGGGTTATTATTAGAACTGTTAAAAGTTGACACGAGACGACAACACGACACGAAGCGGATACGAAAATAATGGGTTAGTGTCACGCTTTTTGGACACGTTTATATACAGGGAAGTTCTGCACGATGGCCTCCTACTTTGGATTTTTTGACTTGTTGACAGGCCAAAAAAAATTGATACCAAATGATCTCCTACTTTGGTAAGTTTTACTTAGTGGCCTTAATCCACTTAAAACCTAGTAGTATTCGGGGAAAAAAAACTAGGATATGATATTTGGAGAGTCGTATCGATCTGTGCCCCTATCTAGTCCGAGCGAGTCTTATTTGGACCAATTTGAATCCTGCAAAACAAGGAAACCTACCACGGAGGGACCCGGGAACCCCCATCAGACGCTCAAGTTAGTAAATAACTCTTTCCAGAGGGAAAGTAGTGAGAGAAGTTCTCAAGTGCTAGAGATTAGACACTTGAGTTATGGGATGCGTTCCATATTTATATGGAGTTGTTCAAGATGTGAATTGTGACTTGTACTGCCAACAGGGGTATTCTCGTCCTTTTAGTAATTATGGGCCTAGCAAGGCTATGAGCTAATATGTGAGGCTTACTTCCCTGTGAGGGTATTTTTGTTTTATCACATGTTATTGGACTCGTCATATTATGGGCCCAAACATTAGCCCCACGCTATATATATATATATATATATATAGTCTCCCAGACGAGGGTCCTTCTTTTGGTGTTGTCAGGTTTTATGGATTTAAAAGGGTAATCAATGTTATGGTCAAAACTATAGAGTTCAAACCAATCAAAAAATAAAATATGAGCTTTATGTTGTATTACAAAGTTGTAATAGCTTTCTTGGATCTTTTCTCGAATTTCAAGAAAGTGCTTGAAAAACCACGTTCTCTTCGAGAGGTTATGTGGGGCATAAAAGTCTTTGTGAACTAATTCTTTATTGATCTCAAAATCCTTTTCAAGGATGTTTAGCTCATTAGGACTATTTTCAGTTATAATTGAGGCTGAGGGTGAGTCTGGAGGAGACTGTCGTTCAGCATAGACCGGGTATGGAATTTGGATTCTATATTCTACATTTTAGATGGATGGTGAAGGTATATCTGAGGTAGAATACCTTGGCCTTTCCGAGTAAATGTTTCTAGGACAGCTGACTTGTCGTTTATAATGCATGTTATTCATAGAAGGAATATGGGAAGACCGTCCTAGGCTTTCAACAGATGAATGGTCTGAATACCTAGAGCTTTAAAACTGGACTAATTTTTGTTTCAAAATTATGAGTTCTATATGGAATAGAGGAGCTCCAACCTCTTCTCGTGGTAGTAGTAAAGCCAATAAGCTGGTTAAAAATGAAACATTTACTATAGAAAACCTTGAGCAAAGCATTGACAATTGGAAGATACCCAAAGTTAATAAAGACCAGATTTATAAAATGAGTAGGTATAATATTTTTAAAACTGATTATGTTATCAAAACCCAAGAACGAGATATCCATTTAACAAAACCTATTGATACTATCAAATTATTTTCAGTAAAAACCTTGCAAAAACATGTCGAAAAAGGTTATCGATACATCCATATAGGATTGGTTCAAGTAGGTTTGAAACCTCTTACAAAAGAAGGATTAAATTCCTCAGTCCTTGTGGCCCTTAGAGATATGCAACTGTTCTATCTGACGTACCAGATTGGGTTTTGTAAGCATTTGAAGCCATTGTCATTTGCTGTAAGAGGTTCAATATTTGGTGTTCACTCATGCCGTCTATATTCCATTCATAGATGGAAGAGGCATTATATTTTGGTTGAACAATTGTGTTAAGCTTTCCGATTTGGAATTCGCTAGACCTTATAGGAATAATATCAAGAGGTCCAGTACTTTGCCAAGAGATTTTAGCTAATTCAGGTGTTTTGGGGCTGGTCTCAGTATCAGTGTCATTACTTAAATCTAAGACACTGACAGTATTATTCTGGACTGTTTCTTCCTCATATATTCTTGAGGTTACCTTCTCCATAGGCGAGCGCAAGGTAAAGGCTTCTCCTCTCAAAAAACCTCAGGAAGAAGCCACCACAAACCTCAAGAATATTATTGTCCTACAAAATAATTTTACAAACATTAGCCTTAACACTCTAGGAAAGCAGCTTTCTAGAATTGAGAAACAAAACCTTTAAAGCAGAGACGAGCTTAGTTTCCACTTCGATCCTATGGAAAAGATCCTCCGAAATCCGATTTTAAAACCATTTCAGATTTATATATATAGGATCACGTGAAAACCACTCCTTATGCTGAAAGCTGAAAATTGAAAACTGCAACTGAGCAAATATATAAAAATGTGCAAAAATTTGTAAAATGAGCAAAAGTTTCTTAAAATGAGCGAAACATAAAATGAGCAAAAAAAACATAAAATGAACAAAAGTTTGTAAAATGAGTAAAAAGTTCGTAAAATGAGCGAAAGTTTGCTAAAATGTTCAAAAGTTTCTAAAAATGAGCAAAAACATGAAATGAGCAAAAAACATAAAATGAGCAAAAATCTGCAAAATGAGAAAAAAGGTTGGTTTTAAGTTTTCAACTCAAGATTAGTTTTCAGTAGATCCTACATCTCTCTCTCTCTCTCTATATATATATATATATATATATATATATATATATATATATATATATATATATATATATATATATATATGTATATATGTACACATATATATATGTGTACATATATACATATATATATGTGTACATATGTATATGTATATTTATATATATGTATATGTATATTTATATATATGTATGTATATGTATGATCACATGAGAAAACATCTTACGTGAGAAATGAGAATGAATCTCAACCACATGATTGAAATAGAGTTACAACACTTGTTCATTAGAGTTATACCCCCCGAAAAAATTTCGAGCCCAAACAAAAAAAATTTTTTTTTTCGGAATTTTTGTTTTCTAATATTTTTTTGGAGTCACATCACTTTTACATTAGAGTTACATCACTTTTACATTAGAGTTACATCACTTGTTCATTAGAGTTATAGCGCGTAAAATCTGTTCTCATTTCTCATGTAAGTATGCATTCTGATATGAACTCACCCCTATGTATGTATGTGTATATATATATATATATGTGTGTGTGTGTGTGTGTGTGTGTGTGTGTATGTATGTATGTGTATATATATATATGTATATATATATATATATATATGTATATATATATGTATATATATATACATACACATACACATACATATATATACATACATATATATACATATATATACATATATATATACATATATATATATATATATATAAAATATTAAATGTGGTTACAACTTTTCATGTAAAAATGATGACAAATATTAAATATGGTCATGTGGATGCAACTTTCCATGTAAAAATAATGACAAAAGAGGAATAAAATTTATTTGATGAGGGAATTTAATAAATTACGTACCATTTCAAAAATAAATGACATGAAAAATAAGAATTTTGGGACATCCAGAATAATATACAAGCACAAGAAATTGAGACGAAGATAATAAATGAAAGGAAAAATTGACAATAGTGGTCTCAACTTTGGGTGATAATTTACTACTACAAAAACTAGAATATGTAACGCTAGATAGAGAACGGTTAAGTGTTTAAAGTGTTTTATAGGTTTATATAAAACGCCTTTCTCTGACAACCGTTATGTGAGTGGACAATATACAACGCGTATCTTAGATAACTGTTTTCTTGATAGTTACCAGTTACCACAATTAAAAAAATAAATAAATTTATGAATGTAAATAAGGCTGACATGCTCTCACTCAGTCACTCCTCCTCTCCCTTTCTTTTGCAGGAGTCACGACATCTCCCTTTTCTTCTCTCTCTCTTCCTTTAACCTCTGTTCTCTAATTCTTCAGATCTAACCTCTCTCAGTTTTGCTCCCTACTTTGCTAACTCTATCTTAGATTTCTCTCATGTGCCCTTAACAATTAACTTACCGAATTCTACTGGGTAATGATTTTTGTGTATATTATTTCCTTTTAATGCAATTTTACTTCTTATAGATCGATCTATAACTTTCTCTCTAATTTGATTTTCGTAATTCTAAGTAAATTATTCTCACTGAATTGCATTATCCTTCTCCCCATGATGGTTTTATAGTCGAACAATTACTTCAGCATCAAATTTACAGATTCTTATAGATGGTTTCGATTCAATTTATTCAGTTTTTTTGGGTTTTGAATTTGGTTGATTGTTTTCATCAAATTGAATTTTTTTTTTGGATGATTTAGGCTTGAAATCCGGATTTTGAAGCAAGAAGCGGTTTACGAAGAATCAAATGAAGTGCTTCGCAGACGAGCCAGTTTGATTTTAGAAGAATATGGAAGATTAAATTTCGTACTGCTACTTTCTTTTTAAGATTGGGTATAATGATATATCAAGATGAAGATGAAGGTTGTTTGAAATGGACAAGAGGAGGGAGATTTTGGTACAGACTTGCAGAGAACAATGAAGTTTGGGGGACTTAAGTTTGAATCAGATGAAGATGAAGGTTGGGGGAAGCACGAGAAAAGAAAGTTGCAGATGTAAATAAGAGCATCTACAATGGTCTTGGTTGGTCTTGGAGCTTTTTTCTTTCTCTCTCCTTTCCTCCTCCTTACACCTCACATCCCATTAAAACTCCCACCAACTCATCTTTTTTTTCTCACAATGGTTTGGTTGGTCTTACTTGGTTTTTCTATTTCTCTCTCATACTTTTGTCATACCCCTCCAAGTCCATACACTCTCTCTCCTACCTACCCAATGTTAATTTTTATATGAAATAGATGATTTAAATTAATAAAAGCTAATTAGATTACGTTAAATTAAATCCATAATATTGGCTTAATTTAAGTAATTAAAAAAAAAATTGGGAAGAAGTGTGGTAAAATATATGAAATTTGGGCTCAATTTATAGATAAAAATATTTTATAGTCGTTAATGTAATTTTTTTAAAAAAATTATTAGCTGAATTTTTTTTTTTACGTTACAAGTTCTTGTAACGTTTTAAAATTACCGTAAACATCAGAAGAAATGAAAGAGGAGCAGCAAAGCAGCCACGTGTGCAGCTACCATTTGTTGGTCAGTAGGAGAGAGAAGAAATGACAGCAGGCAGTAGCTTTTGGGCCCAGCTACTTGCACGCAAAGTGAAGTTCTGCGTTTCCTTCCTTCTCTCTTTCTCCCTTTCCTTCAATGTGTTGCGTTTCATTTGGGCCCAACATCAGTTTTTCACCAGTTTCTTTGCCACGCGTCTGCTATTCATGTGTCTTGTGCACTCCATCCGAGATGAATATGGTCTGGATTTCCAGACCAACCAACCCCAAGGGCCAAGTGCCCCAATGACAAAACTAGGTAAAACTAGTTTTACTATTTGCTAGACCAACCCAAGACCATCCCATTGTACATGCTCTAACAACTAGTATCTAAAAGTTGCAGATTTGAGTTTTTCTTTAATTTCTAACACTATGTAAATAAGTCAAGTATATTTGTATGTATTTGTTTATAGTTAGATAATATTATATATTCATAATTGTAGATTACTTACCTGATCATAGCCTAAGATGTAGCCTAATATCAAGTTGTAAATATCATTGACAAGCTGTATGAGATAATCAGAGCAAAATATTCTCTTAATTCTTAATTTTTTTAACTAGATCCGAATTTATCTTATGAATAATTCATTTAGCTGATAATAGAAAATTCATTATATTTTTTTTTTTGGAAAAAATGGAAGCATAGGGGATAGTTATTTACTATAACAGTTACTTTTGTCAGAAGAATATAGAACTGTCCACTATACTAACTGTTTCCTATTCCTTCCTTATTTCCTTTGATTTAGGAAGGGAAAAGAGAACGGTGCTTTGTAAAAACCGCTCTCTTTCAATGAGCAAACAAAACGCCTCCTAGGCCCTTTTTGTAAACTTTATAGATCACTTAGCAAGAGAACGCTCCTAAGGCTATCTAAAAAATATATTTCGACAGTTTTCTTTACTCTTTTTTGTAGTAGTGATTTTTAGAAGGTCTGAACTATTGATTAACCTGTGTAGGTCCCAACTTAAGGGGGTCTTAACTTTTAGCGGGTCTTAGTGACTTGAAACTGGCTTAATAGGTTATAACTTGTAAAACTTGGGTCACACCAGAAGGGTTAATTGAGGGATGGTAGTAGGAACTAGGTGAGATTTTAAAAAAAATCGTCAGTTTTAAGTCACCGAGGCCCGCTAAAAGTTAAGACCCCCTAAAGTTGGGACCTACACAGGTTAATCAATAGTTTAAACCTTTTAAAAATTATCGCCCAAAGTTCAGACCTCTATTGTCAATTTTTCCTAAATGAAAAGATATCCACTTTCTTCTTTAAGCAGTGCCATCACTTCACCAACAACAAGCCACCAAGAGCGCATGTGATTATGTGAATATGTGATGATTTATAGGCTTGATTCATTTCAAGGGCGGATACACAATGGGTTTGATAATAGAAATTTTGGTCGTTGGACAAAAACCCTAAATCAAACTACCTAACTAACCACTAACCTAAGTATAATGGCAAGTAAGGGTCATTCTTCCACAAGAACTAAGGGTAATCACCGAAAATGTTAATTATAATAAGATAGGCTAAGATATAGTTGAGAGATTTGTCAATTATCAACTAAAAACTATTAAATAAAAGGAACTAGGGTAGGGGAATTCACCAATTATTTCAATCATGAAAACAATTAGGCAAATAAGAGGGTAGTATAAAGAGAATGAATCAAATGGATCTTCTAACAAATCCCTAATTACTCTTTCAAGCTAAAAAGGGTTACTCAAATTGGAGATTATGTCCTATTTTTATGCAACAAACCCCCAACTCATGAGCATGAATAACAAGATGACTATGTATATCCCTTAACTAAAACCCTTATTTTCATGCAAAATTTTGCATAATCTTAATTAATTTACAAACCCTAGCCTCCTCTTCCTCTCTTCTCTCCTAAATCCTAGCCTCCATTATCAATTTTGAAGGGGCTTCTATAGGATCTTACCGGTGGAAAGACCCAAATCTTTGTTTCTTTTAAGTTTTTTTTGTTTCTTAGGTTATAATAATGTCTCCCTCGAAAGAAAGAGTTATTCTCCTTCGAAAGACAAGGTTTTTTCGATCTCCATCGAAAGACAGGGTTTTTCGAACTCCTTCGAAAGACAAGGTTTTATTTGTGTCTAATAAGGTCTCCAGTTATGCGGGGCTACGATTGATATTTATTGATCGGATTCGGATTACGAAATCAACACAAGAATTTTCTTCCCCACAAAATTATGAAGCGTCGACGGATCCACTTAAAAAGTTGTATGAGACAACAAAACGAGAATATGCCGAATTGTTATATCTATGTATTTGGATTCTCAACCCTTCACCAGTTAATCCTTGTTTTATTTTGTTCAATATGTTTTCAATATCGTTAATTGTCAATTGTAGATGTTGTATGGCTTTAATTAATGAAATATAGTGTCCTTTGAGACTTCTTTAAAAAAATAAAAACCCTTATTTTCATGCAAGTTTAGTTAAGTGAATAAATAGGGAGTCAACTCTTCAATTTCATATTTTCAATCCTTAATTGAAGTGACTAATAATTATGTTTCCATGGAGGCCAATTACAAAAACCAACAATAAAACCCCTATTGCTCATTCGATTTCATTTTCCAATATAACCCCAAATATGACCCAATGGCTCATGATATCATTAATGGCTTCATCCCCTCCCGAGAAAAATAACTACTCACAAATCATAATAAATTATTAAATGAACTAAATAACAAACTAAAAACATGAAATCAAACACTATCTAGGATGAACAAGTAAATAGAGTGAAAATGACATGAAAATAAATAGATAAAGCAACAAAACATGAGAGATAGTAAGAAATTCTCATTAAAGTTGTAAGGAGTCTCCAAATCTTCAAGTTTCCTTCTTAGATTCTTCAAAATAATCCAAGCTTTCAACAAGTTTCTCTCACTTCTCTCTCTAGAAGATGAGAGTTTAGCTTATGGAGGCTAGCTCTCCTACCTCCCTCTTCCAAAGTTAGGGATCCATCCTTTTAAAAGATTTGAACATTACATTATTAAACGGGTCGAAAAATAGGGATTTTTACATAGGTCAAGTGGCGCGGGTGCTCCATACAATTTCACGCAGGCAGAAGGTTTCTGGGCCTGCGGCGCGGGAGCGCCAGACAATACGGAGCGGGCGCTCCGTTCTATAGATGTGCCTGACTTCAAATAGCCATATCTCTTTCATTTCTCATCGAAATTGGGCTTGTGACCACTCGTTGGAAAGATATCGAGCCAAAACTTCATCTTCAACTTGAATCACTGAAAACTATTTTGTCTGCTGAATGTTATGACCGTTTGAATATGACCCTTATGCACAAATCCTTCCAAAAGCTCTTATTTTGGCAAAATTACTCCACTCTATGCTTGGTGTGTGGTATGGAGACCTCTAAGGTGGATCCTACAACATCAAACACAAATAAGCATTACCACACTATATATAAATAGCCAAAATAACTAATATTCACAAAGCTACAAATGACTCAATTACTCTAAATTAAGCAAAATAAGCTAGAAAGTGATAAATGAAGAGGAACAATGACTCTAAACATGAAGAAAATAAGGTATTTGAGTGATATAAATATCACTTATCAGGATTCATTGGATTCAGATAAACCCAATGAATTTTGGAAAAAAATTGCATAGTTTATTTTTAATAAACAAAAATTAATAAACCATCATATACATTTCGCTTGTGAAAGTAAACACGAAAACTAAGAGTAGCTTGATGGCTTTGCTTGTTAATTGACTCCGACGGCCTTAAACAAATAGTCGCGGAATCGACTTCCAACAATAGAAAATTCTTACTACTTTTTCATTTCTTTTCATTTTCTTTTGGTTTTATCTCACTGTCCTTCTTTAGTTCAAAAGAAGGGAAGAGAAAGAAAAAAAAAAAACATTTATGGTTTAATTTTTCTTTTTCCTCCCAAATTCCCCCACTTTTAGGAGGAAAGGACAGTGAAATTTATTAAAGAGTATTTCCTTCCAATTCCTTTCCATTTCCTTTAACTTAATTTTTTTTAACCAAACATTGGAAACTAACAAATTTCCTTGCATTTCCTTTATTTTCCTTCCAAATTATTTCTACCAAACAAGCTGTTAGAATTTCTATTCGTTATAATAAGTAATTAGTAGAAAATTGTTGTTATAAGTTCTTACTTGATTTTTTTTAGGAAACATTTTTTTAGGAAACTTACTTGATATTTGAAACTGAAATTGTTAGTTATCTCAGTGTCTTTCCTTCCTTAGTTGAGATGTTGAATGTATTACTTTTTTGGCCATTTAAGTGACCAATTAACATATGTACTTTGATGTTTGAATTAATGTATTGAATTTTTTAAGTAAATGATTATAGTATATTTTTTGATCGGCACCGAACCCACGGTTAAATTCTTATTGTTGCGGTCATTAAGTGGCCTATTGCGGCGGTTTTCGCCGCGCAGCAATTAAGGGTGCAACAATAGGTAAATTACCTATTGCTGCGGTTTTAAACCGCAACAATAGGGCAACCTATTGCTGCGGTTCCTGCCCAAAACCGTGGCAATAGGCAGTGTTAATAATAAAAAATGAAAAAAAGCAAACCTATTGTTGCTGTTGTTTGTTAATTGCTGCTGTTTTTACCAAACAACAACAGCAATAGGTTGTTTTTTTTTTTAAAAAAAATTTCATACATTTCTAATGTCATACTTCACCCAAGCAACATTTTCACAAAGAAAACCACACAACCAGATTTTTTGGAATTCATTCAAACATCAAATGAATTAATAAAGCCCATAACTACCGCATTTACATTTGATATTATAAGAAATGAAACTATGAAACACACCAAATCTAAAAAATGTAACCAATACCAAAAACTAAAATATCATATTCATTACAAAATTAAAATGGAAATTAAAATAAAATAGAAACTCTAAAATAATTCATTAAAAAAAAGTAAAAACAAAAAAATAGAAATCCTAAACATCAGATCTAAACTGAAAAAAAAAATGAAGAAAATAAAAAATTCAAAAGTATGATATTATCATCTTCGTTGGTGCAGATCTGGTGAAACAAGGAGACGAAGGAGATTCTTTCGACGAAGGAGACGCAAATCTGGTGAACGGCGCAGGGATTCGAACCGTTGGTCTGAGCGCCAAAATTCAAACCGTCTTCGTCTGGTGAACGGCCGATGAAGGAGACGAACGAAGGCTGACGAAGGGGATGAAGGAGATGAACGAACTCCTTTTTCTCTCTGGTTTCTCGATCTGATCTGTGAATGGCCGACGAAGGATGAAGAAGGAAAATGGTGAAGTGAGGTTTCTCGATGTGCTTGTGAACGGCCAACGAAGGATGACGAATGCCGATGAAGAAGGATGACGAAGGATAAGAAAGGCCGACGAAGGAGAAGGGTGAAGGTGAGGGTGAGGGTGAGGGTGAAGGTGAGTGGGAGGGGTGAGGATGAAGTAAGAGAGAATCAGTGAGAGTTATGAGGGAGTTATGAGAAATCGGCGCAGCTCAACTATAAAAAACCCTAATGACATCTATTGCTGCGGTTCTGGGTTCTGGGTACCGCAGCAATAGATCTGGTCAAACCAGTCAACAAATTTTGAAAAAAATTCTCGTTGACATCTATTGCTGCGGTTTTTACCCAGAACCGCAGCAATATGTTTAATTCCGATTTTTCCTTTTTTTTCGTGGTTTATTACTGCGTACGGGTAAAACCGCAGTAATACCACCGCAGCAATAAACAAAAATTCTACTAGTGTTGGATCCGCTACTGGTTCATTTTACATTAAAGAGGATCCTACATGGTACAATCTGTAGAGGTTATACTTTTCTTAGTGTGTTAAACAAAGGTAATTAAATAAACGTCTATAAGTTTCTTTTTGTTTTTGGGAACTTTTGATGGTAATTATGGACTCACTAGTACACAAAACGCTATATGTCACAACACAACCGTTGTGGTCCTTAAGAGAATCGTAGCGGTAAATCCTCGAAATTTTGGGTGGGAAAAATGGGAATATAAACCGCTGCGGTTCTCAGAAAACCGAAACAGTTAACATTAAACCATTGCGGTTCTCTGTTAACCGTTTCGATTTTGTGAACTGCAGCGGTTAATTATATTTTTTTCTTCCAACAGCCCGCCTGAAATTAAATTCACTAAGCTGTCTGGCTCCATCTCATTCCACTCTAGCTCCCTCCTTCCTTCGACATTTCACTAAGTAAAGTTCAAGCAATTGCGTGCCACTAGGGTTCAACGCCACTGGGTTCCACCACCACCACTGGGTTCCACCTTCCCCCGACGGACACCAGCTACCGCCAACAAACCCCACCGCTGCTGCAACCTCCTCTTCAATTCGGTGGGTTTCATCAACAACCAGTGCCCTAGCAGCTGCATTATAACACCCCTGAATTTCGAGTTACTATCTAGTTCAATGGTATTAAATTTCTACAGAAAAATCGGCAGAGTTTCGTTTGAAATATGGACTGCCTAAAATTTAATTTAGGACTCGCGTCCAATTATAAACCTCCTTCAATAAAACCAACACTCCAAATTCTCAATAATCCTTATCCAACTCAAAAGGATCTACATCCAAGCAAGATTCCCGAAATTCCAGAAGTGTTATTCCACAGTTATTGCGAGAATAACCGTTAAGGATAAGCTACGTAGACTGAATCTAAGTCAAAGCAAATCTTAACTAAACTATTACAGTCCAGACACGTAAAGACCTAGGTGAATTAATATTTATAACCTTAAATCCCAAAATGATAATATGTATACATAAATAGTGCAGCGGATAAAGAATACTATAACTTTAACTAGTAACAGTTGGTGAAACGTTGCTCTCAGCCCACACCCCACACCCAACATGTAAGATCTTCATGTACCTGCACATATCGGGCATGTAGTATCAGCCAAACTGGATGAGCAAGATTCATACAGTAAAGCCAAACATATATGCAGGTAGGATAATAATATATCCTACAAATCATTTTCTTTTGAATCAAAATAATAAGTAGAAAGCTTTATAAAACCTTTTCTTATATTCCTTTCTAAATCAAATCCTTTCTTTATTTTCCTTAAAACAAATCCTTTCTTTCCAAACCTTTTCTTGTATTCCTTGCTAAATAAGATCCTTTCTTTATTTTTCTTAAAACAAATCATTTCTTTCCTTTACCCTCACCAAGAGGGAGTTATAAATCTATGGAATGGAACAAACTTTCCTTGCCTTTGGGCTAGCTAGGCCCTCCGGATAACTATTAGACAAAGACCCCTAGTGTGCACACCATACATACGGCCAAACCGTAGTAGAAGATCTAAGTCCGAGGTACTGATCAACGTACCCCCCAACTATTCTGAAATGTCGAGAACATCTCGACAAAGTTCCAATTCCTTGAGATGCCTCAAAGGCAATCCCAACCGTTTCGAAAATATAAAACTATCCATAAATCTCTTTCTGTAACTATTCTGTAATTCAAGGTTTGAACACAAACTGTTTGTATTAGGAGAAACATTCTCCTATTCAAAACCAACTATCTGTATTAGGAGGAACATCCTCCTATTCAAAACCAACTATCTGTATTAGGAGGAACATCCTCCTATTCAAACCAATCTCAACTCAGGAGAGATACATACCTTTATAATCTTTTCTCGTAATAATGAAAGTTATCTTGTGTAGACTTTTCTCATAACTATTAAAGATTTGAGTAAAGAATCTTACCTTTTACGAATCACATCAAAACAATCATCTCCAAAACGACTCTTTAGTAAACTCGAAAGCTACATAATAACATATATGTATTCAATAAATAATAATAGACTTGGCTAACTAGTAATGAGCTTTAACTAACTCTAGTTTTATAAAATATGAGCATCTTACCTCAAATAACATGACTAACTAATACTGACAATACTAAAATCTCCCTTAGTTTATATAAAATCAACACTTAAGTTTCATAATATATATTTAGGTACCCCAAAAATCCACTAGGGAACATTCACATGACAACATTCAAACTTAAAGCACTCGAAACTAATATACAATTTATTAATTTTCAGCAGAAACTTAAAATGGACATAACTTCCTCATTCGAACTCCAAATCAAGCGTTTCTTGAGCCTATCTTGAGTAAAATTTCGATACGAACAACTTTTGTGAAATAGTATTTTTGCTAAAAATTCCCAGAAACTGCTTAAAATCGCATTTTACGAACTGACGGGTAAATCATACGAGATACACTATAAATTACTTTGAACACTTAACATTCCATTAATCTAAACCAACTACTAAACACCTAAATAAACATGATATTCGTTCAATTACACACCTCAAACAATAAAAATCAAAACCCCCAATTCAATTTATCTCAAGAACCCTAACTTCTTAAACTTGGGAAAAACTGAAATTAGATTAAGAACTTAACTTACCCACAAAACTGAGAGATGTTGAAGATGAATGAGTGAAAATCCCGGTGAGGTGATGAAAGAAGGTTGAAGACTTTGAGAGAAGAAGAAGATGGTGAACGGTGAAGAACGAAGATGACGTTCTTCTTTTTCTTTCCTTTCCTCTCTTTCACGTTCTTTTCTTTCTTTGGTTTTCTTTCTTTTGCTTTCTTTCCTTTTCCTTTGATTTGGGAAATAAAACTATGAAGCAGTACTACTGCTCTCCTTTTCGTTTACTTTCCTTTCTTTTTTTTTTTTCCCTTTCTCTTTATAATACTAATATAATTAGGTACTTAACCTAGGGAATTTAGGAATTAACTTTTGACCCCTGTTAAGGTAAAGTCAATTAGTGAGAAGTAAAATATATTTAATAAAAGAATATTTTAGTTTATTTTTAGAAACTATAATAATATAAATAATTACTAAACAGTATAAAAATATGGGGTGTTACATGCATCGTGCGTCCTCCTCCGCTGCTGCATCATGCCCTAGCAACTCCACCGCCGCTGCACCACCACCGCACCTCTACCCTTCCTAAACACCTACATTCCTCCTCCACCTCTTCTTAGGTACGTAAAATTTGTAACTTTTATTGTAATCTCATATTTGAAGCTTCAAGTTTATAATTAATTGTAGTTTTATGAATAATTGTTAGTGAAATTAGGTTGTATAATAGTTAAAGGGTGTAAATTTGATTGATTTGAGTTAATTTGATTTTATTTAAAGTAGTTAGTTTGATTTTTAGGTTAAAAAACTAGGGTTTGTTGTGGTTGCTATTTTTGTGGTTGTTGTTGTTGTTGTTGTTGTTGTTGTTGTTGTTGTTGTTGTTGTAGTAGTAGTAGTAGTAGTTGTTGTTGTTTTTGTACTTACTAACTAGTTTAGTTAGGTTTGAACTTTAAACGTTGTTTTTGATTATTGGGTTAGCTATTTAGTTTAGTTTAGCTTAGTTAGTTTTGTTTAGTTTTGTTTGATTTGCTAATTTATACTAATGTTAACTTTAAACTTTGTTGTTGATTATTGAAGCTAGCTAGTGACAGAGTATTGAGCTCGATTTCCCTATTTACAACCTTTATATTGGTGTGTTATGCACTCATATTTAACTTTCTTTCATAGTAAATTGGTTTATAATGTGCAAATATGTATATATTTATTGTTGAATTGAGATTAGATGTAAAATGATTTGTTGTTTAAAAACCTATGTATGCATCATCATATCATATGCCTAGATACCCGTTCGAGACTTACTCATTAGGAGTAAGTCTTGAATAGTCCCTGGTTTGGGACTGTTCTTAGATGTTTAATCTCACTTAGGTGGTGAATGTATGTCTTTATTTCGATTCTATAGGAAAATCTTGGCTCGTCGTTTCCTTACTTTTGTTTTCTGGGTACATATGTAGATATAAGTAACTATATCTACATTGTGTACTTGGAGAACTGTAGGGAAATGCTGTTGGATTTTCCATAGAATCGAAATAAAGGCATGCATTCAGTAGTGAGATTAGACATCTAAGGATGGGTTTTCACACAAGGTAAATTGAAGTAGTTGACATTCATATTTATATTTATTTGTTTCATACCTGTTAACTAACTAAGTTGAATGTTTTTACCGTTGAATTATTAGGTTTTGGAGAGAATAAAGAAGCCCATGGAAAGTAAGGCGGACTCACCTCCTCTTGAAAAGGCGAAGGAGGGTTCATTAAGGCGAAAGAAGGCTATTTCGGGCAAAGGAATGCAAGATTCCAAAGTTTCAAGTCGCCAAGAAAACCCATCTAAAGATACTTGGATCGAGAAACCAAAGATCGAGTGTCTCACTAGGTCAAGCTTATGGCTACATGAAAATGCGCGTGATATGTCGGATGATACACCTTTAATTTGGAGGTGAAGTTGGGTACCACGCAATTCAACTACTTTGAGGATACATCGACATGGGTGTCTAAGGGGGATGTGAAGGAGTTCCTTTGCGGAGAGATGTTGATTGTTTCCTTGATTCAAGTCTTCATGAGGTAAAACATTTATACTTATGAAATAAATAAAATTGCTTTGCAATATACAATAATAAATTTATGTTACGAAGTTGGTTGTGCTTTAAAGATTACTCCAAGATGATCCTTTTGGACGCAATTGCATATCAGAGCAATTTGGGTGGTTATGTCCAAATTTCATTCGAGCTGACAATTGTTTGCAAAACACAACTGAGGTGAAGGAGTATATTTTGTATCAAAACATCTCTACGTGCACAACAAAAGTTCATACTTGCCCCTTGTTTTTAAGAGTATAATTCTTAACCTTGTATCTATTTTTACCACTTTATCATTATACAATAGAATTACTCACATGATTGCTTCCTAACTTTTTTGGGATATTAGCTAGTCTCCATTGGTCGCTCCTTGTGATTTTCCATTCAAGCAACATAGTATATCAATTTGATTCTGCAGCTCAAGATCCACCACAATCCTTACTCCTCAAATCATGCATAAATAGGTATGTTTGTTATTTAAAATGCTTATTAGCATAACACGTTTCACTAATTTCATCATTTGCCCACTTCTCACATGAAATTAACATAACTACAGTTCTTTGAAGAAATTTGAGAGAACGGGAAAACTTCCTCAGTGGAAAGCAATGAATTAAGGTAATACATTTTACTTAAGCTACATCTTTCTTTTAGCAAAAAACAAACATGTATGTTTCTCACATGATTTTTTTTATGTAATTCTATAATTAGTGTCCTCAACAACAGGGGGAACCAAGTGTGGCTACTATGTGTTGAGGTTCATGTTCGATATAACCTCAAGTTGCAAGGAAGTCGAGGATCTTGAGAAGGTATATACATAACTAATAGGTAGCTCAATTTAAGGTTGATTTTGGCCTTTGAAGTTCAATTCACTTAGTTTCCTGCATTTAGCCACATGTTAGGTTATATATAGTTCCAATATGTACATATATAACTATTAAAGTCAATTAAAGTCCACTCATGTGCTTTGAAACCCATTTTGGGTAAATGGAGCCATTTCGGGCCGATTTTGGCTTTTCAAGTTCATTTTCCTTAATTTCTCGCGTTTAATCTCATGTTAGGTCATGTATAGTTCTAATAAAAACATATATAACCATTAGAATCAATTAAAATCCATTCACATGCTTTGAAACCCATTTTGGGTAAATAAATGCCATTTGGGGCCGATTTTGGCCTTTGAAGCTCAATTCACTTAGTTTCCCGCATTTACCATATATTAGGTTATATATAGTTCCAATAGGTACATATATAACTATTAGAGTCAATTAAAGTCCACTCATATGCTTTGAAACCCATTTTTGGTAAATAAAGCAATTTCGGGCCGATTTTAGCTTTTCAAGTTCATTTTCCTTAATTTCTCGCGTTTAGTCTCATGTTAGTCATGTGTAGTTCTAATAACAACATATATAACCATTAGAGTCAATTAAAATCCATTCACATGCTTTGAAACCCATATTGGGTAAATAAAGGCCATTTCGAGCCGATTTTGGCCTTTGAAGCTCAATTCACTTAGTTTCCCGCATTTAGCCACATGTTAGGTCATATATAGTTTCAAAAGGTACATATATAACCATTAGAGTCAATTAAAATTCATTCACATGCTTTGAAACCCATTTTGGGTAAATGAATACCATTTTGGGTCGATTTTGGGCTTTGAAGCTCAATTCACTTAGTTTCCCGCATTTAGCCACATGTTAGGTCATATATAGTTCCAATAAGTACATATATACCTACAAGAGTCAATTAAAGTCCACTCATATGCTTTGAAACCCATTTTGGGTAAATGAAGCCATTTGGGGTCGATTTTGGCCTTTGAAGCTCAATTCACTTAGTTTCCCACATTTAGCCACATGTTAGGTCATATATAGTTCCAATAAGTACATATATACCTATAAGAGTCAATTAAAGTCCATTCATATGCTTTGAAACCCATTTTGGGTAAATGAAGGCTATTTTTGGGCCGATTTTGGCCTTTGAAGCTCAATTCACTTAGTTTCCCGCATTTAGCTACATGCTAGGTCATATATAGTTCCAATAAGTACATATGTAAGTAATAAAGTCAACTAAAGTCCACTCACTATGAAACCCATTTTGGGTAAATGATTGTCATTTTGGGTCGATTTTTGCTTTTTAAGTTCGATGTCCTAAATTTCTTACATTATATTATTTGCTCAATCTCTTTAGAGTTAATTAAAGTCTTACTCAAACTAAAAATGATGTTATATGTGTTTCCTTATGTGTAAGGTATTCCTCGATGGCAAACAAAGGGAGAGTTCTTTCACCACATTTGAGATGAACGAGGTTCGGGATTTGCTAGCACGCTACCTTACCGAAGTTTGCATGTGAAGATGATGTCGCGACTTTGAGTTTATTTGTTCTTATTATGTTACTAGCTAGTTATTTAGGTACAATTGATGTTTAGTTTGTGAGACTTGTATCAATTATAGCATGATCAAATGAGAATGCTCCTTACATGAGAAATGAGAATGAATCTCAACCACACGATTGGATTAGAGTTACAACACTTGTTCATTAGAGTTATACCCCCGAAAAAATTTCGAGCCCAGAAAACAAATTTTTTTTTTTCGAAATATTTTTCCTAATTTTTGTTTTTTTGGAGTTACATCACTTTTTCATTAGAGTTATATCACTTGTTCATTAGAGTTACAGCGTGTAAAATCCATTCTCATTTCTCATGTAAGTATGCATTCTCATATGAACTCACTTATATATATATATATATATATATATAAACTGATCCGGCCCACTAACATAACCGGATCAGTTAATGTGCTATGTATACATAAAATCTTGGCGCCATTTAACAAACTGCTCCGGTTTTGATGGAAAACCGGATCGGTTAATCAGATTAACCGATCCGATTTTCCATCAAAACCGGAGCGGTTAATGATTAATTGATCCGGTTGAGGACCGGATCAATTAATCATAGTTAACCGCTGCTATCCCATCCCATCCCATCCCATCCAGACCAAAACCGGAGCGGTAAGCCCGGTTTTGACCGGGTCGGATGGGCTTTTGTGTACTAGTGACTTTAGCTTATTATTCCTAAAAAAAATGTTCTTTTGCTTATTATACTTCTATTTGGTAAACCAAAAACAAACTGATTATCAAAGATGACCCTCAATTATTGTACACATGAATTTTGTGGCAATGGTGAGAAATTTCTGTTAATCCCACTTTTAAAGAGTGGTAATTCGACTGACCTACGACAATTTAATCTTCAACTAAAAAAAAAAAAAAAAATCTGAGATATAGAATTACCTCCCAACTTGGTCACTCTTCTGAAGTATAGGCCTTATATGGTAAAGAGAGGTTTGGGGCAAAATTAGAGATTTAAACTCATATTAGAGTATTTGACTAGTCAATCCTCTAATTTGAGTATTTGGTAAAGAGAGGTTTCAATTAGCTGATTGTGCTAAAAAAACTCTTTTTGAAAAAGCTAAGGGGATGAGCTTTTTGAAAAAGCTAAGGGATGAGCTTTTTGACATTAGAGGTTTGGGAATGGGTGGGCCAATTACTTTTATGTCATAAAGTTTTTGAAATTACATTAATAAACAATAAAAGGTACAAAAATAGATTATGCACATGTCCTTATTGGTCATTTTACACAATTATGTAACAATAAGCTATCAGTTACTTACCAAAACACTTTTATATAAACAGCTAATACAATCAGCTAGTCAAATCATCTAATGTAATCAGCTTTCTGCTAATATTATCAGCTAATCGCTATACAGTTATCCGCTGATTGCCAAACAGGGCCATAATATATATGAATTGGGGACAAGAAGATAAATGGCTAATGAGGACATAGAGCTCCAAGATATTGCCAAGGAGATCGTAAAGAAATTCGGTAGCGTGCCCTTGACTGTTGAGATTGTAGAATCACAATTTTCAGGTCGCTACAAAACGAGTTGGATGGGGCTGAAACTAATGAGGATTTGGTCTAAATCAGATAGTAGTTTCCCAGACCTTATGTAAATGCAATAACCGACATGTTGCTTAAAATTTTAAGTAACCAACGTAAGACACTTCCAGTCATTCTTATTAGACTCTTATGATCCGTAAAACCACTGTGCCTCAACTGGTATCAAACAACAATTTGAGCTGCAAAAAATTGTTGAGCCATATTGACCTCAATCTTGACATACTGGAAGCATTCATTACGTGATAACATTACAGCCTTACAGGAGTATTGGTTAGGCCAAATTAAGCAGTAATCTTTTTTTCCCGTTGCAGTACAGTTATTACTTTTCCAAGGATACAAATCGGATCATTCTAAATTCATTGGCTGATTTAACATTCTACTAATCCATTTATTACTACAGAGACTAAAGAAAGGGACACTGAGATTTGAAAAGGAAAAGGCCTTCAAATTCAAATTTTGAAGGTTCCCCATTCGAATAAATTATTGGCCTCATGCAAGAAAGCCGCAATTACACAACTCTATTATTGTTAACTTACCAATAAATCCAATAAGAGTGGAAAACTCTTTGGTGTTGACATGAATGATTTATGATTCAATCTTGTTTCATCTCCTTCAATCTAGAATCTTTGAACCAGGATTGACACGTATCTTCCACAGCAAACAAGAATATTATAATTTGCTTTTTCTGACTGAAATTAGCAAGAGGATGGTATTAGAATACAGAGAACCTGTTAAAGAATACAAACCTGACTGGCATAGTTAGATCCTTGTTTTCTGAATTTATAAAAAACAAAATAATTGAAAAGATATTCTTGTATGGGTATAACCCATGTAGGTTGGCGGACCCCAGTAAGGGATCCGCGAACGCCTTATCGGACGCGAATACTTTAAATGTCGCCCACAACTCTATCAAGTCAGTACATCAACATGGTCCGTCAACGTTGACGGTCGCCCAACAAGACAAAATAAGGGAATCTTCCCAACTGTCAGAAGCACGTGTAAAAGGATTACCCACCCTGTTAGGTGAATAGTACTTCTATAAATAGCCAAATGGTACTAGTCTGCAGGTACATTCTCTCACACTCAGAATTCTTATCTTTCTCTCTCTACTCTCTCTCTCTAAATCCTATTTGGACACGTGCTGACTTGAGCGTCGGAGGGGGTTTCCTCGCATCCCCCCCGAGGGTAGTTCACGTTTGCTTCCTGTGCAGCTATTCACCAGCGGACGCTAACCCCAATCTTTGGCGAACTTCTCTCAAGACTGCCAACCGTTTCAACACCGAAACAACTTGACGCTAGAAGGAGGGGCACCTATCCTTGTGAAGCAGTCATGGAAAAGGCAAACGATACAAGTCGCGGTCCACCTGGACTAGAGATCGGCCAAGGATCTTCTCGTCCTGCAATTACCGGATCTATCGGTGCACCCCAGTTCCATCCCAACATGCCAGAGAGCAACAACGATCAGTGTACCCCTGAGGATAATGTAACTCAGGTGAACCCTGGTGGCGTCCCTTTCAATTTGGCTCAGTTGAGCCAATTTGCTCCGGATCAGCTACAAACTGTCGCATCCTTCATCCAACTGCTACAAGGCACTCCTCAGCCTAATGTTGGGATTAAGAGAAGGAACTGCGTTCAGGAGTTATCTCGGCCGAAAATCTTTCACGTCGCTAGGACCAGTGCTTGGCAAAGCAAATGATTTCATAAGAGGAGAAGAATTTGACAAGGCAGCTTCCAGCCAGCATCGGGAGTCTGACAAGAAGAAAGAGGATAAGTCATGGAAAGATAAAGGTCGCGAAGTTGAGCGTGGCCGGGATGAAAGAAGAGAATCTAATATGGTCAAAAAAGGAAATGACCGAGAGCGGGATGGCCGGGAAAAAAGTGAACGCAAAGATAGATTTGATGCGTACACTCAGCTCACTACTTCCCGAGCACAAATATTCACCATGAACAAGGAAAGTGACAAATGGCAGAGACCAAAGAAGATGTTTCATAAAAACCGGGATAAGACTAAATGGTGTGATTTTCATGGAGATCACGGCCATATAACTGAAGACTGCCGGCACCTCAAGGATAATTTGGAGGATCTTATCCGCAGAGGGTACTTCACCCAATATAAAGCTCAAACAAACGGAGGCGATTTGATGAAACCCAGAGATCAGAATGTTCAATCTCGAATAGGAGAAATTCATGTGATTAGTGGCGGTCCAATCCATGGCGGAAGTGTCAGTGGGGCCTGTTGCCGCCGTGTTGTTGGTAGAAAAGGAGAAGAGGCAGCAACCAGTATACTTTATCAGTCACATCCTTAACGGTCCGGAGAGCCGTTACCGGCTGGTAGAGAAGATGGCTTTGGCTGTTGTAGTCGCCGCCAGGAAGCTCAGACCATACTTTGACTGTCACCCCATCCTGGTTTTAACCAATCAGCCGCTAGAAAAAGCTTTGCAGAAGATAGACGATTCCGTAGCTTGCTTTGAAATGGGTCGTTGAACCGCTGTCGAATATGATATACGATATAAGCCCGGGACCGCTATCAAAGCACGAGGCCCTGCGAGATTTTATTGTGGAAGCCTCCTATGAGGAAGAAATGGAGCAAAAGGAAGTCTGGCTACTGGAGGTTGACGGATCCTCCGCAGCTAGCGGATCAGGGGCTGGAATAATATTGATTAGCCCTGAGGGAAACTCACACCAGTACGCCATCAAATTTGCCTTCCCGGCATCAAACAACGAAGCAGAATATGAAGCGGCAATTGCCGGCCTGAGAATGTGTTTGGCAGCAGGCGCTAAAGATGTACTCCTGAAAACGGACTCACAGTTGGTCAGCGGACAACTAAGAGGAGAATTTGATGTCAGAGAGGCCAACATGCTAAAGTACGTGGAAAAGGCCAAAGAGTTGATAGCTCAATTGAATCATTTTGAGATTCAAGCGATGCCGAGGACCGAGAACACGAAAGCATTGAGAGAACCGTCACGGTGGATATCTTGAAAGAAAAGAGCATCGCGGAAAAAATTGTGACCGTCAACAGCATAAATCAGCAAGGGGAATGGTTTAGTGAGCTGGTGGCGTACAAGCTGGCTGGGACGCTTCCCGGTAATCCTTCATCTGCCAAGAAATTGAAGCGACAAGCAAGCTGGTATGTCATATACCAGAATGAGCTATACAAAAAATCATTCAGTTTACCTCTACTTAAATGCGTAACCGCATGGGAATCCGCGAAGATTCTTGAAGAGATACACGAGGGTATATGCGGCAACCATATTGGCGGAAAGGCTTTGGCACTTAAGGCATTGAGAGCGGGATTCTATTGGCCAAGTATGCTGGCGGATGCCCAAGGCTACGTCAAGAAGTGTGATAAGTGCCAAAGATACGCTCCCGTCATTAACAGGCCAGCCAACGATCTGCAGCCTATCCTATGCCCAATTCCGTTCGCTTAGTGGGGAATGGACATCCTGGGACCGTTCACCACAACAACTGGGGGGAGGAAGTTCCTAATTGTGGGAATTGATTACTTTACAAAATGGATAGAGGCAGAGCCGACCGCAAAG
The DNA here is from genome assembly GCA_947646795.1 of Beta lomatogona. Taxonomy (NCBI): domain Eukaryota; kingdom Viridiplantae; phylum Streptophyta; class Magnoliopsida; order Caryophyllales; family Amaranthaceae; genus Beta; species Beta lomatogona. The sequence goes on along the minus strand of CANSNZ010001374.1, from coordinate 99,973 downwards.
ATCAAAGCAAATCAGGTCAAGAAATTCATCTGGCAAAATATTATGATAAGATTTGGGATTCCCATGGCTATTGTTTTCGACCACGGCGTCCAATTCGATTGCCGTCCTATACAAGCTTTTTTAACGGAATTTCGGGTGAAGTTTGCATACTCAGCCGTTTGCCATCCCCAAAGCAACGGACAAGCAGAGGCCGCAAACAAACAGATCCTGAATGCCTTGAAGAAAAAGCTAGATGAATTCAAAGGTGGATGGGCTGATATGGTGCCGGCAGTACTGTGGTCAAATAGAACAACCGAAAAGGAAGCAACGGGAGAGAGCCCTTTTAAGCTAGCTTTTGGTACATAAGCGATGTTGCCAGTAGAGGTGGGTTTGCCCTCTTACCGGATCAAGCACCAAAATCCTGAAATGAATGACCAAGCGCTCAAGGAAAATCTAGACTTCTTGGCAGAAGTAAGGTTGGTAGCAGAACTGAAGGCGGCTGCCTACAAAGACAGAATTAGCAAGGCTTACAACAAGAAAGTCTTGGAGAGGCCATTGGAAGTTGGGGACCTAGTCCTTCGCAGAACGGCAGCCACCGGTAAGGCCCATGTTGAGGGAAAGCTAACCGCGAATTGGGAAGGGCCATATGTCATCGCCAAGAAACTTGCCCCTGGTTCCCTCATTCTCAAAGGCATGGACGACAAGGAGCTTAAGAATTGCTGGAATGCTAGCGTCCTAAAGAAATATTATGTTTAATTTATCGAATGTAATTGGCCAAGAGCCACCTTTTTGTTACATAAATAATACAAACCTCTGCTAGCATTCCGTAAACTGTCTTATTATTTATATGTTAATGGATTGCATAATTGGTCAATGTTAATTATTAAACGGTCATATGACAGACCAAACACAAAAAACAAAAGCCATATGACAGGCTCACAGTACATAAATGGTCATATGACAGACCTAGTACAAATCAAAAGCCAAATGACAGGCTCAAAGTGAGTAAACGGTCATATGACAGACCTAGCACAGATCAAAAGCCATATGACAGGCTCAAAGTACATAAACGGTCATATGACAGACCTAGTACAAATCAAAAGCCATATGACAGGCTCGCAGTGCATTAACGGTCATATGATAGACCAAGCACAAATCAAAAGGCAAAGTGTGTTAACGGTCGAGAAACAGGCCCAGCACAAAGCAAAAGCCACGAACGTTCTAGGCGTATTCATGGTCACACTATAGACCAAATGTTAATCAAATGGATTAATACATAAGAGACGCTAACAAACATTAACGGTCATGAAACAATCATATAAGGATTAGAGTGTTAACAAAACAAAATAACTAAAACACAAAAGTACTTTCCATAGAATAAAAGCTACTGGCTTGGCGGCCAACTACAGCAGAAAAATGGTGGCGGCCAATAAAAGGCTTTCAGTCGGAATCAAGTACTTTCAGATTAAAAACACAAATTCAGTTTACAAACACCAAAATGGGCCGAATAAAGTGTTGATCAAAATACTCAAAATATTACAAGCTATAAATTATTGGAGGAGCAAGAAGAGCTGAGAGAAGGCCGCCAAAAACTTCAAGAAGGGGGGGCATCCTGGTCAGTTTGTTCCGCCACGTCACGAGGATCCGTATCTGCTATAGCATCCTCGTCGGCAAATTTTGGATCCCCCTCGAATGGCGACAGGTGTTGGCCGGCAGCATGAGCCTCCTCAATCACATTCCAGTCAAACCCTGGAATAGTCTTGCACACGCACCTCATGGCGGCCGCCCAACCGCCATCGTACCTCTTGTGGAGGACCGTTGCGTACTCCTCAGATTGCTGAAACTCAGCAATAGCCTGAGCCCTTGCTTGTGCCTTGGCGTCCAGTACTGCAACCTCCTTTTCGGAGTTAGCGGCCTCCAGAGCCTTGGTCAATGAATTAACATTCTCCTCGGTCTCCTCCAGTAAGGCGGCCCTCGATCTCAGCGTTGTTAGCTCATCTTCCAGAGGCTGCAACTCTGCTGTCTTTGCCACCAGCTTGCACTCCGTCTCCTTCAGCAGATCCTGGCAAGTCTCCAGCGACTGCTTATAGGTGTCCGCCAACTTCTGATACTCGATATATTGCTCTATTAGCTCAATAACAGCGTTGTTGGCCTGCGAAGATGAAAAGAATGTGTCAATAAAAGAAAAGAAGGAAGCAAAAAGCAAAACGAGTGAAAGATAATAAGACGAGTACATAAACGTACCACAAGTTAGTCGTGAGCCAACCTAGCAGCAGGAGTGACCAAGGACCCTGCCGGCCTGTCTAGCAGCAGTTGCATGCCCTTCAGAATGCGGTAGGCAAGGATACCACCGTTCTCAGGGATGTCGGCATACAGCGACTCATCCTCTCTGACGTCCCAGTCAGGTTGGTAAATCTTGCCAGGGACGACGGGCCGGCGAGCAAAGGAGGCCGCCACAGCATCGCTTAGCGGTACCCCTTTCTTCTCGATCCACTCATGGTACTGAGAGAAGATGCCGGGAGATAAATTGGACAGAAAGTTGGGCATGGTAACCAGCTCTCGGATCTTATCGCGGATGGAGGAGTAAGAGCCTGATAGCCAGGAGGCGCCGCTAACATGTCTTGGAGCAGTGGCCGCGACAGCCCGCTCCCGAATCTCTGGAGCATCCGCGGTCAGATCCTCCACCTGAACATCAGAGGTGTGGGCAGAAGAAGCAGGGTCCGCCAAAGCCTGCCTTTTGTTGGCAGATGTATCCGCCGCAACTTGCTCGCGGGGCCGCCTCCTGTTTCCACCTCCCCTGGTGACAGGTCGGGAGGTAGAGGACCTAATCGGGACGGGCCGGGGACGGGCCGGCCGCGCATCGCAAGCGAGGGCGGTAACATTCCGAGCGGGGGACGCGAACAATATTCGCCCCGCCGCGACCACGACGTATATTCTGAGGGCCGTGGCGGTTCCCTCCCCGGCGGCCATTGGTAATCCCGTGCATGGTCTCGTATTCTTGTGAAGGAGCAGGCGGTAAGTTGGTTAACGGCTTGAAGCTCGCGTCCACAGCTAGTGCGTCGAGGTCAAGGCAGTCAAAACCTGCGAATGGCAAGAAGCAAAATTAAAAAAAAAAAAAAAAAAAAAAAAAAAAAAAAACATCAGTTGGACCAGTCCGACATCGACACTCACCATTTTCATGAGTAGGGGCCGAGCAAAGATGGCCGACAAGGGCTTGTTCCCCGGGATGTACTTGGAATGAGGAATCCAGTATTTAGGCTCTTTAACCTTCACCTCCTTCCCGTCCTCATAGGTGACTAAGTAATCCTCCGTATCAAAGTAGTCGAAGGCCGCTAACTCTTCCTCAGTTAGCGGAATAAGAGGTAAATGCTCCATATGCGGACGAGGCTCGGTGAAATGACGACGCACTGGATAATCCTCAGGAACTCGTAACCAAAAGAAAGCATCTTGCCAGCCCTTCAAACCAGTCATTTTAGGCTGGACTGTCATCTTCTTGTCGGCCGTAGTTAGCGACCACCAACCCGCCTGCCTAGAAGATCCATTTTTCTTCAGCCAATGGATGTGGCGGAACAAGTGTAGCGTTTGTGGAAAATCCAAGAAACGCACAACCCAGATGTACGTTATCAAATTCCGGACCGCCAAAGGAGTCAATTGAGCCAAGCTCACGTTGAAAGCGTTTAAGATCTTCACCAAAAAAAAATCCAGAGGGAAACGGAGGCCAAACTCGAAATGATGAGTATACACGGCCACGTGACCGGGAGGACACCTCTTCACAATGGCCCCCTCTGGTGGGACTATCAACCGATAACCCGACGGAAGACAATATAAATCCCGACTCTCGGGTAACCTAGATCAATGGCGTCCTGACGCCAAGGCAAATCCATCTCGACACTGATAGGACCGGCACTGAAATCATCCGGCAGCCATAAAGCATCAGAACCAGGTCTAGTCTCAATCTCCTCCATCGGATTCGAACTGTCGACCCTTAATTCGGCAGCACGGGAAGATTCCCCAACCACATGGGCAGACAAAGGCACAGAAACATCAATGTTTGCGTCCACAGAGTCAATCGCATCCCCAGTGACGCGGACAGCAGGGCTCGCAACAGTGCGACGGTGATAAACGGTCTCTTGGCGGACCATAACGGTAGAAATAGAGTCACTGTCGTCACCTAAATCAATAATATGAGGGTTAGGAGCCGCAGATTGCTGTAAACGGCCGAAAAAGTCGGTCGTTACCTCCACCCCAGCGTCCGCTAAGCTATCCAGCCAAGCATGCTCTCTAAGTGGTGCTACATCAAGGCCGGGAGCAGCATCGGCCGGAGGATGCCTAACGGATCGTTTAGCAAGAATCTGATGCCTAAGCTCCCTAAGCGTCTGCCGGTCACCACTCTGGCTAGCGGATAGATACCTCCTGGTCAGGCTATGCTCCTCAGGGGTAGCAGGGTCGTTAAGGAACTTAGATCTTATCTCTCTTTCTCTCTCAGCTGTTAAGGGGATGTCCGACAACAACCTAGCTTTCCCCACAGGGCTAGAACCGGAAGAAGGCTCGCTATCGGCCAGGGGAGAGGAAGGTTCACTTTCGGTCATAAATGCATCACTAGGGGTATTCTGGCTATTAGACTGGTCCGACATGATGAATATACAAAAAGAAACTTTAAGCTTGGAAAAGAAATGGAGAAATACCTGGAGAAGTAAAATCGCCGGGGAAAGATGAAGGCAAGGAACAAAAGGTCGCCGGAAAAAGACGAGCGAGAATTCCAAGGAATGAAATGGCGTGGAAAAGCCCGAGCCTGAACGAAAAGACCACCGGAAATGCAGAACTGTCACCGGCAAAACTCAAACTCAAAATCTCAGAGAAAACCCAGAAAAACTTCTTCAAAAGAATGACGAAATTCTTAGTACTGTGAAACCGGAAAGAAAAAACTAAGAAACTTGGTAACTTTTCGGAGCAATCTGAGCAAGAAAAACCAGTTTTTGAGCAAATGAAGCTATGGGCATGGAGGTTCGTGAGAGAGAAAATGGAAAAGAAAGAAGAAAAACTTGAGAATGATAGAAAAATCCGGAAAAAGGACAACTGTTGTCCATATATATAATGAATAGACAGCTGAGATTGAAAGACCTATCAACTCGCCCTCCAGATACCTGCCAAGTGTCGAAACAGGGTAAACCCTAATAAAGTAATGGGCGGGATTTTCGGAAGAGTAATCATTAACTTTTCAAACTCTTTTAACTCCCTACGACGACACGTGGCACCCAACGAATGAACTTCCCCAAAAAATGGAGCACGACAACAATGATTCACGCCCACCGACAACATCCTTAGCGGTCAAGACCCCAAAAGATGCTGGGGGGTAGTTGTATGGGTATAACCCAAGTAGGTTGGCAGACCCCAGTAAGGGATCCGCGAACGCCTTATCGGACGCGAATACTTTAAATGTCGCCCACAGCTCTATCAAGTCAGTACATCAACATGGTCCGACAACGTTGGCGGTCGCCCAACAAGACAAAATAATGGAATCTTCCCAACTGTCAGAAGCATCACAACCGTACACGTGTACAATGATTACGCACCCTGTCAGGTGAATAATACTTCTATAAATAGCCAAATGGTACTAGTCTGCAGGTACATTCTCTCACACTCAGAATTCTTATCTTTCTCTCTCTACTCTCTTTCTCTCTAAATCCTATTTGGACACGTGCTGACTTGAGCATCGGAGGGGGTTTCCTCGCATCCCCCCCGAGGGTAGTTCACGTTTGCTTCCTGTGCAGCTATTCATCAGCGGACGCTAACCCCAATCTTTGGCGGACTTCTCTCAAGACCGCCAACCGTTTCAACACCGAAACAATTCTCTTACTTCTTTAAGCAGCGTTATCTGCACCAATAACACCATCAATAAGCCCGAATGGGCTTGGTTCATTTCACTTTAGATGTTGTCAACAACTTGTCGATTGCGTATTTCAAAATACATTTTTTAATCATGTGGTGTAAAAAAAAAAGACCCATTGTTTTTTTTGATTCATTTGGGCCACGAAGGCAGTACAAAGTACAAAGAAGGGGAGGGGGATTCGAACTTGTGACCTATCGTTCACAACACCTCACTCTTAACCACTAGGCCAAGACATCCTTGTTAAAAAAAAAAGACCCATTGTGATTTGTGATATATGCAAATGCAGTCCTTACTTTTTCTTTGACATGTCAAAGTAGAATTAATTTAGTATTTTATGATATAATTACATATCAAGCAATATAATTAATGCTTTTTATTGCTTATGCAAGCCTTATTCGATTCCTTAAGGGTATTCATTTCCCTAAACACAATTTAGGACATAAAAGTATTTAAGAAAGTCCCTTTTACCATATCAAAACTTTTATGCGACATGTGAGTATTTCAAAATGTTTTACTAACATTTGCCCCTTTTTTATTGACTTCAATTCTTTATTTTTTCTACTTTCCTTTAATTCTTCTTAAGATAATTTTTTTAACTCTTTTTTTGTGACAGGAAAAAAGGATTTCATTTATAAGAGATAGCCAAACGACGCTTACAATCAATTCTTGAAAAATTGAAAATTCCAACACAAATATATAACACCTTAGAACTAGATACATCGCAGATTTGATTAAAAATAGCCTAAATAAAAAACTTCATCCGAAGCAATACAATTTGTGAGTTCATTCTGATTCGGCTTAACTTGCATTGATCATGCATAGTCGTTTGGGTGAAAATACTTTCGTGGTCTTCTAGATTCTTACAGAGAATAGAGATTGCTAGATCTTCCTCCTTCATTAGACGAACAAAAAAGAAATTGAACACCCTAAAATAAATACCATCTTAAGGATGGGATATACTAATTGGAAGCAATTAAAGGAGTTTTTGGTACTTACGTTTTAATTTATTGATTTCAATGTTAGATATCCTAAATAAATTTCAAATAATATTATGAGCAATACAAGTGTAGTTTTAATTGTAACAACCGACCCATACGGAGTCGAGTGTATCGCCACCAATGCGCATCCAGGGCCACAACTAAAAGAAAGATGCACCTTGTTGGAATGAGTAGCCTGCTAAATTCCTTTAAAGCAATCATGAGGACTGAATACGCCGGAATAACTTATGTTACTTATTGGGACAATTGTTGGCCCTAGATGCGCATTGGTGATGATATACTCGACTCCGTATGGATAGGGTGTTACACCTAAATCCAAATCGTATACCGAACTTTTACCCCTACATACATCATATATGCCTTGAGTCAAAAATTCAAAACTAGAGTCCCCAAAAACAAAACCAAGGCAAAGTTTAGTCTCCGAAACAGAAAGTAATTCCCTTGAATTTCATTTTTTTAGAAAAATAAATTTTAAGGGAGTTATTATATTGGTCCAAAAACTGTATTTATAGCTTTTGATTGCTATTTTAGGCGGCAACCATCATTAATTATATTAGTCGTAAGCCCTAATTTTCATAGTCTGTTCTAAGTCTTAAACTTTCATAATATATCTCGTTACTCTCTCTTTTAGAGAGTCTCGTTACCATTACTCAACTTTTATATGCATGCGATGCGTTAAGTAATAGAAAGCTCAATTGCGTAATAAAATGTACGGAAAATTGTTTACAAAGTTTAATGTATTTCTTTTTTTAAACCAAGAAACTAGAGAGAGTTGCAAATATTTTTCAGTTGAGTCTTGATAGTATAATTGTAAAAGAGGATGGACATCAAATCCTCCACCCTTTCTTTGTAGAATAGAGATTTTTTTTTTCCAGACACACTTTCTTTCTAATTATGGGGTTGTAAAACTTGTAACTCCCAGTGGAGATAACAAACAACAAACACCACTAGAGCAACAACTCTTGTGTCATGGGCCCAAATTCTCCATCGAAAATTTCTAATATGCTTCATAGACTAATGGCCCGTCTTACTTTAGAAGCAGAGACAGGAATTGCTATCCTACTTAAATGGCTAGCCAGTAATTGGGGGAAAAAATTCCAGAACTTTTACTTTGAGGCCCAGCTGGTCCATCTTCAAGATGTACAAGGCGTGTTTATCATATGGCATTTTCGTAATTAAATATTATTATTTGTATGATCAAAATATCCAACAGTGATATTTCTTTTCTAAGTAAATTACAACTGGATATTTGTCCTAATGTTCATAGGACTAGATAATAACTAGTGTGTTGCTCGGGCGACGCCCCGAGTTTTTACTTTAAATAATACTTCTATGTTTTGAGAATATATTTATTTCAAATTAGTTTGATATATATATATATATGTTCTAAGTTATATATATTTATTTGGAGTAAAGAGCATATTTAATAGTTGGTTGAGGTGGTAAGATGTTCTTTCCTATTAAATATATTAGAATGATTTAAATATGCTCTTTACTCCAAATAAATATATATAACTTAGAACATGTGACCTTATAATATATAACCAATTATCTTTCCTAATAATAATTAAAAAAAAAAAGTAAGGTTTGAACATGTGAACTTGCTGGTATATTAGAATAATGTAAAGAATTCCTTAATGTTTTGCTAACTTATACCCTAGATGGTGTTAAAGTGTTAAATTTTCCTACATGTTAGAGTTAAACGTGTAAAGTCATGTTAGTTTCGTGTTGAAAATCTCAACACTAACCAAATCCATTTATTAGACCGTAAATCACGTGTTGACCCGCGTATATAAACGTATTGAAGAAGCTTGACACCAACCCATTTTTTTGTATCTGGTTCGTGTCGTGTCAACTTTTGACAGCTCTAGTTTCAATTGATTATATTATAAGTTTAGAAAAGGCTCAATCCTCACAACAATTAAAAGGGCTAGCTACGTTAGCAAGTAGTAGTCGATAAATACAGTAAGTTTAACTAGCATTAATGCATTATCACTATGAACAACCCAAAGTTTATGAGTAGACTATTTCACTGTATTATGGAAGTTACATTAATGCATTATGGAAGTTGGACAGATTCATACAAGGTACTACTTTCACTCTAGTACCTTGCATGAATCCGTTCAACTTCCATCAAATTAGTAACTTTCACTGTTTTCGAGTCATATTTCCCTTTATATACAAAGCTAATATTCCTGATTCTTTCTCTTAATCAAGAGTTCCTCGAAACAATTTCCAGAAGGCCAATATTTTGCTACATTTTCTCCTGCAAATATGGTACAGAATAAGCAAAGATCAGCCAGAAAGCCTCATGCATCATCTCCTACCAAAACAAAAGTCTCTCTACTTGCTGATACTCCTCATATTGAACATGATACCACGCCATCCTCCTTTTTTGCAGTCTCACCACCTCTAATATCTTCCTACAATGACCACATTCGACCTCTTCTTGATGCAGTCGACAAGCTGCGAAATCTAAAAGTCATGAAAGAAGGCATCCAACTCCCTACGATTGTCGTCGTAGGAGACCAATCATCAGGAAAATCTAGTGTCCTAGAATCCTTGGCTGGAATCAGCCTACCTAGGGGTCAAGGTATATGCACACGAGTCCCACTCATTATGCGTCTACAGCACCATTCGGACCCCAACCCACAACTATCCCTTGAGTTCATGGGTAAAATCTTGCAGACAGACGAAGCCCATGTTGCTCAAGCAATCAACTCAGCAACTCAGGAAATTGCAGGAAAAGCCAAGGGTATATCGAATACTGTTATCAATCAGAGATTGAGAGTAGAAACTAGAAACACCATTGTTGAGTATAATAGGGAAGCTACGAGGAGAGAGAAAGAGCTCAAGGGAATAGTAAATGTCTACATTTTTGTTATTAATGTTGTATTATGTATTACAAAATATATCTTCTATTTATACTAAATGTATCTACTATTTATACTACAACTAACTCTAATATATAACAAACTAATGCCTGATTTAATAACAAACCAAGTCAAACCTATGTTGACTATATCACAAACTCCAATACTCCCCCTCAAACTGGAATAGCTATAGACATTCCAGTTTGAACATTATTTAACCGGTTTGTATGATAGCCATAAATTTGTGATGCTTGATCATTGAAGGAGAACAAATGAAGTTTAGAATCTGTTTTGTAACATCAGCTTGAAGGAGCTAGACCAAAATGAAATCGGTAGAGAAGCCAACAACAGAAAACTCAATTCTTGTGGCTAAAGTTGCTTACTCATGTTGTTGCCTTTTCATTCACACTCCAACACTACTACAAACCATTCGTAGAAGCAGTAGAAAGCAACTTGCAACCATAACTTAGCTTGCAACCATATAACACAGTATTAGACATACGTCCCCCCTCAAACTGGAAGTGGTTGCAGGCATTTCCAGTTTGAACCTCATGAAGTTGCTGGCACTTGCTAGCAGTAATAGGAAGGAACTCATCTGAACCTTAGAATGGTGTTAAAGGATCACCAGGCACCAATATACCAATGCACCAATACACACCAATACAGAGGAAGACACCAAAACTGATCATAAAGGATCACAACAAAGCCTCCAATGGGCACAACAAAGCCACCAATGGGCACAACAAAGCCACCATTGGGCACAACATCACAGCAACATCATCACAACAACATCATCACCAATACACAACAACAAACGACATCATCACAGCAACATCATCACAACAACATCATCACCAATACACAACAACAACAAACCCAAGAACAACTAACCACGAGCTACCAAATTAACTAACCACCAGATTCACACCAACAACCATCCATTTACATCAACACTAATAACCTTGTATCAACACTAACTAGTGGCGGAACCAATATACTCCAACACACCACAACACAATATACCAAACAACAATAAAAAAAAAAAACTGATCACAGTAGATCATAGAAAGAGAGATTTAGACAGAATAGATGAGTTTAGACTGTAACTCATAAAAAATTAGAGAAATATTAGGAATTGTGAAATGAAAAATCAGAATTTCAATTTGAATTGAAATGAGTATTAGAAAAAGAACAGAAAATGAATGTCAATTTGAGGAGACAAAACAACATCATCATTACCCTCCATTATCGGCAACACTCACACGACAAGCGCCACCAATTAGCACAAACCATCAATTTCAACCAAACACCTATAACACCCACCAACCAAAAACATTATCAATAACAACAAACACACCAACAACAACCCCAAATTCACCAAAAACTTGCGGCAGCTATTCACCAAATTTCACCACAAAAATTCATAAAACTCGTAAACATAACAACATTAACTTGCAACCCATGAGTGAAATACGCCACATTCTCCTTCAACAAAGAAACCAACATTGAAAGCAAGCAAGCTATCAATGAAAAAATGAAAGAATAAAGCTTCCATATGTACCTCTCACAAGAACCCATCAATACCGTTTAGTTGGAGAAGCCTCTGTTAGTTCAACCCAAACTTATTTCAAACCCAACTAACAACCACAAATCACGTAAATTCGTCAATAAATCCACAACTTAGACAAGATTGTTTGCTTCCACATCAGTTTCAGAGAGTTGAATGTCGCGGAAGAAAACTATTAAACCCAGTTCAGTGTAGCAACGCAAAGAAGCTAAAGAAACACATAAGAAACCAGAAATATATTACCAAAATCGCAGCACATCAAGATTTTCGCACTAGAGAGAGTAAGCGGAAGAAAGATGAAGTTACTAATTCTCAAACCCCGAAGAAATTCAGAAACTCGAATACCCACAAATTGCTCGAAAAACATCAAGAAATACCCATGAAATCACCAGAAAACTTTAGCCAAATTACCAGAATGATTCGCCAGAAATTGGAACAAACTAACTCAAGAATGGTAATCCAAACTCGTAAAACGCAGAGCCTTGCTTCAAGAATCGATCACCAACCCAGATTTGTACTTCAACAACCAATAAAACCTTCAACTTCTAAATCTCAAGATTCTACACCAATTCAGCAATTCACCAAATCCAACACTAATTCAACCATTTCAACAAATTCACCACTAATTCAACAAATTCAACTTCAATTCGTCAAGAAAATCATCACGATTTCATCAATTTCATCAAAAAATCTCAACAACAAACTTAAATAACAAAATCACAGCAATCAACAACATCAAGCTACTACACGAGTTGAAGTTTCAAGTAAATTCAACTTCAATTGAACTTATTCAAGAATTCGCATCAAACTAGTAACCTCATTAGGATTCGTAAAAGAAAAAAAGGAGAGAGAAGAAAAACACACCACCAGAAACTTCAATAGAAGAAGATGAACAGTTTGCAACTTCAATAGAAGAAGATGAACAGTTTGCGGAAAGAAAAATACATCACCAGAAACTTCAATAGAAGAAGACGAGCAATTTGCGGAAGCGAAATTGTATCAGGATCAATGGCGGCTATGATACCATGTTATCAATCAGAGATTGAGAGTAGAAACTAGAAACACCATTGTTGAGTATAATAGGGAAGCTACGAGGAGAGAGAAAGAGCTCAAGGGAATAGTAAATGTCTACATTTTTGTTATTAATGTTGTATTATGTATTACAAAATATATCTTCTATTTATACTAAATGTATCTACTATTTATACTACAACTAACTCTAATATATAACAAACTAATGCCTGATTTAATAACAAACCAAGTCAAACCTATGTTGACTATATCACAAACTCCAATAAATACTCCGATAACACTTTTAGTGAAGAAACATGGTGTTCCTGACTTAACCATGGTTGATCTCCCAGGGATCACCCGGGTTCCAGTTCGTGGACAACCAGAAAACATTTATGAACAGATTAGGGATATTATTATGGAGTATATTACCCCAGATGAGAGTATTATATTGAATGTTCTATCAGCAACAGTAGATTTTTCAACTTGTGAGTCAATAATGATGTCACAGAGTGTTGATAAAACCGGGCAGAGGACTCTTCTTTGTTGTCACAAAACCCGATAAGGCTCCGGAAGGCTTGTTAGAGAAGGTTACGAATGATGATGTCAATATCGGTCTAGGGTATGTCTGTGTAAGGAACAGGATCGGGGAAGAGACTTACGAGGAAGCGAGGTTGGAGGAGACAAGGTTATTTGGCTCTCACCCTATGCTGTCTAAAATTAATGAGTCGATTGTGGGGGTCCCGGTGTTGGCTCAAAGGTTGGTTCATATACGAGCTAACATAATCTCCAAGTGTTTGCCCAATATTGTACAAACAGATCAATGCAAAGTTGAATGCTAATGTTGCTTTGAACCGAATGACATGCCTCGAATTTATCCTCCGTGGTCGAGGCTATTGCGGCCGTTCATGCGGATCATGGGTTCAAGCAAAGGAATCCTTGAGAAAGATTCTCGATTAGGGGAGAGTACGATGAGTTTCCCGACAATATGGAAATGCATTGCGAGCTCGTTTGGCGGAGATGTTAGATGGGTTTTCGGAGCTCACGCAGTCAAAAGGGAATGATGATACAAAATCAGGTAATTTCTTAATGTTTGAGATTCAAGTTCTTGAGGAGGCAAAGGGAATTGGGCTACCAAATTTTCTTCCTCGCTCGGCTTTTCTCACTGCATCTTGCAGAGAAAAGTGAAGGAAATTTCAGAAACTCCACTGAGTTTATGACCAAGTTTTGGGGATATGTAGAGGGTGTAGTGCTCTCCATAATAACACAACATTCCCGAAAATTACCCATCCCTTGAGCTCCCGCAAGAGCTGCCGGTAATCCGATTTCTAGGAAGAAAGATCGCTCGGTTTCCCGTGTGAAGGAGATTGTGCAAATGGAGACATACGCGGACTATACTTGCAACCCGGTAATACCGTCTATTTGGAATCAACTAATGCCGCATCGGGATAAGTTTATGAAAATTGTCGAAGGCAGTGTAGTAGATCAAGGGGGTTTGAAGGTAACAGACTTGGAAATCAAAGGGCTTGGAAAAATTGGTTTGGGTCATTTGAAGAAGTACAAGTGGCGGGCCGCGCTTGTCGTGAACGCCACCCGGCCAAAGATAAAATTTCTCCTACTCTCTTTTACACTAAACTAGTATAAGGGAAGTAAGGTTCGTATCCACAGGGAAACGGGGACGAGTTATATACTTAGCGTGCGTTAGTACCTAGAAGACTCTTAACGATCGAGAAACCTAATAATAACAAAAGGGGGTTTCAAAGAGTTGTTATTAGACTACAACTAACTAACATATAAATAAGATGAGAAATCAATATAGGAAGATCTTGAATCCGATTAACATGCACTTCAATTCATTATCGATCATTGAACCTCGATTCTATTCATTTCCATAATTATCTATTGTTGAGAATTGATCTCGCATTCTCCTTATTCTTAGTTGAATAGCACGATCAGCGTGACTATAAAACCCTAACTAAAGGATAACCTAGTCCGATCTGCGTCTAAGTTCAATCCAATAGCAGCAATGAACACAGAGAACCAATAGACCTGCTAACGTCATACAAGCGATAAACGTTCAACAGTTGATACAATTTCCCCAAGAAATAACCAAGACGATCTGCATCTAAGTTACTCCCTAGTTTGCTACTAATTGATAAAAGAATGAAACAATCCGATTCTATTCTTAAATCTAGCATTAGATTAATCGCACAATCAAACTAGTAATATTCCTAGCATAATCATGCAAAAATCATAGAAAGCAAGCATAGAAATTAAACCATAATCAAAGGAAATAAATAGAGAAGAAAGATCTCACAATAATGCTTGAAGCTCCATATTAATCTCGTTCAAGAACGGTTCAAGCTACAATCGGCATAGCATAAGCCAATCCCATAATTAAAATCTACGAAAACTAAACTCGAAAACAAAAACTAAAAAGGGAAGAGTTGAAGAGAAGAATGGAGTGTTGGATATTCTCTCTCCTCAAATGTGTGTGTTTTAGGTCAAAAAACTAAGTTTAGTATTTATACTAAGGCTCAAAAGTCGCCCGTCATTTAAACCGCCATAGGGGTCGCGAGGTGCGGTACAGTCGCACCGTGCGATGAGCTACTGCCTTCGCAACGAGCTGAAGAATTGACGAAACCACGCAGGTCGCACCGTGCGAGAATCCTCGCGAGGTGCGAGCGGGGAGGTCGCGAGGTGCGACCATGCTCGCGAGGTGCGAGCGCCGCCGAGCGCCGGGCCGCTTGCTTCGAGCCGCGATGGGCGCCGGGCGGGCTGGGCTGGGCGCTTGGACGAGCGCTGGCCGACGAGCTTGGGCGAGGCTGGCTGGGCGGCGATGCTTCGAGCCGGCTCGCAATGGTCGAGCGATGATGCTGCGATGGGCGATGCTTGTGCTTGATGGGGCTGCCGGGTGAGTCGGGCGTGCGATGCTTCGATGGGCGAGCTTGGATGGGTTGGCGATGATGCTTAGGCTTGCGGTGATCACGAGAGCTTGGCTCGGATCAAATGCACTTCACCTTGGAAGCTCGGAATACATGACGTTAACACAAATTATCTCGCAAAGCTCCGAACTTCCGCTAAGAGCTAAATAAGACACGAATGTTAACAATTACAATCAAACCCCTAGCAAAGTGCACCTAAAATACCACAAGAACATCGTATAACTTGAGCGCATCAAATACCCCCCACACTTGAACTTTACTCGACCTCGAGTAGACTCAAAATGAGGATCACCAAATGAATCATCACCCAAACTAACGACACCAACCTACACTCCCCATCAACTACATCATCATCATCACATCTTAACATCATCCGCTCAAAAACCTAAACGTAAGGGACGATGATTCCCCCACACTTAGATTCGAGCTCACCTGAAAAATAAAAAGACGCGACAACAATAATAACCAGCAACACCAACACGAATCAAAATGTCAGCTCACAACACACTAAACTATCGGCTCTCCCCAAACCTCCAAAAGATGATCTAAAACTACTACTACTACAACTAATCTAAACAAGCAAGCCATGGAACAAAGACAAAAAGGAATATACTCCATGCTTACTCCCAAAAACAAACAATCAACTTAAAAGAATGTGAAAGCCAACTTTAAATAGATCTTCACAAAACAAAGGATGAATTCACTAACCCAACCCGAAAACGCTTTCAACCTTATGACACCATCTCCGGCAAATGAGTTTTCAAAGTGTATAATTCTCTCTTAATCTCTCATTTTGCCTAGGAGCCCTTTCGGGTTTTCATCCTAGCTTCTCACATTTTTTTATCTCACCATCTTACCCGCTCAATATAAGCCACTCTTTTGCATAAGTTGCCCTTTCGGGTTTTCAACCTATCCGGGCCCCCATTTTTGCCCGAGTCGCCCACCCTTGTGGGTTTTCAACTCAGCGGGTTTCATTTCATCATCATTTTTTTTTTTTTTTTTTATTTTTTATTTTTTTTTTTCAAATTGAAAGTAATATACACAACATAGATACATGAGAATGAGAATACCCTAATGAGAATACCCTCCCCCTACTTAAACTACACATTGTCCTCAATGTGTCGACAATTAGAAGAAAAGTAAACCGAAAATGGGGGAGAAAATCGAAAATCGGGTAAATCGAAGATCGAATGCTCAAAACTCATGACCAAACAATCCGTCAAACTCAAATTTCTTAACAACACCAACGCAAATCTCATAAATCAACTCACAACCCTCTCCCTCGAATCACTCAAACAAATGACAAGTTCAAAAGTTTTGAATTTGTGAGTTTTTTCACCTAGCTTAAGAGATCGAAAAGATACATTAACAATCTCAACCCTCTAGTTGTACCAACTCCTAGCTATTGAACTCCTCCCAACGGGTTTTCTTTTGTGGATTTTGGTTCCAAGTGGATGAAGATTGGTTGTGGATCTTTTTAGTGGGTGGGTGGTGGGTGAAAGAAAATTTGTTGTGGTGGTGGAAATTTGATGAAAAATAAAGAGAAAGAAAGAAAATAAAGGGGTCTCGGGGTCTCGGGGTGTTGGGGTCTCGGGGTGTTGGGGTCTCGGGTTGCCTCCCGAGAAGCGCTGTTGTTTAAAGTCGTTAGCTCGACTTAGTACCTTAAGCTCAAAAATTGGGCTTGTGCTCCATATGTGACAATGGAGGCTCCATGTCAACCTCCAATCCGAGTACCCGCAAAACAAACGGAGAAGAACTCTTGCCATGCATCGTTAGTGGTACGCTTTCAAAACAAGGTGGTAAATCATGAGGCTTTTTCCGCTCTTTCCACTCCGGCACCATAACCTCGCATGTTAGTAGGAGAGGCACAATCCTCAACCAAGGCATCATCAACATTTATCGACTCATCAACATGCTCAATATCAAGAACATCATGCAAAACAGAGTCAACAATGTTAATAGAGTAAAGAGGGTTATCATCCTTAATCAAAGGCTTAGAATCATCGATTTTAAACGCCTCTACCTTTCCCTCGAACTCCATGGTCAAAGAACCAGCGCAAACATCAATTTTAGTGCAAGATGTTTTCAAGAAAGGTCGCCCCAAAAGGATGGGGGCGGCATGCTTATCAGGTTCCATCTCCAAAACATAAAAATCAGCAGGAAATTTCAATTTCCCAACCGTAACTAACACATCCTCTAATTTACCCCTAGGATAAACATTGGATCTATCGGCTAATTGAATCACCACACCGGTTTCATGCAAATTGCCAAGTTTCAAAGACTTATATAATGAATATGGAATCACATTAATTGACGCACCTAAGTCTAACATGGCTTTAGGAAACATGGTGTCACCTATGGTACATGGGATGGTAAACATGCCCGGGTCCTTGCACTTTTGAGGCAATTTCTTTTGAAAGATAGCGAGAGACATGCTCGCTAGCCTTCACTTTTTGCACTCCCTTTTGTTTTTGCTTTCTTTTCAAAGTACATAATTCTTTAAGGAACTTAGCAAACCTAGGTACTTGATTTAAAGCATCAAAAAGGGGAATGTTTACCTCACATTTACGAAAGATTTCGTAAATGTCATTGGTGTGCTCTGTTTTGCGGGTTTCTCTCAATGCCTCGGGAAAGGGTGGCTCTGGTTCATAAGGTGGAGGAGGTGATTTTTGGACTTTCGCCTCTTGTTGAGGTGGCAATGATGTATAATCTGTTGTCGGTTCATGCTCGATCACCTCTTCCACTATCTCTTTGTCTCGAACCACCAACCTCTCTTTGCTTGCAATTTCCGCTCCACTCCTCAATGTGATAGCACTCACGTTCATCTTAGGGTTGAGTTCTATTTGGGATGGAAATCTCACCGAATCCCCAGCCTCTAACTTGGTTACGCCTCCCGCAATTTGGCTTACTTGGCTCTCCAAGTTCTTGATGCTCGAACGGGTCTCTTCCTGAAACTGAACCATATTTCCATGCATGTTAGAAACATTTTTAGTTAAAGCATTAATCATATCCTCTGTAGACATGCCGGTACTCGGTCCCCGTGGTTGGCCTTGCGGCCGAAAATATGGAGCTCCTTGCTCCGGTGCTCTCGAATAAGGAGGTGGTAGGCGGTTATCTTGCTGTGGCGGCGGCCTTGGTTCCCTCGATGAGTTCCCGTACCTCAAATTAGGATGATCTCGCCATCCCGAATTGTAGGTACCAGGAATATGGATCATATCTTTTCGGGAACCCTTGGCCCCGAAAATCGGCCGCCTTAACCTCTTCACTCGGTTCTTGTAGATGAGGGCAAAAATCAGTTGGATGATGTGAAGAGCAAATGCCACAAGCCTTCACTTGGTGAGTCTTCTCTTTCACTATGAAGTCTCGCATCACGGATGTGAGAGCCCGCACCCGATCTTCCAACTTAGAAGAACTAGAACCCTCGGAGACCACACGTCGAGTTCCGGACCTTCTACTAAACCGCCTCGAGCCAAAGAAGCTCATTTAACAGTTCCTTTGCAGCGAGTGCGGTTTTATTCACAATGGATCCACCACTTGCTGCATTAACCATCCTAGCATCCTCATCACATAAGCCATTATAGAAGTATAGCACCAAATCTTCCTCCGAATAACCGTGGTATGGACAACTAGCACATAATTTCTTAAACCTCTCCCAATACTCGTAAAAAGACTCATCACCTCGTTGCTCAATGTTACTTATCTCCTTCTTCAATGTAGATGATTTAGAAGTGGGAAAGTATTTCTCGAGAAAGCTCTTTTTCAATTGAGCCCAAGTGGTGATGCTTGTCGGACGGAAGGTAGTACATCCAGTCCTTTCTTTGCGTCTTTTAGCGAAAAGGGGAAAGCTTTAAGCTTGATTCTATCTTCCGAAACTCCACTTGGTTTCATGCTGCCTGCATACCACATGAAACTCGACAAATGTTTATTTGGATCTTCACCATTTAGCCCATGGAATGAGGGAAGCAAATGTATCAACCCCGACTTTAGCTCAAATGTGTCCCCCACTTCCGGTTCCGGAAATGTGATACACAAAGGTTGTTGGTCAAGGTTAGGAGCAAGTGAGCTCCTTTAAAGTGCGGTGCTCAACTCTAGGAGGCATCTCTTCTTCAAATTCAAGCGAAAAAAGGGAGCTCTCTAAAGTCTTCACGCAATTCTCTTCTCAACCCGAAAAGGGTTAGATCTAGATCTCGATCGTCTTGCAAAGGTTCTTGGTTAGTAGCACGAGTATTAACCATAAACAAAAACCATTAGCAATACAACCCAAAAGCATACACTAAATATAAACAAGTAACACCGTGTCCCCGCAACGGCGCCAAAATTTGGCGGGCCGCGCTTGTCGTGAACGCCACCCGGCCAAAGATAAAATTTCTCCTACTCTCTTTTACACTAAACTAGTATAAGGGAAGTAAGGTTCGTATCCACAGGGAAACGGGGACGAGTTATATACTTAGCGTGCGTTAGTACCTAGAAGACTCTTAACAGTCGAGAAACCTAATAATAACAAAAGGGGGGGTTTCAAAGAGTTGTTATTAGACTACAACTAACTAACATATAAATAAGATGAGAAATCAATATAGGAAGATCTTGAATCCGATTAACATGCACTTCAATTCATTATCGATCATTGAACCTCGATTCTATTCATTTCCATAATTATCTATTGTTGAGAATTGATCTCGCATTCTCCTTATTCTTAGTTGAATAGCACGATCAGCGTGACTATAAAACCCTAACTAAAGGATAACCTAGTCCGATCTGCGTCTAAGTTCAATCCAATAGCAGCAATGAACACAGAGAACCAATAGACCTGCTAACGTCATACAAGCGATAAACGTTCAACAGTTGATACAATTTCCCCAAGAAATAACCAAGACGATCTGCATCTAAGTTACTCCCTAGTTTGCTACTAATTGATAAAAAGAATGAAACAATCCGATTCTATTCTTAAATCTAGCATTAGATTAATCGCACAATCAAACTAGTAATATTCCTAGCATAATCATGCAAAAATCATAGAAAGCAAGCATAGAAATTAAACCATAATCAAAGGAAATAAATAGAGAAGAAAGATCTCACAATAATGCTTGAAGCTCCATATTAATCTCGTTCAAGAACGGTTCAAGCTACAATCGGCATAGCATAAGCCAATCCCATAATTAAAATCTACGAAAACTAAACTCGAAAACAAAAACTAAAAAGGGAAGAGAAGAAGAGAAGAATGGAGTGTTGGATATTCTCTCTCCTCAAATGTGTGTGTTTTAGGTCAAAAAACTAAGTTTAGTATTTATACTAAGGCTCAAAAGTCAGCCGTCATTTAAACCGCCATAGGGGTCGCGAGGTGCGGTACGTGTCGCACCGTGCGATGAGCTACCGCCTTCGCAACGAGCCGAAGAATTGACGAAACCACGCAGGTCGCACCGTGCGAGAATCCTCGCGAGGTGCGAGCGGGGAGGTCGCGAGGTGCGACCATGCTCGCGAGGTGCGAGCCGCCGAGCGCCGGGCCGCTTGCTTCGAGCCGCGATGGGCGCCGGGCAAAGCCGGGCCGCTGGGCGCTTGGACGAGCGCCTGGCCGACGAGCTTGGGCGAGGCTCGCTGGGCCGGCGATGCTTCGAGCTGGCTCGCAATGGTCGAGCGATGATGCTGCGATGGGCGATGCTTGTGCTTGATGGGCTGCTGGTGAGCTGGGCGTGCGATGCTTCGATGGGCGAGCTTGGATGGGTTGGCGATGATGCTTAGGCTTGCGGTGATCACGAGAGCTTGGCTCGGATCAAATGCACTTCACCTTGGAAGCTCGGAATACATGACGTTAACACAAATTATCTCGCAAAGCTCCGAACTTCCGCTAAGAGCTAAATAAGACACGAATGTTAACAATTACAATCAAACCCCTAGCAAAGTGCACCTAAAATACCACAAGAACATCGTATAACTTGAGCGCATCAACAAGCACCTTGCTGAACAGGCATTCGACATGAAGATGCGAATGATGTCATATTGGAGAATTGTTCTGAAGAGATTGGTGGATTCCGTGGCTCTTCATTTGTTGTTTAGTATCCAGAATTTGGTGAACGAGGAATTGGAGTGTGAGATTGTGAACGAATTGATGGGGCCTTACGGGAGAGGCATCGAAAGGATGTTGGAAGAGTCTCCTGCTGTGGCAGGAAAGAGAGAGAGGCTCAATAAGAGTGTAAAATTGCTTAAGGAGTCTAAAGACGTTGTTTCAAAGATAATGGACAGGATTGCTGTGACCGAATGATTTTAAGTTGAATTAGAAGATTGATCATAAAGCATTATGCTCCTACCATAGGCTTATCACCAGTAGTTTAGTAGAACATTTGGTATCAGTAGCTTATATATGTTAATTTCCTTTTGCTGTTAAAAGCTAAACATGTTACTAATGGTCTTTTTTCTGGATGAACTTTGGTTGTTTCATTTCAGATTTTCTTATATCATGAAGGTTTATTTAATTCTCAGTCAATACTAAGCCTCTTTTGGCAAGATTAGCAACAATCATGGATTGTTGGTCCGAATACGCTAAGATTTTGTGAGAATCGAATATACCGACAAAATTAGTAGTACTTAGCTGGTTAGTTTAGCGTGATTTTTCTAGTAAAGTTCATTATTGTACTTTTCTGAAGTTCAGTTTACTCCCCTTTATTATATAAGATTTTTTGGTAAAGAGGAGCAAACTAACATAAACTATTAAGAAGGTTTGTTACATCAATGGTTGGGATAGTACTCTGACCAACTGAATCCGAGATAGAGTTCATACAACTAAAATTTTCAGCAAAGTAAATGTTCATATATTCCGGTGGAGGGCCATATAAAATACGTAGGTTACTAAAACCATCCATTTTCTCCTTCACATTCCTAGCAATCCAATCTGCAATCCAATCTGCAAACCATGTCATGGACAAGAGTACAAGACATTATCTAAGATGTTATAATTTACCAACTATGAAGTATTTTTTAACAAAATATACTTAAAGGGAAAAAGAGGCTTTCTTTATAATTTTTCCTGATTTTGCTCTGATACGTCTCCCATTTACTCCTAGTTTAACTCATCTCTATCATTTCCTTCATCAGCATCTTCATATTTTTTTCCTGATTTCTTTTTTTTTTTTCTCTCAACATCTTTCACAAAGTCATAGCTAAGCATGGCCAAAGTAATTTCTATATATGGCAAAATTTTAGCAAATCTTCTGAGTGCTCCCACCATGACTCTACTGCAGAGAGAAAGTGCGAGGGAGATGAGCATGCATTTTAATTCTTTCACACCTTCTAAACAAATGTAGAATGGGATTCCTTCTAAACAAATTTAAAGTGCACGTTTTTTTTCCCTTCATTATATTTTTTGAAGTATATACATCTTTAATTTCTCCTAATATTTATATTTAGAAACTTCTTATACACAGCTTCAAGGCATCTTTTAGCATTTCCATTGTCAATTATAAAAAATGTTATAATAGACTAGAAATTCATTGATGAGCATTACTAATCAATTGTGAACTGCTTAAATCCTGATAATTCACAATAATGAATAGGACTACCCTCTCACCTTCTCGAGAATCCCACTAGACAGTTTACTTAGGAAAAAATTGGTCTACCTAGGGGTACTACCCACTTATGAACATCAATAATTAGTCTAGTTCAACTCAACCGTATTAATGATTGTTTAGTTGTCTATTTCCAACAAGTAGCTTACTCAGTGAGTAGATGTATCAATCTCGACTTATACTTACTGACATTATTAGTTTCCCTTAATTGGCTTTGGTAAATCAAACATCTCCCAACTACTTCCTTCATAAATATCAACATGAAAGTCATTACTGACTCCTTGATAAGCTGTTCAAAAAAAAAACCTTTAAAAGCTGTGTTTTTGCACTGTAAGTCTGTAATCTAAGTATACAGTAATATAAAGATTTAATGGTAAGCGAAAAGTTTTAACCTTGGATTCAATGATGCAACTTTCCAAATTCCAACTACCTCCTAGTATACAAAACAAAACAAATAAAAAAAAATCATTTTCCGTGGTTCTTCTATACATTTCCTATATAAACCAACAGACCATGCAATATCTATCAAAACCAACAACCTTAACCATGGCAGAAACAAATCCTTTGTACTTGTACCAAATGAAACTCTTCTTCATGTTGATCATAATATCCTGCAGGACCTGCACCAACGACTCTAACGACACGAATAAAGCTCATAATGATATCCCAGCAGCCTCTTCAATCACAGAATTACCACCTCTTATCTCCTCCTACAATGACCACATCCGTCCTCTCCTTGATACAGTTGACAAGCTCGGAAAGCTCAAAGCCACCAAGGAAGGTATTAATCTTCCTACGATTGTCGTTATCGGTGATCAATCATCAGGAAAATCAAGTGTGCTAGAGTCCTTGGCTAGAATCAGCCTCCCTAGGGGTCAGGGGATAAGCACCAGGGTCCCACTTATCATGCGGCTACAGCACCACTCCAACACAGACCCAATACTCTTTCTTGAATACATGGGTAAAGTCTTGCATACTGATGAGACCCATGTTTCCGAGGCAATTAAATCGGCTACGCGAGAAATTGCAGGTGATGCTAAGGGGATATCTAACTCCCATAACACTTGTTGTTAAGAAACATGGTATTCCTGACTTAACCATGATTGATCTCCCTGGGATCACCCGTGTCCTTGTCCATGGCCAACCAGAAAACATTCATGAACAAATTAGTGATATTATCATGGAGTACATTACACCTGAAGAGAGTATCATTTTGAATGTTTTATCAGCAACGGTCGATTTCTCAACATGTGAGTCTATTATGATGTCACAGAGTGTAGATAAAACAGGGCAGAGGACACTTGCTGTTGTGACAAAGGTTGATAAGGGGCACCAGAAGGCTTGTTAGAGAACGTTATAAATGATGATGTAAGCATTGGTCTAGGGTATGTGTGTGTCAGAAACAGGATCGGGAAAGAAACATACAAGCATGGTTGGAAGAGGAGAGGCTGTTTGGGTCTCACCCCTTGCTGTCCAGGATCGATAAGTCAATTGTGGGGGTTCCAGTACTGGCTCAGAGGTTAGTTCAAATACAGGCCAGCATAATCTCTAAGTCTTTGCCTAACATTGTCAAGCAAATTAATGTTAAATTGAACGCTTATGTTGCTGAACTGAATAACATGCCTCAGAAATTATCCTCTGAAGCTGAGGCCATAGCAGTGTTCATGCAGTTCATGGGATCATTGAAGGAATCCCTAAGGAAGATTTTCCTTAGAGGAAAGTACGATGAGTACCCTGATGATACACGTATGCATTGCACAGCTCGGTTAGTTGAGATGTTAGATAGGTTCTCGAAGCTAATGCACTCAAAACGGAAGGATGATATCAAATCAGGTAGTTTCCTAATGGAAGAGGTTCAACTTCTTGAAGAAGCTAAGGGGATTTGGCTACCTGATTTCCTTTCTCGCCCAATTTTTCTCACATTATTGCAGATGAAACTGAAGAGGATTTCACAGACACCGCCTGAGTTCATGACAGAGGTCTGGGAAGGTTGATTTAGATCACTTGAAAAGATATAAACACCTCGCACATCAAGCATTCGACATGAAGATGCGAATGATGTCATACTGGAACATTGTTTTGAAGAGGTTGCTGGATTCAATGGCTCTTTAGTATACAAAATTTGGTAAATAAGGAATTGGACAGTGAGGTTGTGAACGAATTGATGGGGCCTTATGGGAGTGGTGTTCAGAAGATTCTGGAAGAGTCTCCTACTGTGGCGAGAAAGAGGGAGAGGCTCAATCAGAGTATAAATCTGCTGAACGAATCTAAGGGTGTTGATCCAAAGATCGTGGACAGGATTGCTGTGACAGAATGATTTTAGGTCGAATTAGAAGAATTGATCAGAATCATGGAAAAGGTGGTTTATTTTCATATGACTAGTAGCTGTTGTGGTTTTTAAGCATTATGCTCCCACGATAAGCCTATATAAGGAGCTTAGCAAAACATATGGGAATAGTGATCATGTTGCAAATGGTGTTATTTCTTCATAACTTGTATTTCGGATCAAATTTTTGCTTTTTTCAGTTCAGATGCATTTTAATTTGTCATGAAGGTTTATGTAGAAGGTTACTTGCAACTTCTTACCTAAATAGGCATCTGCTTCTCTATCATAAGGAGTCTAGCCAAACATATGGGAATTACTAATCATGTTGCAAATTGTGTTTTTTTCCCTCTTTTTGGCAAGGTTATGGACTATTGTTCCTGGTAAGCTAAATTTTGTGAGTATCCCAAACATCAACATAAGTAGCAGAATTTTCTGTAGTAATGAGTGAAGATTATCGTTGAATCTAAGCGAAATTCAGATTTATCCCCTTATTTCTTTTAAGAGGTTTTAGGAACTGACAACATATTATAAAATAAACTACAGTTTAACAATAACAAGCTCCTTCTCTATTCAGATGTATTAATTAGTTCATTCAGAAGTAAAATACAACAGAATCAAAGTATCGAACTATTGAAGGAACTGATGAAATCTCATCAGTATGAAGAAAGTCATGTTCTTTGAGCATAATGCAAGGAAATATGTCTTGCAAAACATAGATGATTACATGCGTCATAAAGTTTCGTGAATCTATATGTCATGGAAATCAATCTAGGTGCTCATAAGTCATAACGGGATCATTGTAAGTTGTAACAGCTTTTATCTAGCGTTCAGTCTAAACCAGTTGAAATAGCAATAGAAAATAAAATTTATCGTGATGAAATGTGGTAAGCAAGGAAAGACAGCAAGGGGATTAAAAAAAAAAAAAAGCCAAACTTTCCTGGCTTTAATCCTAGGTATAACAAGGAATTTGGCATGTCTGAGTAGTTTCTTTCATCCTTCCTCAAAATGCAGGCTACATACACTAATGTTTGTCATATTCATGGCTTCCCATCCTTCCTCTGCCATTCCTTAACAGAAATCAGTCACATACATGTTTACTCTGATTTCGTGTCACTAATCCAAGATTTGTATCTAAACTTTCCTCAAGATTAACTTTGACAGTGATTTGTATCTAACTTTGACAGTAATACATTTTTTTGCTGAACTTTTTTTTTTTGAAAAATTATTTGAACCACGGAATATGGCCGAACTCTTTTCACATTGAAAATCTGGATGATGCAAAGAATAGATAATCTTAGAAAAGACTAAGCCCCCTCAGTTGAAAGCATATAAATGGCTAAGGGATGCTTGGTTCCAAGAAAAGAAAGTGGAAATGTATCTCTCTTAGCCTTTTGATATCCCTGTACTTCCGTGAACACAACACACATGCTACTCAAGAACTCATTAGTGTTAAACAAGGGCTAGTTCTTGCTACAGAGGAGGGCAAAAAAAGAATAGTGCCTAATACTAATTCTGTCATTACCAAGAAGATTGTCTTTAGCAGACTAAAGTTGCATAATATCAATAATACTTTGTGCTGATCAACAAGTTGGCAAATAGATGAGGTATAGGAATTTTTATTTGTCCGAACTGGAGAAGTTTTTTACTTTATATGGTGTTTGTAAGCTACGTCCTCTGTCCCTATAAGTGTGTTCCATTTAATAACTTTATTGCGGTCCTAAAGATAAATGTTAGACCATTAATATTTTTCTATTATGTACTTTGTAAAGATTATGAAAAGTTCATATTCCAAAAATATAAGTTATGAATGAGAAGATGGAGCAATGAATGAAGGACGGAGGGAGTAAAAGGTTATTAATTTTGACACCAAAAAAGGAAATGGACCAATGAATGAGGAAGGGAGGGAGTGCGTGGTTTATAGGGGCACATATAACACAATGTAATGGGCAACCATAGTCTCAAATAAACATGACAAGAACTAAGCTCCCTTCATGCTCAGGGGAAAAAAAAATGAATCCTTTGCTTTTGAAGCCACACAAATCATCATACAAGAAAATTACTCTCACAACATGATAATAACTGATTTTCAAGTGTCAGGTATTGCAGCTGGAGTATTTCAGGAAGTACCTTACAGTGGTGTCAGCATCTGACTATCAGTGGTTGGACTTCAACCGAACCAGGACTGTCATCTGAAGTAAACAATCCAACACTGAGAGGACTGCTAAGCGTGCTGACCATCTATGAACTGACACGCTTGCTTTCTGATGGAACTAGTTCTTTGAAATTGGGGGTGTGGTGTGACCTTGTCCAATCTGATAGTACAGAATTTTTCTTTCATAGTTGGGCCTTGTTTCCCTTCCATTTCCAGGCACTGTCTTGCAAGGTTAGCCACAGGCACAAACTCATCTTCCTTAACTTCATCTGCAACTCAAGCATCCAGAATACCAGAGAGACGAGAATTCTCCATGAGGGAAAGAAATTCACTGCCAAGCTGATCCATCCACCATCTTTGGTGGGGAAAATTGGATGCTTCCCTGGTATGAGCACAACAAGGACTACACCAAAGCTGTAAACATCACTTTTCTCCGTGAACTGATTGGATTGAAAGTACTCTGGATCTAGATAACCATATGTACCTGAAACACTAGTCAAAAGAGCTTGCTCAATGGTAATGGCTCTTGAGGCCCCAAAATCTGCAATCTTAGCTCTATATTTGTCATCCAAAAGTATATTGGATGCTTTAATGTCTCTGTGATAAACAGGAGCAGATGAAGATAAATGGAGGTATGCTAGAGCACCAGCAGATTCTGCTGCAATTTGCAAGCGCATTTTCCAAGAGTCATGAAAATCTCCACTAGCATTGTGCATGTGCTCATAAAGTGTTCCATTGGGATGAACTCATACACAAGCAGCGGCACGTCAGTCTCCAAACAACAGCCTACTAATATGACCACATTTCGATGATTGATTTGAGAAAGAATAACCACTTCATCAATAAATTGTTCCAGCTGGCTCTCGTCTACCTTTTTAAATTTCTTTACAGCCACAATTTTTCCATCCAGTAACATACCTTTGTAGATCGTATCTTGGCCTCCCTGGCCAAGTATTCTGTTTTCATTGAAACCATCAGTGGCTTTCTCCAGCTCGGTAGCAGTAAAAAAATTTAGTTTTATAAACAACACTGTCATTGGAAGATATTTGTTGTTGCAATAATAAACCACCATTTTTCTTGAAGTGTATCTGTTTGCTTAATCTCTTTTCTCCTCTTCACAAATTTGTAGAGCCAGAAGCAACCTAGGACCAGAAGCACAATCGTGAACCTATACTGAACCCTGAAACATCATGATGTACATAACATCAATAAACATTAGGTTGACAAAGTTGAAACCTTGCTTTCTGCTGATCTAAAGGATGTTATCACAGTGAATCTAGTCTTTTTACCATTGGCATTAAGCATTAATTCCTTAATTCAGACCACCCTAAAATAGATATCCAATTTGTAAGATGGTAATAACTAAAAATGCAATCAGTTCCCTACTCCCTATCCTGTTCCTATCTTCTTCCTCAGTCAATTCGAAAATTCTAAAACAAAACGCTTGTTATCCATTGAATAAAACTTTGATCCACTGTCATGATCTAATGTTCATAAACCCTCTAACAAATGCAAAAACTTAATGGATCAGAGCAAATTGAAGGAGAAAAAAAACTTTACGAGGATCAACACTGTAAAGGGTGTCACACTCCGAGTGTCTTAAATTTCGGACAGATCCTAACACAAGCTAAAAGTAAAAATTATAACCACTAATAGCACCAATCTAATAATATTGTAAGAAATTTTGCGAAATAAGCACCATTTCATAAAATGTTCAATGCTTATATGCAAATCTAATAGCAAGACATACAAAAAAGAAATGCAACGGGGACTAATTTGTCAGTGAAATTAAATAACCCAAAATCAGAATATGTTCTTCCCTTTTTTAAGCTGGTAGGGAAAGGAAAAGCTTCAGAGAGCGGGGAAAGGCCTCGGAGCTGATGAACACTGTCTTGGACTGAGTACACATTCTTATGTTAGACATCTAATGCAGTAAAGATAGCAACAGAAAGTCCAACACTCCAACCTGCCGGAGTGAACTGTCGATCTAAGGATTAATGTTCTGAAACATCTATAATCCTCCGCTCTGAGCTAAGGTTGGTTTCTCGCTACTGGGATATTAACTCGTTAGTTGACAGCAGTATATCATAAGATGGATATAAAATTACAATCTGGCGATAAAATCCTCAGGAACTTCAGTATAGTTTCTATTAATTATTCGCTGGTGTGAAATTTAAACTAATGACAAAATATATAAACTCTTACGAAAGAATGCACGATTTTCATGAATCATGAGTATATGTTTGTAATATTTTCATCGTTGTCTGCACACACAAACAAGAGGATGTTAGTTGAATAGAATTTTTTTACTGGCTACCGGCCTAACGTTGACGATTATAATAGGGTTGTGTTGTGGCATGACCGAGTTGCCAAATCTGTCCTCCTGTACAAATTGGTGGAATTTGACAAATTAGAATAAACAATGTCCTAGAAAATCTCCTAAACCATCTTACAATAATTTACTGTAATACATGAGTAATTTTCGTCCTAAAGGAGCTATTAATAATAGATACGAACTCTTTAAAGTAAGGTAAAAGTTGGATCCCTTGTCTATAAATGATCATTTTAACTTAAAAAGTGACATTTTATGCAAAAACTTCCAGTAACTTTATTGTATGGCGGCCTTACACAAGAATTACTAAAAATGTCAATGGTGACATGGTGGTATACAGGAACTCTTGGACAAATTAATATAAGCCTAAATAATTGTCATATACTCATATTATGAATCTATTCATCCCCAAAAACCGTTGTTGGGGAAAGGGGGGGTGGTACCTGATAGAATCTGACTAGACATTGTAGTATTGTACAACATCTCAATGAATAAAAGAACCCACCAAGCTGAGAGATCTAGAAACCTGACAACATGTCAATAATCTGAATGGAAGCCTGCCATAAACACAATCCAATGGGTCCTCAGTTCACCTTCATTCAGGTCCTTCCGAACAAATTGAATCATATAAGAAAATTTCAGCAGATCAGATCATTAAATCATCGGATTTTAGAAAACTTTACAAGTTACATCTTTGACTTGTAAGCCTCACAATAGTTCAATCACGTAGGATCAGATCGATTCAGGAAAAATCATATTGCCCAAATGAAAGTTGATAATATCAAATCTGATAAGTGCTTAGGAAGTGTGACAAAAATGAGAACAAGAAAATCCGACCTGCCGGAATCGAACCAGCGACCTAAGGATTAATCTGCTGAAACAACTACAGTCCTCCGCTCTACCAACTGAGCTAAGGTCGGCTTTTTGTTAAATTTGAGTTTCAATATTAGTAAAATTTAATTTATATTTCACTAACCAGAAATTATTAACAATTAATCCAACAAAATGCAGATTTCCACAATTCAAACTCCATAAAATTTCTACTAAATATCTGCAATAATCACTAAATATGATTAAAATAGCAGCTAAGTAGAATAGTTTCATCTTGTTTCGCATAAAATCAATTTTCACAGTATGATACATTGCAAAGAAAATAGTGCAGAATTCGATTGAGATTGAATAGTAACTAATTAATTCGCATTGTCGAGTAAAAAATAAAAAAAAAAGAGAGAGAGATATAAGAAGATTCTAGGGTTTTACCGCGAATTCGAAGATTGATGAACTGCTCAATTTCCCTCTTTCAGTGACGCTCCAGGAGAAATTAAAAAGGGAGAATGAATAAAAATGGCGTCGCCCGGGTTCGAACCGGAGACCTTCAGTGTGTTAGACTGACGTGATAACCAACTACACCACGACACCATCGTCGTATATTTTTATGACAGTACCTGGAGAGGTTATTGGTTATTTTTATTTCCCACATGACCATATTTCTTGGCCCACTATCGACCAAACTACTCGGACACTAGGTCCAACGTAGCTATGTGAATAGGGTCGCTTAGCCATGCTTCATAATTTGAAAATCGGGCATCGTGGAAATACATATCACTCAACTAACATAGTACAACACAATAAGTAAAGTCTCAATAACTATACGTGGAACAGTGGGAGAGTAGATGACTAATTTGGAATCGCAAGCCTTGTAACCTTTTACTAAAATTGAACTTAGTTTTATTGATTTGGACTTTTCTTTTTGAAGTGATTTTATTTTCATGGATTAAACTAATTTTAACTAATTCTCTATTGTTTTAGGTTACTTCTATATAGTTTATTGACTTTTACTACATTGTACTTGTATTAGTTGAACTGAACTCATTTGCATTGAATTAAACTTATTTTGACTAGATATTCATATTACTTATTCTCCTGTTCTTTATTTTATTTGTCATATTATAAGAAATAATTATGATTAAAGCAAATTTTCTAAAAGCGTGAGTGATTATTTGCTAAGACATAACTTGCACTAAAAATAAAATAAAGAGTTCACATAATTATTTTATACATGCATATATCTTTCAAAAGATTTAGGAGGAAAAATCAAAAGCATTAATTTTGAATTTAGTTAGTCTTCTAATATAGATATGTACATCAAACATACAGTTTGTCTAACCACCTCTTTGACGGAGGAGAAAATAATGCTCCTTAGCCATATAAATTTTATCTGACGCTATTTGGCACCCGTATTTACTAAACATCTCCCTTATTTACACTATATTTTTTTTCTTCTTTCGTTCTTTCTCTTCTACTTCTTCTTCCTCTTTTCTAACCTACCATAACCACCAACCCCGACCACCACTGTCTCTCCCCCCCCCAAAAGCCCCGGCCGCCATCGCTATGAACTCTCTATCCTCAACCTCCTTCCTCCTCCCTTCTTCTTCCCCTTCCACCCTTCTTCTCCTTCCTCCTCCGCCCCTTCTTCCTCGCTCTTCTTCCTCCCTTTTTGGGATGCGATGTCCCTTGCCAGTCCCCTTCTTCCTCTTAACTCCCTTCTGCAATTATATTTTTTTTAAATAAAATTTCCTATTCACCACAGAAATTTCGGTTCTACTATGGTGGAGCCGAAAAAAATCGATTGGTTCCACCTATAAAAGAACCGAAATTTTCGAGTTAGTTATGCTACAAAGTTTCATAACTTATATATTTTTTAAGATAAAATAAGTATAAAAATACAAAATATGTGTAAAAATACGGACGGTAAATAATAAGACCCTAAAATTTCGGTTTTTTTCACCAAGTACCCCTGAGTGTTCGAAAGATTCACGTGGTACCCTCCATGTTTTCAAAATTCACCAGGTACCCCTAAGTTTCATAATAATTCACGTGGTACCCTCAACTACCCTTAATGACTAACGGCGTTAACCGCCGTTAGTCATTAACCCTTTTATTTTAAACCCTAATTAACATCTAACCCTAACCCTAACCCTAACCCTAACCCACCACCCTCCCCCACCCTCCCACCACCCCCGCAGCCTCCCCCCACCCCCCACCCCTCCCCTCCCCCCCCCCCCCCCGCCCCCACCCCCCCCACCCCGTCGAGCCCCACCCCCCTCCCCACCCCCGTCGATACCCCACCTCCACCCCCAGCCCCCCTCTCCCCATCGATTTCCCTACCCCTCCTCCACCCACCACATCGCCCCCCTCCCTCGTCGATTTTCGCGCCCATCCCCCTCCACCGTGGATTTACGCGCCCATTCCCCACCCCCGTCGATTGCGGACCCATCCCCCCCCCACCCCCCGTCGATTGCGGAATTCACGAACCGGGATGCGAGACGTGAACAGGGGCTAACATACGCGAACCGGGCTGCGGATTTGGGGGGCGTTAATCGACGGGGTGAGGGAGGGGGATTCGACGGAAGGTGGGGGTGAGGGAGGGTGGGTCGGGGGGGAGGGGGGGGGTTGCGAGAGTGGGGGAAGGGTGGGGGGAGGCCAGTAGGGGTGGTGGGAGGGTAGGGGAGGGGTGGTTAGGGTTAGGTTTAGGGTTTAGGGTTAGGGGTTAGGATTAGGTTAGTATTATAGGTTAATTGGGGTTTAAAATAGAAAATTAGGGTTAATCGTTAGTCATTAAGGGTATTTAAGGGTACCACGTGAATTATTATGAAACTTAGGGGTACCCCCTGTATTTTGAAAAGTGGAAGGTGCCACGTGAATTTTTTGAAAACTCGAGGGTACTTGGTGAAAAAACGGCTAAAATTTTAACTCAAGCTAGGGCGACATTTGGCACAAAAAAAGAATTAAGAAGCCAAAAGCAGCCCTACACAACACACACAGTGAAATGGTCCAAATTTGTCGAAGTAGATAGATGCACATAGTCATCCCTCTCTGTTACTCTCCTTAAAAAAAACCCTAGCCTTTCTTTAACCATTTTGAAACTATCACTGTAACAACCCATAATTTTGCTCCTAGTTTTTCGCAAAAAGTTTTCCCTAAAACTATTATTTTCTCTAAATTAATGATTTTTATTTTTATAATATTAGGAGCCGAATTATTATTTTTATTTTTCTATGGCGTGCTAATGTGTCTATTCTATTTATATTTATAATATAATTTATTGGAATTATTTTCATTATTAAGTATTTTCAAAGTTTTGGCGCGATTTAGGAAGTTATCGATTTATCGCGTGACGGGCTTTTGTTGCATGGATCCTTGGTGACTTGGGCCGAAATTATTTTGGTGTGGTTGGGCTTGGACAACCGGCTATGTGAAGGGAGAAGGGAGAAGTTTTTCTTCTTTCATTTTTTTTTATTTTGATGACTCTTTGTATTTTGTAACCTTCATAACCCCCTCATCATTTCTCATAATAAACCTATTTTATTTATTCCTTTAAACACTCCAAAATCTGATTAAAAATCAGAACTTCATTGCTGCCATATTCTAAAAAATTAGGACATCGTCACCTTCATCATTCTCTCTCAAATTTTTCCATCTCTACTCTTCATCAATTGTTCATGCCTTGTTCTATTTGCCTCTTTCTTGTACGTGGTGCTTTGGGGTTTGAAGAAGGAGAAGGGTGCACGCCTATAACAGGATTTTCCAGTAATTTTCAGCTCACCTCCGACGATCCAGATAACTAGTAGTTATCTTAGAACAATAGTGATTAGGGTATTATTCGGTATTAGATTTTTACGCTAGGAATTGTTTAAAATACTTTTTGAATGAAATTATTGATAAAATTTGACGTGAACATACTTGATGCATGCTGTATGAATATTGTATGCAGAAAAATATTTTTTCTCTGAGTTTTAGTATTTATTCGATTTATTTGGTAGTTTATACGTTTATGGCTTATTTGCAAAATAAATAATGAACGAATGTTATAATTGCTGAAATTATTTTCTGTAAAGCATGTTATATGTGTTATATGTATTTCATGCCTTGGAATAATTTTTTCCTACCGTTTACAGGTTTATTTAATTGGTTTATATGTTTTTGCATTTTCGTGTCTGTCAGTATATAAATCGTGAACATTATTTTTGGAGGCCGAAAAATTCATTTCTTTGCATATTATGTATTACCGTGAGTATATGCATGTTATGTGAATTTTTGGTAATTTTTGGGCGTTTATTTCTATTTTTAATTATTATACTGGCATTATTAAGTATTCTGTAAATTAACGTTTAAAGATAATTTTAGAGTCCGAAAATTAGAAATAAAATGTACCATGTCAGTAGAGCCATAATGGTTGTATGATAATTTTTGTGTTATTTTAATGTTCGTTTTTATTAGTTTAATAATTATTATTGTGTTTTTGTTATGAGTTTGTGGATATTCTTTTTAATTATTTAAGGGTTTGTTAATCAGAAATAATTTGTGACCTTTTATGTTCTTGGAAGCTGGTGTTTAGTAGTTTACTGTGGTTATTATTGAGTATCATTATGTTTACGTTTGGTTTATGTAAAAATGATTAGTCGTGTACGTTTCATTGATTTAATAAGCCTTGGAGTTAATTGGTGGTGGAGTCAGACGTAGTTTGGTTAGTGCGCCAGTCGCACAGTGTGGCGCTGAGCGCAAGCTCATGAGCCGAGCGCACAGTCTGGTGCAGTCTAATTTTTCGTATGATCTTGTATATATGTTCTACTTGTGTTGGTGATCTTATTTGATATGATGTATTTCTGATTGATACTGTTAGTGCCGTAAAAACTATTTCATTATCATTGATGATGCTTAGTGATGTTCAAAGTATTTATTTGAGACATTTGTTGTAAGGTTGTAAATTACTATTTTGAGGAATTTTGAAGAATTGTTTTTAATGAATCATGGGTATAAGGCCGGGTGGCATCCCTTCTCTCCTATTTTTGACGAATGGTTTTGAGATGGTTGATACTTATGATTTTATTTATTTTGAGATAAGAACATCCGGTGGGATAGATGTAGTCCCCGGTGAAGAACATGACAACCACCTGGTTTGCGAACTAGGGGTACACCTGGGTTAATTGTTGTCGTCCGAGAGGTTGGTGATTTCTGCGTGCTCTACCCTGCATCGAGAGTTCGGCCATTCTTAGACACAAGCAGTGGGGAACGTAAGCCCATAGACTGACCTGGAGATTGCGATCTGACAAACCTTAGGAAGTGAATTGCGATTCACTGGCGTTCGGTTTCTGACTCAATAACTTGTTGTACTTTTGTTTTATTATTATTTAAGTATTCTAGAGTTGGTTTACTCACTATATCTTGGTTACTTGATGTTGACTATCAGTTGTATCACTTGTGAGCTTTATGGTTTTAGATGCATGTTATTGTTATCATGATCGTATGCTTTCCTTTCTTATTAATCTATGTCTGAATCATGCTTTGATTTCTTTTGTTCTGGGAGAACTGCTAGTTACTCCCCACTGACTGTGGAATTATTTAATATATCCTTGCATATGGAAATGACTGCTAGACTTGTGACTGCTTGGGCTAGCAGAGTATGGGTTGGTAGTGAGAGGAAGCTTCTGGTAGTCTTTTAGTAGATGAGTTCTATGCAGACAACATAGAGTCCTATGTTATGCTAGGTCTCAAAGACATTTAGTTTTATTTGATTTTTAATGGGAGACTTGCATGTCTCGTAGTTTTGGATGATGTTATGTTTTATTATGATTTGGGATGTTTCTTTTTTATTAGAATCATAATGTTTTCAGATATTTCTTTTGGAAGCTATGAAACTTTGGTTTGAGGTTATCTTTATTTATTGTTTTAGAGTAGCATAACCGTCCTAACGTTATTTCCGCTAACGTCTTTTTAGTAAATCTTGATTAGATATTGTTTAGTATCTTAGTAGTAGAAGGACGGGGTGTTACAGTTGGTATCAGAGCAAAGTTACGCGAGACCCTTACTTAGTCACTAAGAAACTCCCGGGAAATGTGTAGTTGAAGTAATTAGGATCATTAGAATCTTAGGCTTCAAGAAAAGTAATGGTGAGATGGTTACTTGGGTAGGAAACCACGGGAAAATAATTTTCTTACTTTGATGTGATAAGTTGTTATTTACAACTAATAATGTGTTAAGTAATGAATGTTTAATTTGTGTTTGTAGAATGCCGCCTCGAGGTTTGTCTAGTGCTAGAAAGGAGGCTGCTCGGAGAAGGCGCCAAGCACATGAGAAAGCTATCATAGCTATGGCTAATCGGTCTACTGCTCCGTCTAATGGGCAATTTGTCTTTGATCAATTTGAACGTCATCGTCCGCCTACTTTTGACTGGACTTCTGACCCTGTTGTGCTAGAGGGGTGGACAAGAGAGATGGAGAAACTGTTTGCTACTACTTGTTGCCCTGCTGCTGAAATGGTGTCTATTGGTACCTACTATCTGAAGCTGGAAGCTGATAACTGGTGGAGCAATGTTCGTGCAAGCTGCATGGCTAACCGGGTTTTGGATGGGATGAGTTTCGTGTTAAGCTGAAAGAGAGGTTTTATCCTGATGAGCTCCGTTGGCAAAAGCAAGAAGAGTTCTTAACTCTGTCTCAGGGTACTTTGAGTGTGCAGGAGTACACTGATAAGTTCACCGAGATGTCCAGGTTTGCTACCACAGTTGTACCTATTGAAGCTGAGCGTGTGAAAAGGTACATTAAGAAAATGGATCCTAGGGTGAGCACCCGTGTTCTGAGTTCGGGTGCTTCGACTTTCCAGGGAGCCTATGAGATATCTCTGAGTATTCATGCCTCTTTGAAAGAGGAGGATTCTGCTAAGGTTGTTGCTGCTAAGAAGCCTGCTGCTACCTATGTTCAGTTCCCAGCCAAGAAGCCGAGGTATGAGCCGTCTGGTCGAGGAGGTTATCCACAGGGTTCTAGATCTGGTTATTGTCCGAGTTTTGATCCGAGCAAGTGCCGAATCTATGGTAAGGCTGCTCATCCAGGGAAGAACTGTGATGGATCGACTGTTGTTTGTTTCTATTGCAGGGAGGTGGGGCACAAGTCTTTTTGGTGTTATAAGAATCCTAGAGCTCCATCTTATTCTGCTGGTCCTGCTAAACCAGTTGATTCTTCTGCTCCTCCGAAGAACAGGATTTATGTGATGACGCAAGCTGAAGCCGACGTCCATCCTGATGCCATCTCTGATACTTTTCTTGTAAATAATACCCCTGCTTTTGTTCTGTTCGATATTGGTGCTACGGTATCTTTTGTTGCTAGTTCCTTCATTCGAAAAGCTAATATTTCCTCTAGATCTCCTGTTAAGTCCCTAATATCTCTTTCGTCTGGTGAGAATTATCCCTGTCATTCTGAGTTTAAGGGCATGCCTGGCAGCATTATGGGTTCTGAGTTACCAGCTGATCTTAAGGAGTTTCCTATGTCAGAGTTTGATGTGATCCTCGGAATAGACTGGTTATCAAAGTATTATGCCCGCATTCGATGTCGTGATCGAAGGTGGTGCTCCAAGATTCTAAGGGTAAAAGGGTCTCTTATTCCGGCGTTGTAGTGAAGAAGGGTGTTAAGTGGGTGTCCGCTCTGAGAATGCGGAAGATGCGTCAAAAAGGTGATATGGTATACCTTTTCATGGTGAGGGATTTGTCGTCTGAAGATCAGCTATTCCGGTAGTTCGGGATTATCCCGATGTATTTCTTGAAGAATTGCCGGGTTTTCCTCCCGAAAGAGATGTGGAGTTCTCGCATTGATTTAGTACAGGGTCTTTGCTCCTATATCCAAGGCTCCGTATAGAATGGCAACGTCTCGAATTACAAGACTTAAAGACTCAATTGCAAGAGTTGAAGACTCAATTGTAAGAGTTGATAGATAAGGGCTTCATAAGGCCTAGTGTGTCTCCTTGGGGGTGCTCTGTTCGGTTTGTCAAGAAGAAAGACGGGAGTATGCGTCCGTGCATCGATTACCGTGAGCTGAATAAGGTAACGATCAAGAAAAATATCCGTTGCCTCGCATTGAAGATCTATTTGATCAATTGAAAGGTGCTGGGGTATTTTCCAAGATCGATCTTAGATCCAGATATCATCAAATCCCCGTTAAGAAAGAGGATATTCCGAAGACTGCTTTCCGCACTAGGTATGGGCACTATGAATTTGAAGTGATGCCATTTGGTCTCACGAATGCTCCTGCTATTTTCATGGATCAAATGAATCGCTCTTTCCACGAGTACTTGGATACTTGTGTGGTCGTGTTTATCGATGATATTCTCGTTTACTCTAAGGATGAGAAGGAGCATGAGAAGCATTTGAGACTGGTGTTGGATGTTCTCGCGCAAGCAAAAGTGGTTCGCAAAGCCGTCTAAGTGCGAGTTCCGTCGAAGGAAGTTGCTTTTCTAGGGCATGTAATCGGCAAGGAAGGAGTTAAGGTGGATCCCGCTAAGATCAAGGTTGTTGTCGAGTGGGAGAGTCCTAAGAATGTGACCGAGGTTCAGAGTTTTCTGGGTCTTGCTGGCTATTATAGGAGGTTCGTTCAAGATTTCTCCAAGATAGCTCAACCTCTGACTCGCTTGATACGCAAGGACTGCAAGTTCGTCTGGTCTGAGGATTGTGAAGGGGCATTTCGAAGGCCGAAAAAGGGTTTGACCTCTGTTCCCGTTCTCACCTTGCCATCTGAGGGTGTTGGGTATGAAGTATTCAGTGATGCATCGAAGAATGGTCTGGGTTGTGTTTTGATGCAACAAGGGAAGGTAATAGCCTATGATTTGAAGCAGCTGAAGGTGCATGAGAGGAATTACCCGACCCATGATATGGAGTTAGCGGATGTGGTGTTTGCACTAAAGATATGGCGACACTATCTGTATGGTGTTCCGTGTAAGGTGTATACTGACCACAAGAGCCTGAAGTACATCTTCACTCAGAGATCTTAACATGAGGCAAAGAAGGTGGCTTGAATTGATCAAGGATTATGATCTGACCCTGGATTACCGTGAGGGTAAGGCGAACAAAGTAGCGGATGCTCTGAGTCGCAAGAATAAGCATTCATTAAACGCTGCTATGGTGGTGCCTCGTGAATTGTGTGAAGAGTTTCGCAAGCTTGATACCGAGGTTGTTCCTCAGGGTTATGTGTCTGCGTTGTTGGGTTCCATGAGTGCTGAGCCTGAGTTGTTCCAGGAGTTAAGGAGCAAGCAAAAAGGTGATCCGAAGCTGGAGAAGATCCGTGAAGCAAAGATGCAAGGTCGTGCAGAGAATTTTAAGATATGTGCTGATGATAGCTTGAGGTTTATGGGGCGTTGGTGTGTGCCCAATGATGGTGAGCTTAAGAGAAAGATTCTCGAGGAAGCTCATAGTACTCCTTATTTCGTTCATCCTGGGGGTGACAAGCTTTATAAGGATCTGAAGGTTAATTTTTGGTGGCCTAGTATCAGAGGCGGTTTTGGACCTGCGCAGCATTTGCGATCGCGCAGGGCCCCGAGATTAAAGGGGCCCCAAAATATGAGATAAGTATCAGAGCTTCCAGCATTTCAAAATAAAAACGATCTGGAGCAGTTGGCAAAATGGGGCGCTCCCTCGACATGCAGAAGGCAAGTTCGAATCTTAGTAGCGTTTTCTTTCTACAAAAACTGCCCATTTTCAGTTTTAGCATGTGACAGTTTTAAACCTATATCTCTATGTCTCTCTTCCTTGCTTTTTTCTGTTTTTTTTTTTACCCGGAATGGGCATTTATATTTATGCGACAAGGTTTAGTTGCTTTGTCTCTTGAAAGAGTCTTAGTCAAAATTTCCAAGTTCAAGTCTCCAGATTCTCATTCTCCCTACTCCCATATTCCAAAACTCAAATTGTTTACTCCACTCCAAATTCTAAATATCTAACTCCCATTAATATCATCACCTCCGAAAAAAATTTACATTAATACTCACAATAGAAGTTGAAGAGATGGGGTTAACACTCAATTTTAATGGTTTGATCCTTAATTATTATAGTTTATTGATGTTTTTAGG
The DNA here is from genome assembly GCA_947646795.1 of Beta lomatogona. Lineage (NCBI taxonomy): Eukaryota > Viridiplantae > Streptophyta > Magnoliopsida > Caryophyllales > Amaranthaceae > Beta > Beta lomatogona. The sequence goes on along the minus strand of CANSNZ010001374.1, from coordinate 59,460 downwards.
ATGAAAAAATTGTTATTTAAGTACGAGTAAAGGGCCCAAATTTGAGAATTTGAACAGGTCCCCGATAATCATAGCCCCGCCCTACCTAGTATGAAGAGAGAGATTGTCGAGTTCATAGCTAGGTGTTTGGTCTGTTAGAAGGTGAAAATTGAGCATCAGAGGCCTGGTGGTTTGTTGCAACCTTTGCCTATTCCTGCTTGGAATTTCAACAGTCTTGGGTCAAGTCGCTTAGCCTGGTGGAGTTCTCTTATAACAACAGCTATCAAGCTAGTATTCTGATAAGAGGTTTTTAGTGTGTCGTTAAGGCACCAAAAATCGATTTTCAAACAATATTTATAAAACCTAACAAGCAATTACTAAGAACGTAGTAAAGGCAAGTCAAGGGTCGATCCACAGGGAAAATGGGATTAATTAAAGTCTATCAAGTCTAAATTACTTAATTGAAGGGTTTTTGGGGGTTTAAAATGATTTAGTATCAACTAATGGCTAACTACTATCAAAGTACTAGCAAGTAATATGAGATGAAAATATGAATAAGGAAGACACTAGAGTTAATGTTACTAGTATGGATCAAAGTGGACAACGTTTGTTAATGCAATTGTGAATCAAATGTGACGATTAGGCAAGGTTTAGTTTTCCTCTAAAATACCCGAGTCCTCTCTCGAATGGTCCTCGAGAATGATCGCTTAATCAATCAACTAAATCCTCTCTCGAATGGTCTTTAGTCAATTGATTAAGAGATCCAATGAATTTGGAAAACCCCTAATATAGGATCCCCTTAATTTCTACCCAATATCTTGGCCTAGAAATTAAGTTGATTCATGGGGATGATAAAAGAATTCATAATTCAATTAAGAACATTTGAAATCAAAATACCAAAGCACAAATGTGATCAATATCTATCCTAAGGCCTCAAAACACCAAGATCAATGCATAAACGTCTTTAAATCATTACAATCACATTAACAAAACATTTAAACTCTAATCCATACTTTCACCCTAACCCTAGATAGGGAACTACTCACTAATCATGGATTAAAAGCAATAAAACATGAAATCTATGACTAATCTAGGGCTAAACATGATTAAGAGATAATTAATCTAATGAAAGTAACAACTATGAAACTATAATAAAGTAGATCTAATAAAAGGGAAGAACAAATAATATCAATGAAAAGAGATAATAAAAACGGAAACTTTGAAATTAAATCGAATAAAAGTACCTTCAATGTTCTAGAAATCACAAACTATAATCTACGAATCTCAAATCTTGATAAAAAAACGAAGTGTATATCTCTCTAATATGAACCCTAATAATACTCTCTAAAACATAGAATAAAGCATAAGTTTAAAAACATAACACCCATTGTTTTTAATGCCCACGAGAATTACAATTTTCTCGCGGAAACAGGTGGTGCGGGCGCACCATGAAATTGGTGCGAGCGCACCAAGGCCACTGAATCAGATGGCCAATCTTCGCTGGGAAGGTGCGAGCGCACCTCTGAGCTGGTGCGGGCGCACCTAACTGGCTGATATTAAGGATGCCCAATTTGTGGGCGGTGCGGGCGCACCAATGTGTGCGGGCAGTGCTAAGAGGGTGCGGGCACACCATGGAGCTCAACTCAAGCTTCCTTTATTCCAATTTCGCGCGTGCAAACTCCTCGAAACTCTCGCCTATTACCGTATCTCTCAACTCTTGACCTTATAAAAGATCATACCTGCAATCAAAGCACGGGAAAACACGGTGAAAGCAAATGTACTAGAAATCCAGTCAAAATTGACCGAAAATCTAGCGAAATGTCACAATGATCAACAATGATCAAGTGAAGGAAATAGAGAGAGAAAAGAGGAAGAAAGAGGGAAGAAAAGGGTATAAAGAGGATCAAACCAAACCAAAAAGAGCTCATAAAGTACGTTAGAAACACACTTATCAAACTCCCCCAAGCTTAGCATTTTGCTTGTCTTCAAGTAAACCAAGAATGAGAAAGAAAGAAAAGAGGAGGTGAAAAAGAGGAAAAAGAAAAATCATGCAACACTAATCTAGATGCTCTAAAAGCAACGCTACAAATATGACATGCAAGCTAAATGAGTTCATAACAAGATTTAGAAGACCAAACAAACACAAGAGTGAAGATGATTAGAAAGCACAAGAGTGACTTAAGGGATCTAATCTACCGATCAACCGAGTCCCCTTGAAAATAGGCTTTCCAAAAGTGATTTCTCACTCTTCTCCACTTCCAAGTCCCGAGTTTGACCACCCTAGGGATGCTCAACCATAATAGCTCGCCTCTACCACATTTTGATGACCCTCATCATGACTTGCACAAAATCTCACCCGTCACTACTAATTGACCAAGTCCAATCTAGAAGTCAAAAGGGACTTTGTTTAGGTTATAACGGGGCTAGGTTAAAGGGTGTGGATAACAATTTAGGAATGTGGTGCAAAAAGGGTAAAGTAGAGTACACAATAGGGGGTAAAAACTCCCCCAAGCTAGTCCAAACACCAACTCAAATCGAAATCTCGCACATCTTTGATTATCACTTTGATTTTAATTTTTGGAACATTGATTTTCACTTTTTGAACACATAAATTTGCTCTTTCTTTCTTTTCAATAGAAATCCAAATGAAGCACTGAGAGCATTCTTTCTTTCTTTTTTGCCTTTGTCTTTCCTTTCTCACAATTTTCCTCAACTTTTGCAATTATACACGCACATTAATTCACTTTCAACCAAAGACTTGGTATCAAAATAACTCAACTCCAAACAAACTAGACATGAACTCCACTTTAGGGAAAGTTTGGCCATGGCTTATTATGAGGGTTAAGCAAAAATAGGATAGAAAAGCTCAAATGGGTTGAGAAGCGGACAATTATGCAGGTATAAAAGCTTTTTGGCTTTTGAGCTCCTATTTCTAACAAAAAGAAACGCCCTAAATCATTCTTCTATAGGCTCGGTCTTATGCAATCTTGGGGAGCTAAAATGCAAGTCACAAGTTAGGCGATCAATGGTGAGGGTTGTAGATGAGTCTTACAAGGTTCTTGGCCCTCCTTCGGGGTTCACCGCACAAGGGACAAGGCAATCCAATCAACCAACTCACCTAGTTTCAAAGAGACTCTACCAAAAGTCACCGATCTCAAAGATCATCTAACGTCACAACGAGGCTTCCAAAATCATCAAGTCAAATGCAAAGAAGGTCTTCCAATCAAGTTATGAACACTCTTAGCCACAAATCATACATGCAACTAAGCTTCTCTAAAAGCAACTTTTTTTTTTTTTTTATGCAAAGCAAAAATACCAAAAACAAACTTCTAAAAACTAAGCTAATACTAAACTATCAAAAACAAGCTATACAAGGGTGATCTGGATGAAACAGGGGTAAAAAACAAGAAGAATAACCAATCACCAAGTCAAACCCACAACCAATAGAACCCCGACTAAATAACCACCTAAGACCCCAAACTCCCAAAAACATAGGCATGCATGCAAGGGCCCCCACGCTTAAGCGAAACTCTGCGCTCAGAGTTGCAAAAAGTGGGAGGGGGGTCAACAAGAGCACCTAAGAGTTCCCATCATTGCCCCCATCAGGAGGGGGGTTAGAAGGGAAAAACGCGTCTGGATACGCATCTGGATAGTAAGACGGGTAGTGGGGGAAGGGGTGGAAAGGTACCTCCTCGAATGGCCCGTCACGAGGGTCAAAAGCAGGAGGGTAGTAGGGGTGGTTAGGGAAGGGAGCCTCATGTCCGGAGTGAACATTGGCGAGATGAGTTCGCCAAGCCACTCGAGACACATGGTCAAGGTCGGTGCGGATACCATCAAGGGTAGCAGTGACCGCACGGTGGTTGGCCGCTTGAGTGGCCTGCATCTGGGTTATGGCCGCCATGAAGGAGGCTATATCAAAGGACTGGGAGGAAGAGGTCTCGACTGCATCACTCACGGGAATGCGGTGCTCGGACCTTGGAACCCTCGGTACCCTCTCCACAGTGGTGGACTGAAGGTAGGTCATATCAGCGCAATGAGCTGGGTCAATAGGGGAAAGGGGAACCCGCCATCGGTTACAGTCAGGCGGGGGGTTCCAAATGAACTCAGTGTCCATATAACAGTAGGGTCTCCCTCCCACTAGCCAAATGCAATTGGTCTTCAAAAAACCACGCAGAAATTTCATCTGCTGAAGGGCCGCACCATCCAATAAGTTGGACTGACCAACAGTTGGCACGCTTTCTTCTAAGCGGGCCAGGTCATCGTCCAACGAGAGGTAAGACGCTAGCCGGGTGATCATTCCACCACAAATGATCTCCCCAGCTAGCGTAGTACCCCCCCTAATCTCTTGCAATCGATTAAGGAAGATAGCTGCAAAGTTGATTCGGGCGTTATGGTGGGCCCCATTAGTGGCCAGCCATAAAACCAACAGCTCTTCCTTTATCAATTGCCCGACTTCTTGCTTAGGAAATAAGGTGTAAACCAACATCCTATGGAAGTAGCGGAGAGCAGGATGGATAATCTCATAAGCCTTGGACGAGTTCGTTCGAAACCGAGTGGTGCCATCAGTGATCTTGGCCCACCACTCTTGTTCATTGTAACCTTCCCAAATTATTGAATAGGGGGCATCACATGGGGCAGTAGAGTCCGTCCCAAATGCTTCACATAACTCGTCAAAAGACAGTGTTCTGACTTGATTAAATAGACGAGCTTGAATAGTCAGAGCACCGGATTCTTGCTCCCTACTTATGTTCAACGAACTCAAGAACTCAAGAGTTAGTTGGTCATAAGTAGGTTCCCGAACTTGAAGGAAGTTCGACAACCCCAGATTTCCTGCCATCTCCCTTAGTATCGTGTCGATTTTAAGGTGCTGGCAGGTACCAGAGTCATTGAACTTCGTGGGTCGCAGAGTTCGGTTCAAGAGCTGAGTAAAAATTTGACGGTGTGCAGCATTTGAGAATTTGAGAGGGTAGATAGGAGGGGGATTAGAGCTAGAAGAGGGTCCTTGCGAGGAGGACCCTGTTTTAGCTCTCTTAGCCCTAGAGGAGGATCCTTCGCCACTTTTTTTTCCCATGGTGTTGTTTTAAAAACAATGTGAAAAAGATTTACTTTGAAACGGGGAAAAACAAGGGGCGTGGCCGTAACAGAGAGACTCTTCAAAACCTTTGGTCAACCAAATCACCACACTAATAACACACAAAAACCTAAAAAGAAAAAAAAAGGGATATTATCTCAGATAACCCTGACTTATAGGCCTTTTTCCAATATAACCCTGACTTTGGCAGCCCTGTCTCCGATAACCCTGAACTTGATTTTTGTCATTAAACTTGACGGAATTTGTCACGGCGTTAACTTGGTTTGATTTTTGCTAAATTCATCTCTTTCTCTCTCTTGTTCTTCATCTCTTCTCTCTCTTGTTCTTCATCTCTTCTCAAGCATTCATCAATGGTTTCCACCACTTTCTCTCTCTTCAACTTAGGTAAATCTCTTTAATCTTTAAAACCACCATCATCCAACCACTACTCCAAAACTAGAACAAAAAGAAAGTTCACAAAGATAACAAAAAAAAACCACATCAATAATCTCTTAGAAATGACATTACTCTTACCACTTCCATTCGGCCTAATTTAATCTAATCATTAAAGGCATAATTGGGCTTGAGGCTTGAATTTATATCACTTTAAAAAATCTGAAAGCAAAGGAAAGACAAAATAACAACTACTTCTAAGAGCAGCAAAGAAAAACAACGACAGGGAAGGGAAGCAAGGGCTTCGGCGAGGACGACAGCATAATGCCTGAGGTCCGGCAACGCGCGGAAGAAGGCGGCGGCGGCAGAAGAAGGGGGGCGTGCAACGGAATTGGGTTTCGGTGCAGCAACGTGAAAACAGAAGCAAGGAAAGGGAGGCAAGCTCCGGGCAGCAGCGGCAACGCCTGCCAGCGTTTCTGCGGCCAGAAGGCTGCTAGTGCGGCGCGATTCTTCGATTTTACTCCCCTTTCTCTCTCCTCTGCGGAAGAATTGATGTTCGATTTTAATTAAAAATGGCGAATATGAGATTTTGTTGGTTGATTATCGCTCTAGTTCTCCTTCATTTTTTATCCAGAAAATTTCAATTTTTTCTCTATATTATCAAATTACTTAGCTTGATTGTTACATTATGCTCAAATATCAAATTACAGCTTTTTATTTTTTATGTTTTCTAAGAACACCCATTGGAGGAAATCTGGATTTTGTTATGATCTTGGGTAAATGGGTTTGGGAAAAATTGATGAATGCTTGAGAAGAGATGAAGAACAAGAGAGAGAAAGATATGAATTTAGAAAAGTCAAACCAAGTTAACGTCGTGACAAATTCCGTCCGGTTTAATGACAAAAACCAAGTTCAGGGTTATCGGAGACAGGGCTGTCAAAGTCAGGGTTATATTGGAAAAAGGCCTATAAGTCAGGGTTATCTGAGATAATATCCCAAAAAAAAAAACTACCAGCACATAAATCCCACAATCAATAGCAACGAAGTTGCTAACAAGCAAGAATTTGATTCTAATCCGAAAACTCAATCAAACTCACAAAATTCCCCAACTCACACAATCACAATCCAACAACATGTTTATCGATACTTGCTCAACAAATCACTTCAAATAGTTCAATTTATTTCACAAAAATCTCATAGACTACGAAATTTCCACAAAGAACAAATAATTAAACTAGTTCATCACAACATCAATCACAAATTTGGGCAAAATTCATGAACAAACCAAAGCTAGAAGAAAAACAAGCATGCAATCAAAAAGAAAACAAACTTATAGTCCAAATAACAAGATTATCAATGAAAAACAAGAGGTTGGAAGGAGATTACCAACTTGGAGATGAAAATCCCCAATTTTGAAACCCTAGAAATCCAAATCTTGCAAAAGCCCCAAATTTGATGCACTTGAGTGTTGTAGAGAGGAAATAGATGATTTTTCCGGTGAGAAAGTGGCCGGAGGTCGCCGGAAGTCGCATAGTTCGCTGGATCTATAGTTGTGGAAGTGAGAGAGAGAGAGTGAGAGAGAGTTCGAAATATGAGAGTGGAAGAGAGTTGTGTGCCCAAAAAAAAAAAAAAAAAAAGAACCGGTTTTGGTGCTGTCGGGGTTTGGTGCGGGCACACCTATATTTGGTGCGGGCGCACCAAACTTCCTGCCAGCTGCTGAATTGTGCGGGGAATTTGGTGCGGGCGCACCAAAGTCTATGTTTTTGTTTACCCACTGCAGACAGATTGGTGCGGGTGCACCATTCAAAATTTCTGAAAATTTTTTTGAACGGTGCGGGCGCACCATTGTCTCTGTTTCTTTTCACCTACTGCAGACAGAATGGTGCGGTCGCACCATTTCATCTGCCAAAACCTCTCAAGCTCAAATGAATGCTCATGGTTAGCCGGTAAAACAAAAATCTAGACTAAAAATGAAAATAGAAAAAGGAAAAGAAGAAGGGTTGCCTCCCGTGTAGCGCTTGTTTTAAGTCGTTAGCTTGACTAAAAGGATATGTTCTTCAAGAGGAGCGCTCGGGCGAGCGAAGGATCAAGCAACCAACAGAACTGATGAATTGATTATCATGGTAGATTTTCAATCTTTGACCGTTCACCAAAAACGGACCATTGTCGCCCAAAATCTCATAGGCTCCATAAGGAGTAGTCTTTAACACTTGGAAGGGTCCCGGCCACTTGGACTTTAATTTTCCGAGGAAGAGCTTTAGCCTTGAGTTAAACAACAAGACTTTGTCTCCAACCCGGAAGTCTCTTTGCTGAATCCGGTGATCGTGCCATTTCTTTGTTTGCTCCTTGTACAGTCTCGAGCTCTCATATGCGTCGAACCAGAGTTCTTCAAGCTCAACTAGCTTTTCTTTCCGAGCATCACCCGCCAAGTGAAGATTCATGTTGAGCTCAATGATGGCCCACCAAGCTTTTTGCTCGAGTTCCACCGGCAATTGACAAGCCTTGCCATACACGAGGCGGTAGGGAGTGGATCCTATAGGCGTCTTGAAAGTCGTGTGAAGAGCCCAAAGAGCATCATCTAGCTTCAAAGACCAATCCTTCCTTGTTTTATTTACCACACTCTCAAGGACGTTCTTCACTTCCCGGTTAGAAACTTCAACTTGGCCTTGAGTTTGGGGATGATAAGGAAGTCCGACTTTGTGATTCACCCCGTACTTCTTCAATAGGGCCTCCAGTTGCTTCTTGGCGAAATGTGAACCGCCATCACTTATCAATACTCGGGGTACCCCAAACCTTGGGAAGATGATCTTCTTAAGGAGTTTAGTCACAACCTTGTGGTCATTGGTGGGGGAGGCAATGGCTTCAACCTACTTAGTTACGTAGTCGACCGCAACAAGGATGTACATGTTGCCCAAAGAAGGGACAAAAGGGCCCATAAAGTCAACTCCACATACATCAAATGGCTCAACCTCCAGATTGTTTTGTTGAGGCATCTCATGTCTCTTCGTGATGCTGCCACTCCTTTGACATCTATCACAGCACAAAATAAACTCACGAGCATCTTTTTGCAATGATGGCCAAAACATACCACATTGGAGCACCTTAGCAACAGTTTTGCTTGCTCCACCATGCCCTCCACATGCCAAAGTATGGCAATGATTCAACACCGAATTGATCTCATGATTGGGCACACACCTTCTAAAAACACCATCGGCGCACTTTTTAAACAAGAGAGGGTCATCCCAATAGAACCTCGAAGCCTCCTTGAAAAATCGCTTCCGTTGTTGAGAATTGAAACCGTTGTTGAGAATTGAAACCGCGAACCATGGAATCTCATTATTCAGAATGGCGAATAGTGCTTCTTCTCTCAAATCTTCTTGAATAGGGGTCTCGTCAGGATCTGAGACCTTCTCATCAAGAGGGAGACGAGAAAGGTGATCAGCTACCATATTCTCCGTCCCCTTTTTCTCCTTCATCTCAAAATCAAACTCTTGAAGAAGCAGCACCCACCTAATGAACCGAGGCTTGGCATCTTTCTTACTCCTCAAATAACGGACCGCAGAATGATCTGTATACACAATAGCCTTATTGCAGGTCAAGTAAGACCGGAATTTGTCAAATGCAAAAACTACGGCCAACATTTCCTTCTCCGTAGTTGCATAATTCCGTTGAGCATCATCCAAGGTCCTACTTGCATATGCTATGACATGTAGCCTTCCTTCCTTGCGTTGCCCAAAAACAACGCCCACTGCAAAGTCACTAGCATCACACATAAGTTCAAAAGGCAAGCTCCAATCCGGAGCTTGCATAATGGGGGCAGAAGTGAGGGCCTTTTTCAAAGTTTCAAAAGCCTTAATACAAGGCTGATCAAACTCAAAATCTACATCCTTTTGAAGTAGATTCGTCAATAGTTTGGCGATCTGAGAAAAATCCTTGATGAAACGCCGGTAAAAACCCGCATGCCCAAGGAAAGCACGAACTCCCGTCACCGAGTTCGGTGGCGAAAGCTTCTCAATAACCGAAACCTTTGCCGGATCCACTTTAATGCCCTTCTTTGACACTTTATGCCCAAGGACAATGCCTTCCTCGACCATAAAGTGACACTTCTCCCAATTCAGGACGTGGTTCGTCTCTTGACATCTTCTCAATACACACTCAAGATTAACCAGACATGTGTCAAAAGACGAACCACACACACTAAAATCGTCCATGAACACCTCAATAGAATCCTCTAGCATGTCAGAGAAGATTGTTGTCATACACCTTTGGAAAGTAGATGGGGCATTACACAAACCAAAGGGCATCCTTCGATATGCGAATGTCCCATACGGACAAGTAAATGTGGTTTTCTCTTGGTCATCCGGATGAATAGGGATTTGAAAGAATCCGGAATAACCATCGAGAAAACAAAAGTGTGAATGACGAGCAAGCCTCTCCAAAATTTGGTCAATGAAAGGGAGAGGGAAATGGTCCTTGCGGGTGGATTTGTTTAGCTTCCGATAATCAATACAAACCCTCCACCCAGTAACAGTTCTAGTTGAGATAGTTTCTCCTTTCTCATTCTCAACAATAGTCATGCCTCCTTTTTTTGGAACCACGTGAATCGGGCTCACCCACTTGCTATCGGAGATAGCGTAGATGATTCCCGCGTCATGCAATTTCATAATCTCTTTTTTTACAACCTCTTTGAGATTAGGATTAAGCCTTCTCTGATGCTCTATGGATGAGGCATTACTATCGATGAGATGGATAAGATGCATAGCAAGAGAAGGGCTTATCCCCTTAAGGTCATCTATCGAGTACCCAATGACATCCTTATATTTTTGTAGTATCTCAATCAATTTTGATATAGAGATGTCATCGAGACTCGAATTGACAATAACTGGATAAGTACATGCATCATCAAGAAAAACATATTTAAGAGAAAAGGGAAGGGGTTTGAACTCTACCTTGGGAGGAGGCTTAAAACACTCCTCTTTGTCAATGGATGTTGCGAGAACCTCAAATGCTTCATCTTTTGTCTCCTCAATAGTAGTGTCAAGAAACAATGAGAATTCTTTCACCTCTTCCATGTCCAAGCTCGGGGCTTCGGTAAGAGAAGCATACAACTCATCCCCGGTGTGAACTACACTCGCAGCATCCTCTATCTCATTCTCCACTAGGTTGACCCGGAAAATTCTCTCTATCATAGGCCTCTTCAAAGTCTTAGAGAACTCAAATACAACCCGCTCATTGGCTACCTTAACAGTGATAGTATCATTTTTGCAATTGATTACGGCTCCCAATGTCTTTAGAGCTTCTCTTCCAAGAATAAGAGGAGTCTCCTGATCTTCCTCCATATCCATTACCACAAAATCACAAGGCACAAATACACGCCTAACTTGAATTGGTACATCCTCCAACTCACCATGGGGGACTCTCACAGTGCGGTCCGCCAATTGAATAGTTTTCCATGTCGGATGAAGAGGAAAATTTAGGTGCTTAGCAATAGACAGTGGCATCAAACTCACACTTGCTCCTAAGTCGGCCAATGCACCCTTAGGTTCTAGATCACCTATCTTCACCGGTAAGGTGAAACTCCCGGGGTCTCTTTGCTTCTTAGGCATAGTACGTTGCACAAGAGCACTCACTTGGTAGGGCAAAGTAATAAGCTTATCTTCAAGCTTCCGTTTGTTGGAGAGGATCTCCTTCAAAAATTTAGCATACGCCGGCATTTGAGACATAGCCTCAAGGAATGGTATGTTGATCTGAAGACTCTTCATCACATTGAGAAATTTGGTGAACTTGTCACTTAATTTTCTTTCGACCAACCGCTGAAGATAGGGAACCGGAGGCACATAGGTCTTAGTTGGTGGAGATGATGGCAGTGGCGCTTTATCACCAACTTGGACTTGTGTCTCATCTCTTCCCACATTCTCTTCTCTCTCACCTTCCTCAACTTCAACTTCTTTCTCAACAACCTCAACTTCTTCATCCTTCTCTACCTCCTCAGTTGGCATCTTGGGACCCTCGTAACTTGTTCCCGACCTCAAATGAATGGCTTTGGCTTGGTGGAGGTTGGGGTTAGGAATTGGTTTGCCCGGGAGTTGATTTGTGGGAGTAGAAGGGTTTTTCTCGGCTACTTGGGCAATCTGGGTTTCAAGCATTTTATTGTGGGCTTGTAGCTCTTGAAACTTTTGCTCATGGTTTTGGAGAATTTGGTTCATGGATTGGAGTTGTTGGAGAATTTGGAGAGAGGTTGGATCGGGAGATGGAGTGGGTTCGGGGTTTTGTTTGGGGAACGGAGGGTTAGAGGGAGGTTTTTGGGCATTGGCTCTTTGATGTGGAGCTTGGTAGACATGAGACCCTTGTGAGGATGAACCACCTTGATTATAGTTTGGGTTATACCCTTGCACATACCCTTGGTGTTGAGCTTGGTTGTACCCTTGTTGAGGTTGATTCCATCCTTGTTGAGGTTGGTTGAAGCCTTAGTTGTAGTTTTGTTGGGGTTGTTTCCAACCTCCTTATTGATTGCTTCTATACCCTTGGTTTCCTTGGTAACGATCTCCTCTAGAGTTTATTGCCGCCACATGCTCCGAGTTTGTACCTCCACAATAAGATGTATCATGATTAGTACATCCACAAATATCACAAGAAAAAGAATTTACCTGTGATGGATTAGATGATGCAAGGTTGATCTTAGAGAGCTTCTTGTCAAGTTGATCCATCTTAGCTTGAATTTGATCCATGGGATCTAATTCAAACTTTCCACTCTTCTTAGGTTGAGCACCTCTTCGACGTCCACCCCATGAATAGTTCTTAATTACTTCTTCAATGGTGGACTCAAGTTGATCTTGCGGGATCTTAGAAAGTTGACCTCCCGCTCCAGCATCAAGGTTGGCACGTGATATAGGATCAAGGCCATCATAGAAGAATCGCATGAGTAGATTCTTGGTGAACTCATGGTGAGGGCATGAACGGATCATCTCCTTGAACCGCTCCCAAGCTTCCGCAAGTGTCTCATCGTTCTCTTGCTCAAATGAGTAGATCTTCCTCCTTATGTCTGCCGTCTTCCACTGTGGGAAGTATTTCTTCAGAAAGGCCATTGTGACTTCCTCCCATGTAGTGAGGGAGTTAGCAGGTAAACTCTTGAGCCATGATTTTGCTTTTCCGGTAAGAGAAGACCGGAACAAATGCATCTTGATGTAGTATGGAGAGACGTCATTTGTGGTTATCATGGCACAGATCTCAAGAAACCTGTCAAGATGGTCCAAAGGATCTTCATCCGACCCTCCACAAAATTATTCTGCCTTCACCATCCGAGTGAACTGAGGGTGAATGCTGAAATTTGTAGTAGTGGTGGGGAGTCGAATACCACCTTGAAGAATATAGGAACCCGGATTTCCGAAATTCCTAAAGAGTTGTGGATTTGCTTCACCCATTTCTGACTGAACTTCACTTGTTGTACTTGAGGCTGGTGAAGATGGTTCGGAACCCAAAGAAAAATCTTCCAAATTTTTCCGAAGCTTTCACAAGGTACGGTCAATTTCTGGATCTAGAGGAAAGGTGGGTGAACCGTGAGCTCTTCTTCTCATGTAACACAACAAAGCTAAGTAGAGGATTAGCAAATAACAACCACAGTCAAAAAGAAAATAAAAGAAAAAAAACAACTAAGCAAAGCTAAACTAAAATAAACTTCAATTAATAGCACACAGTCCCCGGCAACGGCGCCATTTTGATAAGAGGTTTTTAGTGTGTCGTTAAGGCACCAAAAATCGCTTTTCAAACAATATTTATAAAACCTAACAAGCAATTACTAAGAACGTAATAAAGGCAAGTCAAGGGTCGATCCACAGGGAAAATGGGATTAATTAAAGTCTATCAAGTCTAAATTACTTAATTGAAGGGTTTTTGGGGGTTTAAAATGATTTAGTATCAACTAATGGCTAACTACTATCAAAGTACTAGCAAGTAATATGAGATGAAAATATGAATAAGGAAGACACTAGAGTTAAGGTTACTAGTATGGATCAAAGTGGACAACATTTATTAATGCAATTGTGAATCAAATGTGACGATTAGGCAAGGTTTAGTTTTCCTCTAAAATACCCGAGTCCTCTCTCGAATGGTTCTCGAGAATGATCGCTTAATCAATCAACTAAATCCTCTCTCGAATGGTCTTTAGTCAATTGATTAAGAGATCCAATGAATTTGGAAAATCCCTAATATAGGATCCCCTTAATTTCTACCCAATATATTGGCCTAGAAATTAAGTTGATTCATGGGGATGATAAAAGAATTCATAATTCAATTAAGAACATTTGAAATCAAAATACCAAAGCACAAATGTGATCAATATCTATCCTAAGGCCTCAAACACCAAGATCAATGCATAGTCTTTAAATCATCACAATCACATTAACAAAACATTTAAACTCTAATCCATACTTTCACCCTAACCCTAGATAGGGAACTACTCACTAATCATGGATTCTAAGCAATAAAACATGAAATCTATGACTAATCTAAGGCTAAACATGATTAAGAGATAATTAATCTAATGAAAGTAACAACTATGAAACTATAATAAAGTAGATCTGACAAAAGGGAAGAACAAATAATAGCAATGAAAAGAGATAATAAAAACTGAAACTTTGAAATTAAATCGGATAAAAGTACCTTCAATGTTGTAGAAATCACAAACTATAATCTACGAATCTCAAATCTTGATTAAAAACTAAGTGTTTATTTCTCTAATATGAACCCTAATTATACTCTCTAAAACATAGAATAAAGCATAAGTTTAAAAACATAACACCCATTGTTTTTAATGCCCACGAGAATTACAATTTTCTCGCGGAAACAGGTGGTGCTGGCGCACCAAGGCCACTGAATCAGATGGCCAATCTTCGCTGGGAAGGTGCGGGCGCACCATGGAAATAGTGCAAGCGCACCTCTGAGCTGGTGCGGCGCACCTAACTGACTGATAATAAGGATGCCCAATCTCTGGGAGGTGCGGGCGCACCGGTTCCAGGTGCGGGCGCACCAATGTGTGCGGGCAGTGCTAAGAGGGTGCGGGCACACCATGGAGCTCAACTCAAGCATCCTTTATTCCACTTTCGCACGTGCAAACTCCTCGAAGCTCCCGCCTATTACCGTATCTCTCAACTCTTGACCTTATAAAAGATCATACCTGCAATCAAAGCACGGGAAAACACGGTGAAAGCAAATGTACTAGAAATCCAGTCAAAATTGACCAAAAATCAAGTTAATGTCACAATGATCAAGTGAAGGAAATAGAGAGAGAAATGAGGAAGAAAGAGGGAATAAAAGGGTATAAAAAGGATCAAACCGAACCAAAAAGAGCTCATAAAGTACGTTAGGAACACACTTATCATATTTAAATGGCTCCGTATGAGGCTCTCTATGGAAGGAAGTGTCGTAGTCCTACTTGTTGGAGCGACATAAGTGACTCATTGATTTTGGGCCCGGAGTTAATTCAGGATACAGTTGAGCAGGTGAATGTAATTCAAGCGAATATGAAGGCTGCTGAAGATAGGCAGAAGTCGTATGCTGATTTGCGTCGGAAACCTATTTCCTTTGAGGTGGGAGATAAGGTGCTTCTGAAGGTTTCTCCTATGAAGGGAGTAATGCGGTTTGGTCAAAAGGGCAAATTGAGTCCGAAGTACGTAGGTCCCTATGAAATTCTTGAAAGGATTGGGAAGGTCGTGTATCGTTTGGCTTTGCCGCCAGAGTTGTCGAAGGTTCATGATGTATTTCATGTGCCGCAGTTGCGCAGGTATCGTAGTGATCCTTCGAATGTGATCCCTGTTGAGTCGGTATCAGTCGAGCTGAATTTGACTTTTGAAGAGCGACCTGTTCGTATATTGGACCGTCAGAACCGTGCTCTTAGAAGGAAGACGATTCCCTTGGTTAAAGTACTCTGGAGAAGTCAAAAGTACGAAGAAGCTACTTGGGAAACCGAAGAGTCGATGCGACTGAAATACCCGGAACTATTCGTTTCAGGTATTCTTTGTGTGCTTGTCTTGTTTGTGTGTTTCTAAAGTTTCGAGGATGAAACTTTATTTAAGGAGGGGAGATTGTAACAACCCATAATTTTGCTCCTAGTTTTTCGCAAAAGTTTTCCCTAAAACTATTATTTTCTCTAAATTAATGATTTTTATTTTTATAATATTGGGAGCCGAATTATTAATTTTATTTTTCTATGGCGTGCTAATGTGTCAATTATATTTATATTTATAATATAATTTATTGGAATTATATTCATTATTAAGTATTTTTCAAAGTTTAGGCGCGATTTAGGAAGTTATTGATTCATAGCGTGACGGGCTATGTGGAGGGAGAAGGGAGAAGTTTTTCTTCTTTCATTTCTTTTTTTTATTTTGATGACTCTTTGTATTTTGTAACCTTCATAACCCCCCTCATCATTTCTCCTAATACACCTATTTTATTTATTCCTTTAAACACTCCAAAATCTGATTAAAAATCAGAACTTCATTTCTGCCATATTCTAAAAAATTCGGACATCATCACCTTCATCATTCTCTCTCAAAATTTTCCATTTCTACTCTTCATCAATTGTTCGTCACTTGTTCTATTTGCCTCTTTCTTGTACGTGGTGCTTTGGGGTTTGACAAAGGAGAAGGGTGCACGCCTATAATGGGATTTTCCAGTAATTTGCAGCTCACCTCCGACGATCCAGGTAACTAGTAGTTATCTTAGAACAATAGTGATTAGGGTATTATTTGGTATTAGATTTTAACGCTAGGATTTGTTTATAATACTTTTGAAATGAAATTATTGATGAAATTTGACGTGAACATACTTGATGCATGCTGTATGAATATTGTATGCAGAAAAATAATTTTTTTCTGAGTTTTAGTATTTATTCGATTTATTTGGTAATTTATGCGTTTATGGCTTATTTGCAAAATAAATAGTCAACGAATATAATAGTTGCTGAAATTATTTTTCGTGAAGCATGTTATATGTGTTATCTGTATTTCATGCCTTGGAATAATTTTTTCCTACTGTTTACAGGTTTATTTAATTGGTTTATCTGTTTTTGCATTTTCGTGTCAATATCTAAATCGTGAAAATTATTTCTGGAGGCCTAAAAATTTATTTATTTGCATATTATGTATTATAGTGAGTTTATGCAAGTTATGTGAATGTTTGGTAATGTTTGGGCGTTTATTTCTATTTTTTATTATTATATTGGCTTTATTAAGTATTCTGTAAATTAACGTTCAAAAATACTTTTAGAGTCCGAAAATTAGAAATAAAATTTGTATTATGTCAGTAGAGCCATAATGGTCGTATGATAATTTTTGTGTTATTTTGCTGTTCGTTTTTATTACTTTAATAATTATTATTGTGTTTTTGTTATGAGTTTGGGGATATTCTTTTTAATTATTTAAGGGCTTGTTAATCAGACATAATTTGTGACCTTTTATGTACTTGGAAGCTGGTGTTTAGTAGTTTACTGTGGTTATTATTGAGTATCATTATGTTTACGTTTGGTTTATGTAAAAATGATTAGTCATGTACGTTTCATTGATTTAATAAGCCTTGGAGTTAATTGGTGGTGGAGTCAGACGCACGCTGATGCGTCAGACGTAGTTTGGTTAGTGCGCCAGTCGCATAGTGTGGCGCTGGGAGCAAGCTCATGCGGCGAGCGCACAGTCTGGTGCAACCTAATTTTTCGTATGATCTTGTATATATGTTCTACTTGTGTTGGTGATCTTATTTGATATGATGTATTTCTGATTGATACTTTTAGTGCCGTAAAAACTATTTCATTATCATTGTTGATGCTTAGTGATGTTCAAAGTATTTATTAGAGACATTTGTTGTAAGTTTGTAAATTACTATTTTGAGGAATTTTGAAGAATTGTTTTTGATGAATCATGGGTATAAGGCCGGGTGGCATCCCTTCTCTCCTCTTTTTGACAAATGGTTTTGAGATGGTTGATACTTATGATTTTAATTATTTTGAGATAAGAACATCCGGTAGGATAGATGTAGTCCCTGGTGAAGAACATGACAACCACCTGGTTTGCGAACTAGGGGTACACATTGGTTAATTGTTGTCGTCCGAGAGGTCAGGGAGTTCTGCGTGTTCTACCCTGCATTGGGAGTTTGGCCATTCTTAGACACAGGCAGTGGGGAACGTAAGCCTGTAGACTGACCTGGAGATTGCGATCTGACAAACCTTAGGAAGTGAATTGCGATTCACTGGCGTTCAATTTCTGACTCAATAACTTGTTGTACCTTTGTTTTATTATTATTTAAGTATTCTAGAGTTGGTTTACTCACTATATCTTGGTTACTTGATGTTGACTATCACTTGTATCACTTGTGAGCTTTATGGTTTTGGATGCATGTTATTGTTATCATGATCATATGCTTTCCTTTCTTCTTAATCTATGTCTGAATCATGCTTTGATTTCTTTTGTTCTGGAAGAATTGCTAGTTACTTCCCACTCACTGTGGAATTATTTAATATATCCTTGCAGATGAAAATGACTGCTAGCCTTGTGACTGCTTGGGCTAGCAGAGTGTGGGTTGGTAGTGAGAGGAAGCTTCTGGTAGTCTTTTTGGTATATGAGTTCTATGCAGTCAATAGAGAGTCCTATGTTATGCTAGGTCTCAAAGACATTTAGTTTTATTTTTGTTTTAATGGGAGACTTGCATGTCTCGTAGTTTTGGATGATGTTATGTTTTATTATGATGTGGGATGTTCCTTTTTATTAGAATCATAATGTTTTCTGATATTTCTTTTGGAAGCTATGAAACTTTGGTTTGAGGTTATCTTTATTTATTGTTTTAGAGCTGCATAATTGTCCTGACGTTATTTCCGCTAACGTCTTTTTAGTAAATCTTGATTAGATATTGTTTAGTATCTTAGTAGTAGAAGGACGGGGTGTTACAATCATTATCCTATTCAATAGTGGTAAGCTCCAATTACTAAATCTATGCAATTAGATATAGGACGGGGTCTTTTTAGTACTTTGAGTGTGCAGGAGTACACTGATAAGTTCAGCGAGCTGTCCAGGTTTGCTACCACAGTTGTACCTACTGAAGCTGAGCGTGTGAAAAGGTACATCAAGTAAATGGATCCTAGGGTGAGGACCCGTGTTCTGAGTTCGGGTGCTTCGACTTTCCAGGGAGCCTATGAGATAGCTCTGAGTATTCATGCCTCTTTGAAAGAGGAGGATTCTGCTAAGGTTGTTGCTGCTAAGAAGCCTGCTGCTACCTATGTTCAGTTCCCGGCCAAGAAGCCGAGGTATGAGTCGTCTGGTCGAGAAGGTTATCAACAGGGTTTTGGATCTGGTTATTGTCCGAGTTTTGATCCGAGCAAGTGCCGAATCTGTGGCAAGGCTGCTCATCCAGGGAAGAAATGTGATGGATCGACTATTGTTTGTTTCTATTGCAAGGAGGTGGGGCACAAGTCTTTCTGGTGTTCTAAGAATCCTAGAGCTCCATCTTATTGTGCTGGTCCTGCTAAGCCAGTTGATTCTTCTGCTCCTCCGAAGAACAGGATTTATGTGATGACGCAAGCTGAAGCCGACGTCCATCTTGATGCCATCTCTGGTACTTTTCTTGTAAATAATACCCCTGCTTTTGTTCTGTTCGATATTGGTGGTACGGTATCTTTTGTTGCTAGTTCCTTCGTTCGAAAAGCTAATCTTTCCTCTAGATCTCATGTTAAGTCCCTAATATCTCTTCCGTTTGGTGAGAATTATCCCTGTCATTCTGAGTTTAAGGGCGTGCCTGTCAGCATTATGGGTTCTGAGTTGCCAGCTGATCTTAAGGAGTTTCCTATGTCAGAGTTTGATGTGATCCTCGGAATAGACTGGTTATCGAAGTATCATGCCTGCATTCAGTGCCGTGATCAAAAGGTAGCGCTCCAAGATTCTAAGGGTAAAAGGATTTCTTATTCTGGCGTTGTAGTGAAGAAGGGTGTTAAGTGGGTGTTCGCTCTGAGAATGCGGAAGATGCATCAAAAAGGTGATGTGGTATACCTTTTCATGGTGAGGGATTTGTCGTCTGAAGATCAGCTATTCCGGTAGTTCGGAATAATCCTGATGTATTTCCTGAAGAATTGCCAGGTATTCCTCCTGAAAGAGATGTGGAGTTCTGCATTGATTTAGTACCGGGTACTGCTCCTATATCCAAGGCTCCGTATAGAATGGCGTCGTCTGAGTTGCAAGAGTTGAAGACTCAATTGCAAGAGTTGAATACTCAATTGCAAGAGTTGATAGATAAGGGCTTCATAAGGCCTAGTGTGTCTCCTTGGGGTGCTCCTCTTCTGTTTGTCAAGAAGAAAGACGGGAGTATGCATCTGTGCATCGATTACCGTGAGCTGAATAAGGTAACGATCAAAAAAAAAATATGTTGCCTCGCATTGAAGATCTATTTGATCAATTGAAAGGTGTTGGGGTATTTTCTAAGATCGATCTGAGATCCGGATATCATCAAATCCCCGTTAAGAAGGAGGATATTCCGATGACTGCTTTCTGCACCAGGTATGGGCACTATGAATTTGTAGTGATGCCATTTGGTCTCACGAATGCTCCTGCTATTTTCATGGATTAAATGAATAGCTCTTTCCATGCGTACTTGGCATGGTGTTAAAAAACGGTCGTGTTGGTTCGGTTCGCTCGAGTTGGAACAGATTTCAACTTTGGCGAACCGAATTCGACCGATACAGAACGGTGTTTTATAAAAGGTCGCGATTTCGCTTGAACCGACCGTGACAAAGAAATAACGCCCGCATTTTCCGTTTTAAGACGCATTTTTCTGATTTAAAGAGTAGAGAAAAAGTTAGAGAGAAGAAGAAGATTAGAAGAGGAAGCCATGGCCATGCCGCCATGGTTTAGAGCTTCTTTTCTCAGAATTTGGGAATCGGGAATGAGGGGGAGTAGATGAAGTGGGGAACAACTGTTTATATCAAATGAGTACTGACAGTGGGAGATGTTTCATTTTTTTTTGGGTGTGAATTTTTAATATTTTATTGTTATTGAGTAGTGAAGGGGAAAGATTTCTACTATATTTAATTGGAAAGTGGCAAGTGGGCCCTCTTTTATCTTTTTCTTCTTACTTCTTACTTCTTGTTTGATTGACTTGCTGCACCCACGTCCCTTATTTGTCTGCTTTTTTTTATCTTTTTTATTTTTAGTTTCCCTCTCAACCCACTGCCTTTTTTTCTTTTTCCACTATCAAGTATAGTATCTTGTAATAGTAGATATGCCTCTAATAAAATATAGTTTTAGTATCATACTACTTTTCAATAATAATAATATATTAATTATTTTTTAAAAAAAGTTATTTAAAAAGCATAGAAAGACATTAAAAAAAATTCAGAAAACCGCGACACGGACCGTGATGACCGTATCCGTTCCGTTCCAACGAAACCGTGACCGTATCCGCGACCGTTACCGAAACCGTATTTTCGAACTATGGTACTTAGATACTTGTGTGGTCGTGTTTATCGATGATATTCTCGTTTACTCTAAGGATGAGAAGGAGCATGAGAAGCATTTGAGACTGGTGTTGGATGTTCTGCGTAAGCAAAAGTGGTTCGCAAAGCTGTCTAAGTGCGAGTTCTGGCTGAAGGAAGTTGCTTTTCTAGGTCATGTAATCAGCAAGGAAGGAGTTAAGGTGGATCTTGCTAAGATCAAGGTTGTTGTCGAGTGGGAGAGTCCTAAGAATGTGACCGAGGCTCGGAGTTTTCTGGGTCTTGCTGGCTATTATAGGAGGTTCGTTCAAGATTTCTCCAAGATAGCTCAACCTTTGACTCGCTTGATACGCAAGGACTGCAAGTTCGTCTGGTCTGAGGATTGTGAAGGGGCATTTCAGAAGCTGAAAAAGAGTTTGACCTTTGCTCCCGTTCTCACCTTGCCATCTGAGGGTGTTGGGTATGAAGTATTCAGTGATGCATCGAAGAATGGTCTGGGTTGTGTTTTGATGCAACAAGGGAAGGTAATAGCCTATGGTTCGAGGCAGCTGAAGGTGCATGAGAGGAAATACCCGACCCATGATCTGGAGTTAGCGGCTGTGGTATTTGCACTAAAGATAGGGTGACACTATCTGTATGGTGTTCCGTGTAAGGTGTATACTGTCCACAAGAGCCTTAAGTACATCTTCACTCAGAGATCTTAACATGAGGCAAAGAAGGTGGCTTGAATTGATCAAGGATTATGATCTGACCCTGGATTACCGTGAGGGTAAGGCGAACAAAGTAGCGGATGCTCTGATTCGCAAGAATAAGCATTCGTTAAACGCTGCTATGGTGGTGCCTCGTGAATTGTGTGAAGAGTTTCGCAAGCTTGATATCGAGGTTGTTCCTCAGGGTTATGTGTCTGCGTTGTTGGGTTCCATGAGTGCTGAGCCTGAGTTGTTCCAGGAGTTAAGGAGCAAGCAAAAAGGTGATCCGAAGCTGGAGAAGATCCGTGAAGCAAAGATGCAAGGTCGTGCAGAGAATTTTAAGATATGTGCTGATGATAGCTTGAGGTTTATGGGGCGTTGGTGTGTGCCCAATGATGGTGAGCTTAAGAGAAAGATTCTCGAGGAAGCTCATAGTACTCCTTATTTCGTTCATCCTGGGGGTGACAAGCTTTATAAGGATCTGAAGGTTAATTTTTGGTGGCCTAGTATCAGAGGCGGTTTTGGACCTGCGCAGCGTTTGCGATCGCGCAGGGCCCCGAGATTAAAGGGGCCCCAAAATATGAGATAAGTATCAGCGCTTCCAGCATTTCAAAATAAAAACGATCTGGAGCAGTTGGCAAAATGGGGCGCTCCCTCGACATGCAGAAGGCAAGTTCGAATCTTAGTAGCGTTTTCTTTCTACAAAAACTGCCCATTTTCAGTTTTAGCATGTGACAGCTGTAAACCTATATCTCTATGTCTCTCTTCCTTGCTTTTTTTTTCTTTTTTTTTTACCTGGAATGGGCATTTATATTTATGAGACAAGGTTTAATTGCTTTGTCTCTTGAAAGAGTCTTAGTCAAAATTTCCAAGTTCAAGTCTCCAGATTCTCATTCTTCCCTACTCCCATATTCCAAAACTCAAATTGTTTACTCCACTCCAAATTCTAAATATCTAACTCCCATTAATATCATCACCTCCGAAAAAAATTTACATTAATACTCACAATAGAAGTTGAAGAGATGGGGTTAACACTCAATTTTAATGGTTTGATCCTTAATTATTATAGTTTATTGATGTTTTTAGGATGAAAAAATTGTTATTTAAGTACGAGTAAAGGGCCCAAATTTGAGAATTTGAACAGGGCCCCGATAATCATAGCCCCGGCCCTGCCTTGTATGAAGAGAGAGATTGCCGAGTTCGTAGCTAGGTGTTTGGTGCGTCGAAGGTGAAAATTGAGCATCGAGGCCTTGTGGTTTGTTGCAACCTTTGCCTATTCCCCGCTTGGAATTTCAACAGTCTTGGGTCAAGTCGCTTAGCCCGGGTGGAGTTCTCTTATAACAACAACTATCAAGCTAGTATCCAAATGGCTTCGTATGAGGCTCTCTATGGAAGGAAGTGTCGTAGCCCTAATTGTTGGAGCGACATCAATGACTCATTGATTTTGGGCCCGGAGTTAATTCAGGATACAGTTGAGCAGGTGAAAGTAATTCAAGCGAAGATGAAGGCTGCTCAAGATAGGCATAAGTCGTATGCTGATTTGCGTCGGAAACCTATTTCCTTTGAGGTGGGAGATAAGGTGCTTCTGAAGGTTTCTCCTATGAAGGGAGTAATGCGGTTTGGTCAAAAGGGCAAGTTGAGTCCGAAGTACGTAGGTCCCTATGAAATTCTTGAAAGGATTAGGGAGGTCGCGTATCGTTTGGCTTTGCCGCCAGAGCTGTCGAAGGTTCATGATGTATTTCATGTGTCGCAGTTGCGCTGGTATAGTAGTGATCCTTCGCTTGTGATCCCTGTTGAGTCGGTATCAGTTTAGCTGAATTTGACTTTTGAAGAGCGACATGTTCGTATATTGGACCGTCAGAACCGTGCTCTTATAATTCCCTTTATTAAAGTACTATGGAGAAGTCAAAAGTACGAAGAAGCTACTTGGGAAACCGAAGAGTCGATGCGACTGAAATACCCGGAACTATTCGTTTCAGGTATTCTTTGTGTGCTTGTCTTGTTTGTGTGTTTTTGAAGTTTCAAGGACGAAACTTTATTTAAGGAGGGGAGATTGTAACAACCCATAATTTTGCTCCTAGTTTTTCGCAAAAGTTTTCCCTAAAACTATTATTTTCTCTAAATTAATGATTTTTATTTTTATAATATTAGGAGCCGAATTATTAATTTTATTTTTCTATGGCGTGCTAATGTGTCTATTATATTTATATTTATAATATAATTTATTGGAATTATTTTCATTATTAAATATTTTCAAAGTTTAGGCGCGATTTAGGAAGTTATCGATTCATCGCGTGACGGGCTTTTGTTGCATGGATCCTTGGTGACTTGAGCCGAAATTATTTTGGTGTAGTTGGGCTTGGACAGTCGGCTATGTGGAGGGAGAAGGGAGAAGTTTTTCTTCTTTCATTTCTTTTTTTTATTTTGATGACTCTTTGTGTTTTGTAACCTTCATAACCCCCCTCATCATTTCTCCTAATAAACCTATTTTATTTATTCCTTTAAACACTCCAAAATCTGATTAAATATCAGAACTTCATTGCTGCCATATTCTAAAAAATTCGGACATCATCACCTTCATCATTCTCTCTCAAATTTTTCCATTTCTACTCTTCATCAATTGTTCGTGACTTGTTCTATTTGTCTCTTTCTTGTACGTGGTGCTTTGGGGTTTGAAGAAGGAGAAGGGTGCACGCCTATAATGGGATTTTCCAGTAATTTGCAGCTCATCTTCGACGATCCATGTAACTAGTAGTTATCTTAGAACAATAGTGATTAAGGTATTATTCGGTATTAGATTTTTAAGCTAGGAATTGTTTATAATACTTTTTGAATGAAATTATTATTGAGATTTGACGTGAACATACTTGATGCATGCTGTATGAATATTGTATGCAGAAAAATAATTTTTGTCTGAGTTTTAGTATTTATTCGATTTATTTGGTAATTTATGCATTTATGGCTTATTTGCAAAATAAATAGTGAACGAATATTATAATTGCTGAAATTATTTTTTGTGAAGCATGTTATATGTTTTATCTGTATTTCATGCCTTGAAATAATTTTTTTACTACTGTTTACAGGTTTATTTAATTGGTTTATCTGTTTTTGCGTTTTCGTGTCTGTCAGTATATAAATCATGAAAATTATTTATGAAGGCATAAAAATTCATTTCTTTGCATATTATATATTATAGTGAGTTTATGCATGTTATGTGAATTTTTGGTAATTTTTGAGCGTTTATTTATATTTTTAATTATTATATTGGCATTATTAAGTATTCTGTAAATTAACGTTTAAAAATACTTTTAGAGTCCGAAAATTAGAAATAAAATTTGTACCATGTCATTAGAGCCATAACGGTAGTATGATAATTTTTGTGTTATTTTACTGTTCGTTTTTATTAGTTTACTAATTATTATTGTGTTTTTGTTATGAGTTTGTGGATATTCTTTTTAATTATTTTAGGGCTTGTTAATCAGAAATAATTTGTGAGCTTTTATGTTCTTGGAAGCTGGTGTTTAGTAGTTTACTGTGGTTATTATTGGATATCATTATGTTTACGTTTGGTTTATGTAAAAATGATTAGTTGTGTACGTTTCATTGATTTAATAAGCCTGGGAGTTGATTGGTGGTGGAGTCGACGCACGCCGATGCGTCGACGTAGTTTGGTTAGTGCACCAGTCACACAGTGTGGCGCTGAGCGCACGCCTAGTGCAGCCTAATTTTTCGTATGATCTTGTATATATGTTCTACTTGTGTTGGTGATCTTATTTGATATGATGTATTTCTGATTGATACTGTTAGTGCCGTAAAAACTATTTCATTATCATTGTTGATGCTTAGTGATGTTCAAAGAATTTATTTGAGACATTTGTTGTAAGTTTGTAAATTACTATTTTGAGGAATTTTGAAGAATTGTTTTTGATGAATCATGGGTATAAGGTCGGGTGGCATCCCTTCTCTCCTCTTTTTGACGAATGGTTTTGAGATGGTTGATACTTATGATTTTATTTATTTTGAGATAAGAACATCCGGTGGGATAGATGTAGTCCCCGGTGAAGAACATGCCAACCACCTGGTTTGCGAACTAGGGGTACACCTGGGTTAATTGTTGTCGTCCGAGAGGTCAGGGAGTTCTGCGTGTTCTACCCTGCATCGGGAGTTTGGCCATTCTTAGACACAGGAAGTGGGGGAACGTAATCCCATAAACTGACCTGGAGATTGCGATCTGACAAACCTTAGGAAGTGAATTGCGATTCACTGGCGTTCGGTTTATGACTCAATAACTTGTTGTACCTTTGTTTTATTATTATTTAAGTATTCTAGAGTTGGTTTACTCACTATATCTTGGTTACTTGATGTTGACTATCACTTGTATCACTTGTGAGCTTTATGGTTTTTGATGCATGTTATTGTTATCATGATCGTATGCTTTCCTTTCTTATTAATCTATGTCTGAATCATGCTTTGATTTCTTTTGTTCTGGGAGAACTGCTAGTTACTCCCCACTGACTGTGGAATTATTTAATATATCCTTGCAGATGGAAATTACCGCTAGACTTGTGACTCGCATGGGCTAGCGAGTGTGGGTTGGTAGTGAGAGGAAGCTTCTGGTAGTCTTTTTGGTATATGAGTTCTATGCAGACAATAGAGAGTCCTATGTTATGCTAGGTCTCAAAGACATTTAGTTTTATTTGAGTTTTAATGGGAGACTTGCATGTCTCGTAGTTTTGGATGATGTTATGTTTTATTATGATTTGGGATGTTCCTTTTTATTAGAATCATAATGTTTTTAGATATTTCTTTTGGAAGCTATGAAACTTTGGTTTGAGGTTATCTTTATTTATTGTTTTAGAGTTGCATAATTGTCCTGACGTTATTTCCACTAACGTGTCTTTAGTAAATCTTGATTAGATATTGTTTAGTATCTTAGTAGTAGAAGGACGGTGTGTTACAATCACTATCCTATTCAATAGTGGTAAGCTCCAATTACTAAATCTATGCACTTACTTCCTCCGTCCCTGAATAGATTTCTCATTTCTAAATTGGGCACTATTTATAGGTAAATAAAATCCTCAAAACAAATTTCCAATATATATAAAAAAAATAGTCATGTAGAGTCTTTTTTATTTGTCTCATTGTGTGCGTTAGGAAAATCATACTTTTATAATTTGTACTAATATACAATCAAAGATATTAATGATACAAATCGTGTTGGCAAACGTGCCTTGGAGAAATGGGAAATTTGTTGGGGACAGAGGGGAGTATTTTCTAGTTTTTATCAATTATTGGGTTCTTTGTCTCCACTAATAAGAGCTTGGAGTTTGATTTGTTAATCTCCTCTTGTGGGAGTTTAAAGTCAGATTTTGTGGTTTGTTACAAAGCTTTAGGTCATTGATGGTTTGTTGTACAAATTTGCAATCAACGACATTGGGTTTTCTTACACTATCGACCCATGCAAATAAAGAGATTTCTTCTCACAACTATGTTAGAATGATGAAAACTCTCATAAAAGGTTGCATGATTCGACGAACGAACGGAGGGGGCTATACTATATTGTCATCTCTAGCTCATTATTATCATAGTTATATCGTAGAGGAAGTTCATTTGATCGCGTTAGATTAAATTTCGTTTGTCTTTAATATTGAATGTAAAATGTCGTATGACATATGACTTTTAATTAATGAAATTTATCTTCTTCCTTAAAAAATTAAACAAAGACATGTTGAGTTGTATTAAAATAACAGTCATTTTAGAGTTTATGTCTCCTTCACTCGACAAACGGCAAGATAACATATCTCAAAGTGCTGTAAAATTGTTTTTCAGAATCCCCTCTCTCCTCTTCCTCCCTAAAAAACCCTAATCCTTTTATTCTAGTTTGGGGTTGCCATCATTCTTTCTATGGTGGTAAGCTCCCAATTCTTCTTTTTTCTTCTAGTTTTCATTGATTTTGTTATTAAAAATACTACATTCTCTATCTGTTTGATACTTTTCTACCCAAATTTTGGATTCTTTCTCTCCTTTAATGGGAGTTTGGAGTTTGGTTTTATTATTTTCCCACGTGGAAGTTTAAAACTTGGTATGAGATATTGTTCGTATTAGTTGAAATTCAAGACCATCAACATCGAAGTATTGGAAATTCGGATGCAGTCAATATGGTTAAATCAAGAATTTCTTCCCCAAACTATGTCAGAATGATAGACTTCCCCATCAATAGTTGTGTGATTCATCAAATACAAGGGGGGTTGCAACGTATTGCTTTCGATCCTCGGTTCATTATAGTTTATTCGAAAAGGAATTTGATTTGATTTTGTCGGATTATATCTTGTTTTTCTTTAATACTTATTGTAGATGTCGTTTGGCCTTCAATTAATGAAATTCTCTTATAAAAAAGTGTTGTAAAATTTGATTTTGAGTAAGTTAAAAGAGTTACTCCAACAACAAAGTTAGCACAAGCCAAAACACCCTTCTAAGCTAATTTGAACAATGTACCGTTGTGCAATAGAGCAAATCATTATTTTAATTATTTTGATAACCACCTGGTAAACATGAACATCGAAAGAAAGGCTTAAAATAGCGCGTTCTCTTCAGTTAAACTTATTAGACCCAATTCGAATTGATCAACTCTAAATTCACCTTATATTTTGATCTTATTGGACCCGATCGGCCAAAAACTTGTTTTTTAAAGTTGAAGAGAAAGCACCCTTATTGTAACTAAAGTGTACAGTTACATGCAATGTTCCAGGAAAGCATTTGTTCTAGATTCAAACAGATACACGTGGTGCAAAGCAAAAAAAATTATTTAATTATAGAATGTATAATATTACAGGGTATATTACAATAAAGTAAATCTATCTGAATATAATTAATTTTTAACATTGACAAAGAGCAAAAATGAGTCATATATCGCAACTTTAAGCCTCTAAAGAACAAGGGAATGACAACAAAGCAAGGATATACAATTTTAAGGAATAAAATTGTCCAAGCAACTTCAAGCCTCTGAAGAACAAGGAATTGGTAACAAAGCAAGGATATACAATTGTAAGCAATAGAGTTGCCCACTAGATACTGTTGTACACAATGCTTCTCCCATTGTTGAAAGTAGTTCCATCACATTTCAATGTCATCAAGATCAGGGAGTGGGAAGCGAAGGATAGCAGCAACGCCAGTCAGCTGCGCCAATTCTGTGTCGACAAACCACTATCAGTAACAAGACAACGACGTAGGCAGACAGACAGGAAAAGAGAAAGAGAGAGAGAGGAAGCGTGGGAGACAGATTTTCATCACCAAGAGAGGAGACATTTGGTTCATTTATCACTTTTTTCTTTTCTTCACAGAGATGTACTTTCACTATAATACCCATGTTTGGGAATTACATGGGGGAAAAGAAGGAAGGGGAAGGGAATCGGGAGAAAATATTATCCTTCCCCTCTCATAAACCAAAACTTCTCATTGTTGGAAAGATTTGGCCGTAAAATGCAATCACTCTTCTATTCCCTCCCCTACCCTCCACGATTATTATACCAAGAAAGTGCAAATGATAAATCACCCATCATGATTCCATTGTAGCAATTTCAGGAAAGGAGAGGTAAGATGCTGCCAAGGGTACAGTTGAGGAGAAAAGGTGAGCTGTGAGCTTTTACACCATGAAGATTTTAAGATTTTATACTTGAGAACACTTAAACATAGGGTATCAAAACAGTTACTGTATAATTCACTTCCTAAGCCAAAAAATACGGCATAAAGGTCGGCACTCCTTCCTCCTTAAACAACACAGGCTCTAGATCAGTAGTGTCTAATGTTCCCTATATTTTTCTGATTTTCATAATAAATGAGATCCAACAGCTTCACCACAAGTTCAAAAAATGGGGCAGTAATTTGCCATGATAAGTGAAACACTTCTCTCTTTTATGTGAGAGCTTTTTGAGAGAAGTGTTTCACTTATTTCAGGACGGAGAAGTATAATATTGCCATGATAGCTGACTTTTATCAAACCTAGTATGCATGTTACCTAAAATTCCCACACATTATTTAATAATGTAGCTCAAGTAAATAAAATGGATATAGCAGAGGAAAATTGCACTTACGCTCCCCTGACACATGCATGGACGAGAATATAAATGCGCTTCCTCCAGAACCTTTGACTGAGTCAACCAAGTTGATATATTTTTTCCGTGTTGCTACATCAGCACTCCTGATATCCACTCAAAATTATAAACAATATAATTAATCATTAATTGACACATAAGAAATTATAAAGAAAAATAACAAGCTTATAACAATTGACCCCAGGAAGACAAATAACACAACTATCATTGAAATCAAATCATGTTTGGAAAAAGGGATATGGTTAGAAAGCACACACTTCATACAGGGTAAGCCACATGATCATACAGGGTCAAGAACACTACCCTGATAATAATTTTACATTTGCTGTACCAAGTGAAATTTTGACAACCTCCTAAAAGAATCTTGGTTCAATATATTGTCAACGATTAGGAGCCTAAATTTTAAACTACTACAAGGCCCCCTCAAATTAATTGAGATGACCCTACTAGTGAGCTTGTGGTTCACAGCTTATAGAGCACATCTATATCACTATACGGACAAGGCAAAGCTTTAAGTTCTCACCATAGGCTATTAAGATTGTTTGCTCTACTTGACCACTTTCTAACATCACTTAACCGAGTTTTAAAACAGAACTCCCCATATGGAAATCAGGTAAAATCGTATGTAGTCTATATAAATCCCACTTTTTCAAACGTGGGCTCACTAGGAAGGGGGTTTTTAGGACCAGATACACAGGAAAATTATACAAAACATTGCATTATATGAAGTAAGATGCATAGAAATGTCCCTTTACGGCATATACATGAAATATGCTAGTGACTTAACACTTATGTGATCTAAATATTACTAGACTCAGCGTAAGAACAAACCTGAATAGTTCATCCGTGATAAGTAGTGTTTGGACAGCCATTCTCTCATGAGCAACTTCTACATGTTTAGGACCATAGCATGCACGAGCTGAATCCTACATGATTCACAAATGAATAAGAAGAATGCAAGGGAAATAATCAAGCAAGAGTCTAACCTCTACTACTTCAGAATATTACTCATGTGGTCTACCTCCAAAGACCAGAGTTTTGATAGCAGAATGTCAATAAACTGATAGTACTATGCCAAGCCATAGGATGATACCATCAATTAAGTTTAGGACCCCAAACCCTCTTTTAAAACCAAATTTCTTTTCTTCTAATGAAATTTCCATAAATATATCAGGTTCGCTACTCCTCCCGCTCCAAAGGAGCACACTAAATTAGATTGCATCCACATTTGAGCTCATCTATTCATGCATCTTTGGGAAATAAGATATGGATGGAGAGTCAGGATGTAGAGGACCTAATTCCAGAAAGGACTACACAAAGGGCGACAGCAAAATATAAGGACAGTCAACTCTATAACACATATGTTACTGAATACCATGATATAGGAGGATATCTGAATGTTGAAGGATTATTTAAAATTCCAACAGCAACAGACTGCAGCATAACAAGCATATTAAAGCAAGTCAAACATACATCTCAAGAATAGAACCTGACATTTGATAGCATGCTGAAGAACTCCTCGAGGGCACGGACCTGAACCAAACAAGAGTAGACAACATTGTCACCAGATGCCCGCAAGATCACTAAGAACATATCATAAGACTAACCATGGAACTTGGCAGTCAAAAAGGACGAACAATCAAAAGATTCGTAAGTTAGTCACCTCTTGCACTGCCTTTGTATCCTTTATCATACTCATTACGTTTGGTGCATCCAGAACCTCCCTCAAGCTATGCCTGTTCAGAAAAGAAAAGAACATCTTTTAAAAATAAAAATAAAAACAACCAATTCAACAAGACCAGGCTAGAGATTTTCTCAACAAAGAATATACTCAAGAACTTGACACAGACGATACCGAGAGACCTGAGTGCAAGATACTATAGATTTAATCATTGTCAAGATTCCCCAATAGCTGAAGTAACTGAAGCACGGAACAATGCAAAAGTAATACATATCCGCTCTAGGCCACATAGAGCAGACAAGCTAAAAAATCTTACAAATCAAACCTGCAGGATCTTCAAGTTGCAACTAATCCAATAATCTTTCAGATCCATCATCCTATCTTCCAATGGAAGATCTCTAGTTAAATTTTATTATAGTAAACTAAGAGGTATTCTAACAAGAAAAAGAACTCCCAAAGCTTCACTGTTTCCCCCAAAATACAAAAGTAATGAAGCAAGTAAAACAAAAGACGTATTCTTTCCATACTTGTATCCTGAAGTAGTATGCACCAGAACTATGCGCGACTTGTTCTCTATAATAGATCTCATCTGTCTTCTTTCAGCTTCCAGCAATAGGTGACGGTGAAACTGATCCTAAAGACAAAGAAAAGACCCTTGATCAATTAAGAAAACAAAAACCCCTGCATAAGAGCCTGAATATTTCTGAGGTTATATTCAGCAACTCCAAAACCAATACAACCAAATATACCAGGAGTTATTCACTGAAGCCATAAGCCACAAGAAATTCAGCATTACCCAACTAAGAAAGAGGTTAAATGAGACTTCATGAAACTGAATACCATGCGGAATATATGATAATAGATCACTCCACTAAATTCGAAAATCCCAATTTGACATGCTTATCAATCATAATATTCTCTGAATTGAATCATGCAATTGAGCTGTAAGCATGTTGCTATTTTTTCAGGACCACTTACAAGTTACCCACACAGAAACTAGAAACTCTTCAGAGATTTGCTATTTTCATTGGTAGTCACTGACATATTGTGAGGATCTCATGGCTACAACCAGAGTAAAGTAAATAAATTTACAGATACTTCCAGAGTAACCATGATGTATAGGGTTTTTCACCAAATAATATTTTCATACATTGATACACTGCCGCTACTATTAAAGGTCAATTCGGTTTTAAAATTGTGAAATTAAGATTATTCTGGAATGTTGATTGCCTCAACCAAACTACATAAGGATGTTTAAGACATACTTAGAATGTGTTTGGATGAGGGCACGGAATGGGATTGAAAGTGAGAGATCCATTTTCTTTGTGCAGATGTGGAATGGCAAAGGGAATGGAACGGAAGGAAATTGGAGGGATCCAGTATCTTTCTCCATTCATTAAACTGAATCCTTCAAGTATTCAAAAGATAAAGACAGAAAATGTATGCCCACTCCCCTCCCCTACCGTCCATTCTTTTCCCTCTCCATTCCATCCTCTTCTCTTTACGGTTCCTAACCAAACACAGTGTTATTGTAAGAGCTGTCCCACAAAAAAAATCTATCCTCTCAAGTTCTACATGGCTCTACAAGCTTAAGTCAGGAATCAAGACATAAGCAATCCATCTTTTTGGTGTGTGTAAAGCAA
The DNA here is from genome assembly GCA_947646795.1 of Beta lomatogona. Taxonomy (NCBI): domain Eukaryota; kingdom Viridiplantae; phylum Streptophyta; class Magnoliopsida; order Caryophyllales; family Amaranthaceae; genus Beta; species Beta lomatogona. The sequence continues at coordinate 26,430 of CANSNZ010001374.1, read as the reverse complement.
TACAAGAAAAGGCAAGACCAACATAGGTTGGCAATACCAACATCAATCAAAAAAACAACTGACCTTGGTAAATCCAGGACTTGCAATGACAGCACAGCGGACGACCTTGAAATCAACATGATTCAGGAAAGCCTGTAACATCAGCATGGAAAATGTCATTTCAGTCACACGCTGAAGAATATAGAACAGTATCGAGTCATTTAAACATGCGCATCGATACGAATGCATACTAACTCACCTGCACAACATTCTCGAAAAATTTATTTAAGGCCTACAGCGAAAAAACAAGGGAAAATCACGTCAGTTCTCACTTGTACAGCTCTAGGACCTTCATTAGAAAATGGGAAAAAAGTCCTGGAGTTTTACAACTCTGGGACCTTGTTCAGCTGCGGCTATTAAAATATAGCTTATAACGACAATTGTATTTGTAACACATACAGATTCATATCCAGCAATAGCAGGGCCATGTTTCCGAGGAATTGAAACTTCTATTCGAGAACGGGTGATGGTTACACTGCCAAAACAAGAAGAAAAGCATACCAAGAAGTCAGTGAGTAAAAACGACAACCTCATGCTAGCAATCGCCACATCACAAGAACCAATTGTTACTAGAGCAACCATACACTCAGAAGTTAGAAGCCACATTGCACGACTGCATACTTAGCAAAAACATAGGCAGACATCAAAATATATTTTTATCGTTATAACAGTTTGCAAACAGAGCTAACAAAAACCATATATGTGTTGGCAGTACCTGGCAGTACTCTCAGCAGGTGCAAGTTTCACACTTTCACTATAGAAACAAAATGATAGATCCTAACCAAAACAAGGGAGGAAGAAAGAATCTCTTGTTATTAGGAAAAGGATATAAATCCCATAATATGAGGCTGAGAGTGAATTTAACAATTCAAAAGGTTACGGAAAATGTGGTCAGCAAACCAAAAACCTACTGTAATCTAGTGCTTCCCACTTTCCAGGCAACAAAGAAAAAGCAACTTATTTCTATCCTTCTTGTCAACTATTTGGAACTATTAGTGATCTAAAAATCATCAAAAAAATTCGACCAAAAGTAGCAATGGTTAGATTCATTTCCAGTAAAAAGCCATTCACTGACAAAACATCCAAAAGGGAGATCCAAAGATGTGACAGCATCTAGGTCAGTAATATCTGTGGTGTTTGTCGAGTTTAGGTGCGGTAGCAGATTAGATTTTTATTGAACTAGCTCTTACTTCTTGGCCTTACATGCTGCAAATAAATAAATATTTGAAAATCACTTCCGCAACTAATTGTACCTTTTACCAACCAAAAGTATGTGTGCAAGTCCCTCTTGCATTATTATCACTACTAGATCAGCACTGGCAGCAGGATCTGGATAAAAACAAAACAGATGCAGACAATTAAAAAACCAACAAAGCTTCCATCTTATGCTGTGATAAAATATATAGAACCTTGGTCAACAAGACAACGGTATTCCTGAACATCAGGAGTTCAGTTACGGGATACGTTTTAAATTCTTTTAAACACATAATCTTGTGTAATTTCCTGGTTCAACCAAAAGGGCCCTTACCGCGCCATACATGAGGAAAATGTGAAGCTAATTAACATCATAAAAATGATAGTAGAATAAAAAGCTGAAAAAACAATGTGCTTCCATGTGATAATCATTTGACAAAAATGGTGTTAAAATCAATTAATGTTGACAAGTCAAAAATAAATTGGTCCAGAAAACAACAAAGTAAAAACTGTCCAATGATATAAGGTATGACCAGACATAAGGTTGACTCCTAGCCTTTTTTCTTTTTTCTTTTTTTGATGAGTAAATATAGCTACTTTGGTTTCTCTTGTTACTTTATGAAGATTAGTCCCAAACTTCCTTTCCTGCCAACTTAAAGATAGAAGCGATCATCAGAAATCAATCCAGAACTTCCTAGATTTATCCAGGTCAGCATTTCCATCCCAAATAATGAAAGACCCATTCAGAGCAAACTACAACCACAGTCCCTACAGCTCAAATTATGCCACCACAATATGCCATGCAACCTAAAATAACCACAATGTTTCCAATCATTTCACAGTAAAGGGATTCGGCATTCAACTATCAAGCATTATTTTTCAGTTAACGTGAACCAAGAAAATTATTAGAAGTGATGCAAATATCCGCTTTTTCACTGTCACAACCATGGAAGCAAGTGTCCAACAGCAAAAAAAATAGATAAAATAATCAAAAAGTATACCTGCCGCTTGACGGAGCATATCCAATGCCAAGGAGTCCCAGACATCCTACAATATTAAGTAAGCAGATCTAGCATGAGCAGGTCAATGACGAGGAAAAGTCAAAACTTGAAAGATAATGTCAATTAAAGAAATCGGGTATAGATTTGCATAACACCTATATCAAGTGATGCACTTCTTTAACACATCCCCCATTCAACTACCGGGAAATGCAAACCTATGAATTAGGTTCTACATAAATAGTAAATATTAAATAATATTGTTTCTTTTTATAAGGCACGCACAATATTAGAGGTCGAACAGATCGTTGACAAATCTCAAAACATATTTGATAGAAATTATATGAAAATAATATTATAAAGTATTTTTTGAGATAAATCTAATGGGATAATTTTAAAAAAAAATCATCTAGCATATTACAAGCGATATTAGTGATCACAGCAAATTTTTGATAAGTATGTCTGCCTTTTATTTAAAACGAAGGAAGTAGATGCCAACTTGCCTCATGCATAGAGTAAACCAAGTGCACTCTTGGAAGTATTAGAAATAAAAACGTCTAGGGCAAATGCTTTTCCTTCCATTCTAAGGTTAATGTTCAAGAGGATTGAGGAGCTTTAATGCTTAAAGGATATATATATATATATATATATATCTCAGTACAAATAATATTAGGGATGAAAATGGTTGCAGATTCTTAGCGTCCAAAGACTGCTCCTACTTTACACTAATTAAAGCACAACTTACAGCAGGCAAAAACAGGCTACCCTTCCAGGTTCTCTTTACATGGAATTAAAACTCTCCCTCCATTACAGAACGGCCGTTCAACAGATTTTGGATTTGCCGTTCCGCGAAATCCCGTTACGGAACGCCATAATAAAAATCGCACACTTCTCGCCGCGTTGTCCGTTCCGTAACGCGAACTCGCCGCGTCAGAACGTTTTTATCTTCTTTTCGAACATTGGCCAAAAATATTTTATAGATTAATTATTAGCTGATGAAACATGATGTTCTAATAGATTTGATTATATTATGTTATAATTATGCTTCATAAGCTAAAACAATGCACATAAGGTTAGAACATATTAATATGATTTTTTTGAATAAATTCATGCCGCGTCGGCCACGATATTTTCCCTTGTCTCTTTACACTACTTAAAGCACAAGAAAGGTGCAAATATCTCTTTAACACATGCAAGCTGAAGCATACCTTTCTTAGCACAAAGGGTCGATGAAGCTCAAGTTCCAACGTATGAAATGCTCCTATCTTCAATGGAAAGCAAAAAAGAAAAAAGAAGCACAATCAAGAATTATATACGGTAGAATGCATCAACCACATTAACGCAATGTAGCTCACTTAGGTACCTTAACATGCTCATTTTCCAAAATGTTTGTTCCACGTATACGTAAGATGGAGCCTTCTTTTTCATAATCCACTGCCTATGAAAATTATAAGAAGTCAAGCCAACAAGTACAATAGATAATTATAGTAATAAAAAAAATGATGCTCATAGCTCAAAGTCTTTAACACTCACTAACTTTATAAAAAGCAACATATACCTTCCTCTCTCTTCTTACTTATACTGATTTCAAAGAAAAAAGAATATTTAGGGATGCATGATTTTCTTACCTCTACTTTGATTTCCAGCCGAAGTTTAACTCGCTCTGCATCCCTCCTTCCAGAAGTTGCCTCTCTCAATACTTTCCTGCAAAATCAAACAGCAGCAAGGCAGCACCGTTATGAAAAATTGTCTTCCAGAAATCTCATAATGGCTTCCCATAATCAAGCTTTACATGGACAACAGTAGAGGTCCTTGTGATGCAGTAACATTGGCAAGATGTTTTCTGTTCAATTGCTTCCGAGGACAGTTTTACTCACCATGTTTATGCATGAAGGGCATACTAATGACAGTGGAAAACAAATTATGAAATATATTGGGGATCCTGGGCCCATACGCAAATCACCTAAGTGTTAAGATTAAGGGCCAAGTAAATGGCACCCCACGAACATTCTGAACTCTTCCTTTCTTTTCCAAATTACTAGGATAAGTGTTTTACAATCTGGTACTACAAGTTCAGCCTTCTGAGTTAGGCGTTCATCTGAAGCCCCAACCTACACCTTTGGGCAAGAACCTAACGAAAACCCGCCTTCAGTAATTTAGTTTAGTTCACTAGACAAACAAACACTCTCTTCCTTCTTTTAAAGATCACATATATGACAAAGTTAATGATTTATGTTTCATCTCTAACAAGCAAAAGAAACATTTTTATTTCAAACTGCCAGTACTAACACATTGATAATTTACAGATAATTCGAGATTAGAAAATTAGTTAAATAGACAAACAATAAGAAATTATACACCAATTATAATGGTCCACCCAAATGAATCATAGTACTCAAAGGTCCAAAATTTGATAAAGATTTCTAATTTCCATCACTAAAAATATAATAGAACCACAAAAATAATTGGGAGGTTGAAATTCGATACATACCTACCAAGAAAGCTAAAAACTGATATAAAATCAAAAAAAAATTGTAAATTTAGTTGGGTGGGATAATCAAAATACCTAACAGTGACAGCTAGAACAGAATCACCTTCAGCAATTAAATTGTAAGCAATCCACAGATCATCTGCTTCGTCTGGAATCATCTGCAAATTAGCAAATTCAAGATGAAATCAGTTCAAATTCCCAAATTTTTCATCAAATTAAACAAGGAAGATATGAATTAATAGTAATACTCTCAAGTCTCAGATAATAATAGCCAAAAAAAAACCCCAAAATACACTCAAACAAATATAGATATAGATAAAAATATGACCTTGACGCTGCCAGGGCCGCCGTGAATGTAATCTTTACGGACGATCTTCATTGCGATACTATAATCTTTATTTTTATTTTCTGACCTCCTGTTAATTTATATGGGAGGAAGAGAGAAAATAAATGATTTGGAATTGCGTTAAAAAGAGTTCAATAGGCGTGGGAACGTGGGATGCTTCTTGAGTTTTTCGTATCAACTCCTTAAAATCAAGTAAGATTTTCATCATGAACCAAACTCTATTTATTCTTATCCTAAACTCTATTTGTATTTTAATCAATTTAGAACTTTTAATGAAGCACGACAAATGGCGTTCAATGAGGATGCTAACCGGTCACGACCTCGTAAACCGACTTTTTAATATTCTAATTCAAACATGAATAGGTTTTGTAGAACAACCCTAATTCTAATTGAATATCTTATAACAATCCTAATTCTAATTGAATATCTTATAACTATCCTACTTCTAATTGAATATCTTATAACAATCCTAATTCTAATTGAATCCCTAATTCTAATTGCATTAGGTTAATTGAATCGCTAATTCTAATTGCAGTAGGTTAATTGAATCGCTAATTCCAATTGCAGTAGGTTACTTTAATACGTTAGTATATAGTCAATGTTTCCTTCTATAGGTTACTTTAATATAAAATTTTAACCTGTTTTTTCACCATATACCCCGACAAATTGGAAAATTCACCATATACCCTTAATGTTTCAAATATTCACCATATACCCCTGAGTTTCAAAAAACGTTCACAAAATGCCATTTTCCTAACCGCCGTTAACTCACCGTTAGCTTTATTTACAAATTTGCCACAATAAACCCCTAAACCTAAAATCTAAACCCTAATCCTAAACAATAACCCTAACCCACCCCTACCCCTAAACCCCACCCCTACCCCTAAACCCCGCGCCCGCCCATCCCCATCCCCACCCCCACCCCCCACCCCCACCTCACCCCCCTACGCAGCCCCCCACCCCTTCCCCCTCCTCCCTCCCCCCGTCGTCAGCCCCCCATCCCCTCCTTCCCCCCAGTCGCAGCCCTCATCCCCCTCCCTCCCCTCCCCGCAGCCCGCCTCCGCCCCTCCCCCGCCAACGATTTCCCTATCCCAACGATTTCGCCCTCCTCCCCCCGTCGCAACCTCCATCCCCTCCCCTCTCCGGCCCGCAGCCCTCCGCCCCCCCCCCCGCCGATTTCCCCCCCCCCCCCCGTCGCAGCGATTTCCCCCGTCGCAACCCTCCGATTCCGGGTAGAATTCGAAACCAACCCCCACCCCTCCTTGTAGAAATCGAAACCAGCTCGATGTACTTCTGTCCCCACACTTCGATCAACGTAAATGTCGCGTCTTCGCTCCAACAATCTTCTCTCGTCGGAACAGGTAGCGATGATGATGGTGTTGAAGAATCTAGACCTTCCGCCATTGTTGAGAGCTTCAAAGAAGGAGGAAAATGAAGCTCTCAACCACGAGTATGGTAAAGCGCATCCATCAAATTAAACGGGGATGAAGAAGAAACTTCCTCGATTTTGCTCTTTTTTTCTCTCCTAAATGGTGGAAGGCGTAATCGGGGTTGTTGTTTTTGAATCGGTGTTTTATTTTTTTGAATCAGGTTGATTTTTTGAATCTTGGAAATGGGGTGGGAAGGCGGGTGGTGTGGTTGTGGTATGATCACCGGTGATAACTCGGGGGGGGAGGGAGGAGGGGGAGGGAGGGGGGGGGGAGGGGTAGGGTAGGGGGCTACGTTAGCGGGGGGGGGTGGGGGGCGGGCAAGTTAGAGGGGAGGGGGTGGGTTAGGGTTAGATTAGGGTTAGGGATTAAAGATTAGGGTTAGGGATTGGTGATAGATTTTAGGGTTAGGGTTTAGTGGTGGTAATATCGTAAATAAAGCTAACGGTGAGTTAACGGCAGTTAGGAAAAGGGTATATGGTGAACGTTTTCGAAAACTCAGGGGTATATGGTGCATATCTGAAACATTGAGGGTATATGGTGAATTTTCCAATTTGTCGGGGGTATATGGTGAAAAAACCGAAAATTTAAATATAGTATAAATGGATCTTATTTTAAAGTGCTTTTTAAACACTTTCTAATGGTACAAAAATTATAATTTTATGAACTATATATTAAAAGTTATGATCAATTTACTATATTTAAGTTTTTCATTGTGAACCCAACTCTATTTATTTTTATCCTAAACTCTATTTGTATTTTAATCAATTAAGAACTCTATTTATATTCAAAAAGAAAAATGACATATATGGCACTTAATGAGCGCGACAAATGGCGTCCACCAATGAGGACGCCAAATGTCGTAGCCTCGTTATCTGGCTTTTGCCAAATGTCGCGGCATTGTGATCTGGCTTTTGCCAAATGTCGCGGTCTCGTGATCTAGCTTTTGTACTCTGCTTTATATATTAGTTATATGATATAGATACTACCTCTATTTTTTTTAATTATTACATTTTAGATTTTTTTGTCCCAAACCAGCTTATTTTTGTGCCACTTTGCGAGAAACTACCTTAAGTAAATGAAATTGTCCAAACTACCTGAACCCATAAAACCATTGTTGACCAGTACCCAAATGGTTTTCCAACCAGTTGACCATGGTTTTCTTGTCAATAATAGTCATGTGCCAAGCACGTGAGTCGAATTTTTGCCATTTTTTATTTCTCCTCTTTGTGGCCACCACTCACCACCCAATGTCGTCACCTTTGCCTAGCCACAACTACCAATACGAGCACCCACCGTTACTCGCCACAACCACTACGACCACTCATTGCAACCTAAAGCCACCCAGTGCAACCTACAACCACCAATACAGCCACCAACCGTCACTTGCCACAACCTATACGACCACCCACCGCAACCCACAAACCGCCCTACCCAGTACCCACTACTCGTAAACTCATATCTCATCAACAAATCGGAAACCCGCTATCCATAAACTGCCCCACCCACACCCTACCACCACCATTAGCACCGAAATGAGGGAATGGGGGAAAATTGAGGGAATTGGATGAAAAATGGCAAAAAAAAACGAGTCAAGTGCCCAACACATCGTTATTATTAAACTGAAAACCACGATTAACTCCCCTTTAAACCATTTGGGTATTGGTCAACAATGGTTTCATGGAGTTCAGGTAGTTTTGGACAATTTCGTTTACTTAAGGTAGTTTCTCGCAAAGTGGCACAAAATTAAGATGGTTTGGGACAAAAAATCATACATTTCACCCTATTTACAAATTTTACTTTTAACCGTCATTTGTAGTTTGTACATCAATAGAAACATAGTCATGTAGAATTTTATTAGATTAGTCTTAATATATATTTTACTAACATGTACCTGTATACACAAATTTCGAGTCAAAATAAATATGACAGGAAACAAAGTAACAAAGAAATTATATTTCAATAAGGCCCTGTTCTTTTGGACTTATTTTCAGCAAAAATAAGTAACAATAAGTACAGTTCAGCAAAAATAAGTTCAGTGCAGCAAAAATAAGTAAAAATAAGTCCAGTTCAGCAAAAATAAGTAAAAATAAGTTCGGTTCAAAAAAATAAGTTCGGTTCGGCAAGAAAATTAAGTTCAAGATTACTATTAATGTTGTTATTATTATTTTTGTTTTCAATATTACTATTAATATTGTTATTATTATTAATATTTATAGTTATAATAACGATGAATTTGTAATTTTTTTTTATTTTTTTATTTATTTTTTTATTTATTTTTAAATTATATTTTTTTATTTTTTATTTTATATTATTTTTTTAATTTAATATTTTTTATTTATTATTTAGTAATTATTATTTATTATTTATTATTTACTATTTATTATTTATTATTTATTATTTATTATTTATTATTTATTATTCATTATTTATTATTCATTATTTATTATTTATTATTTATTATTTATTATTTATTATTTATTATTTATTATTTATTATTTATTATTTATTATTTATTATTTATTATTTATTATTTATTATTTATTATTTATTATTTATTATTTATTATTTATTATTTATTATTTATTATTTATTATTTATTATTTGATATGATGTATTTCTGATTGATATTGTTAGTGCCGTAAAAACTATTTCATTATCATTGTTGATGCTTAGTGATGTTCAAAGTATTTATTTGAGACATTTGTTGTAAGTTTTTAAATTACTATTTTGAGGAATTTTGAAAAATTGTTTTTGATGAATCATGGGTATAAGGCCGGGTGGCATCCCTTCTCTCCTCTTTTTGATGAATGGTTTTGAGATGGTTGATACTTATGATTTTATTTATTTTGAGATAAGAACATCCGGTGGGATAGATGTAGTCCCCGGTGAAGAACATGCCAACCACCTGGTTTTGCGAACTAGGGGTACACCCGGGTTAATTGTTGTCGTCCGAGAGGTCGGGGAGTTCTCGTGTTCTACCCTACATCGGGAGTTTGGCCATTCTTAGACACAGGCAGTGTGGAACGTAATCCCATAGACTGACCTGGAGATTGCGATCTGACAACCCTTTGGAAGTGAATTGTGAATCACTGGCGTTCGGTTTATGACTCAATAACTTGTTGTACCTTTGTTTTATTATTATTTAAGTATTCTAGAGTTGGTTTATTCACTATATCTTGGTTACTTGATGTTGACTATCACTTGTATCACTTGTGAGCTTTATGGTTTTGGATGCATGTTATTGTTATCATGACCGTATGCTTTCCTTTCTTATTAATCTATGTCTGAATCATGCTTTGATTTCTTTTGTTCTGGGAGAACTGCTAGTTACTCCCCACTGACTGTGGAATTATTTAATATATCCTTGCAGATGGAAATGACTGCTAGACTTGTGACTGCTTGGGCTAGCAGAGTGTGGGTTGGTAGTGAGAGGAAGCTTCTGGCAGTCTTTTTGGTAGATGAGTTCTATGCAGACAATAGAGAGTCCTATGTTATACTAGGTCTCAAAGACATTTAGTTTTATTTGAGTTTTAATAGGAGACTTGCATGTCTCGTAGTTTTGGATGATGTTATGGTTTATTATGATTTGGGATGTTCCTTTTTATTAGAATCATAATGTTTTCAGATATTTCTTTTGGAAGCTATGAAACTTTGGTTTGAGGTTATCTTTATTTATTGTTTTAGAGTTGCATAATTGTCCTGACGTTATTTCCACTAACGTCTTTTTAGTAAATCTTGATTAGATATTGTTTAGTATTTTAGTAGTAGAAGGACGGGGTGTTACAATCACTATCCTATTCAATAGTGGTAAGCTCCAATTACTAAATCTATGCAATTAGATATAGGACGGGGTCTTTTTAGTACTTTGAGTGTGTAGGAGTACACTAATAAGTTCACCGAGCTGTCCAGGTTTGCTACCACAATTGTACCTAATGAAGCTGAGCGTGTGAAAAGGTACATCAAGTAAATGGATCCTAGGGTGAGGACCCGTGTTCTGACTTCGGGTGCTTCGACTTTCCAGGGAGCCTATGAGATAGCTCTGAGTATTCATGCCTCTTTGAAAGAGGAGGATTCTGCTAAGGTTGTTGCTGCTAAGAAGCCTACTGCTACCTATGTTCAGTTACCGGCCAAGAAGTCGAGGTATGAACCGTCTGGTCGAGGAGGTTATCAACAGGGTTCTGGATCTGGTTATTGTCCGATTTTTGATCCGAGCAAGTGCCGAATCTGTGGTAAGGCTGCTCATCTAGGGAAGAACCTGTGATGGATCGATTGTTGTTTGTTTCTATTGTAAGGAGATGGGGCACAAGTCTTTCTGGTGTTCTAAGAATCCTAGAGCTCCATCTTATTCTGCTGGCCCTGCTAAGCCAGTTGATTCTTCTGCTCCTCCGAAGAACAGGATTTATGTGATGATGCAAGCTGAAGCCGACGTCCATCCTGATGACATCTCTGGTACTTTTCTTGTAAATAATACCCCTGCTTTTGTTCTGTTCGATATTGGTGCTACGGTATCTTTTGTTGCTAGTTCCTTCGTTCTAAAAGTTAATATTTCCTATAGATCTCCTGTTAAGTCCCTAATATCTCTTCCGTCTGGTGAGAATTATCCCTATCATTCTGAGTTTAAGGGCGTGCCTGTCGGCATTATGGGTTACGAGTTACCACCGATCTTAAGGAGTTTCCTATGTCAGAGTTTGATGTGATCCTCGGAATAGACTGGTTATCGAAGTATCATGCCTGCATTCAGTGTCGTGATTAGAAGGTGGTGCTCCAAGATTATAAGGGTAAAAGGATTTCTTATTCTGGCGTTGTATTGAAGAAGGGTGTTAAGTGGGTGTCCGCTCTGAGAATGCGGAAGATGCGTCAAAAAGGTGATGTGGTATACCTTTTCATGGTGAGGGATTTGTCGTCTGAAGATCATCTATTCCGGTAGTTCGGGATTATCCTGATGTATTTCCTGAAGAATTGCCAGGTATTCCTCCTGAAAGAGATGTGGACTTCTGCATTGATTTAGTACCGGGTACTGGTCCTATATCCAAGGCTCCGTATAGAATGGCGCCGTCTGAATTGCAAGAGTTGAAGACTCAATTGCAAGAGTTGAAGACTCAATTGTAAGAGTTGATAGATAAGGGCTTCATAAGGCCTAGTGTGTCTCCTTGGGGTGCTCCTGTTCTGTTTGTCAAGAAGAAAGACGGGAGTATGAGTCTGTGCATTGATTACCGTGAGCTGAATAAGGTAACGATCAAAAAAAAAATATGTTGCCTAGCATTAAAGATCTATTTGATCAATTGAAAGGTACTGGGGTATTTTCTACGATCGATCTGAGATCCGGATATCATCAAATCCCCGTTAAGAAGGAGGATATTCCGAAGACTACTTTCCGCACCAGGTATGGGCACTATGAATTTGAAGTGATGCCATTTGGTCTCACGAATGCTCCTGCTATTTTCATGGATTAAATGAATCGCTCTTTCCACGAGTACTTGGCATGGTGTTAAAAAACGGTCTTGTTGGTTCGGTCGCCCGAGTTGGAAAGGATTTCAACTTTGGCGAACCGACCCGACCGATACGAACGATGTTTTATAAAAGGCCGCGATTTCGCCCGAACCGACCGTGACAAAGAAATAACGCCCGCATTTTCTGTTTTAAGACGCATTTGTCTGATTTAAAGAGCAGAGAAAAAGTTAGAGAGAAGAAGAAGATTAGAAGAGGAAGCCATGGCCATGCCGCCATGGTTTAGAGCTTCTTTTCTCAGAATTTGGGAATCGGGAATGAGGGGGAGTAGATGAAGTGGGGAACAACTGTTTATATTAAATGAGTACTGACAGTGGGAGATGTTTCAATTTTTTTTTTTTGGTGTGAATTTTTTATATTTTATTGTTATTGAGTAGTGAAGGGGAAAGATTTCTACTATATTTAATTGGAAAGTGGCAAGTGGGCCTCTTTTATCTTTTTCTTCTTACTTCTTACTTCTTGTTTGATTGACTTGCTGCACCCACGTCCCTTATTTATCTGCTTTTTTTATCTTTTTATTTTAAGTTTCCCTCTCAACCCACTGCCTTTTTTCCTTTTTCCACTATCAAGTATAGTATCCTGTTGAGTCGGTATCAGTTTAGCTGAATTTGACTTTTGAAGAGCGACATGTTCGTATATTGGACCGTCAGAACCGTGCTCTTATAATTCCCTTTATTAAAGTACTATGGAGAAGTCAAAAGTACGAAGAAGCTACTTGGGAAACCGAAGAGTCGATGCGACTGAAATACCCGGAACTATTCGTTTCAGGTATTCTTTGTGTGCTTGTCTTGTTTGTGTGTTTTTGAAGTTTCAAGGACGAAACTTTATTTAAGGAGGGGAGATTGTAACAACCCATAATTTTGCTCCTAGTTTTTCGCAAAAGTTTTCCCTAAAACTATTATTTTCTCTAAATTAATGATTTTTATTTTTATAATATTAGGAGCCGAATTATTAATTTTATTTTTCTATGGCGTGCTAATGTGTCTATTATATTTATATTTATAATATAATTTATTGGAATTATTTTCATTATTAAATATTTTCAAAGTTTAGGCGCGATTTAGGAAGTTATCGATTCATCGCGTGACGGGCTTTTGTTGCATGGATCCTTGGTGACTTGAGCCGAAATTATTTTGGTGTAGTTGGGCTTGGACAGTCGGCTATGTGGAGGGAGAAGGGAGAAGTTTTTCTTCTTTCATTTCTTTTTTTATTTTGATGACTCTTTGTGTTTTGTAACCTTCATAACCCCCCTCATCATTTCTCCTAATAAACCTATTTTATTTATTCCTTTAAACACTCCAAAATCTGATTAAATATCAGAACTTCATTGCTGCCATATTCTAAAAAATTCGGACATCATCACCTTCATCATTCTCTCTCAAATTTTTCCATTTCTACTCTTCATCAATTGTTCGTGACTTGTTCTATTTGTCTCTTTCTTGTACGTGGTGCTTTGGGGTTTGAAGAAGGAGAAGGGTGCACGCCTATAATGGGATTTTCCAGTAATTTGCAGCTCATCTTCGACGATCCATGTAACTAGTAGTTATCTTAGAACAATAGTGATTAAGGTATTATTCGGTATTAGATTTTTAAGCTAGGAATTGTTTATAATACTTTTTGAATGAAATTATTATTGAGATTTGACGTGAACATACTTGATGCATGCTGTATGAATATTGTATGCAGAAAAATAATTTTTGTCTGAGTTTTAGTATTTATTCGATTTATTTGGTAATTTATGCATTTATGGCTTATTTGCAAAATAAATAGTGAACGAATATTATAATTGCTGAAATTATTTTTTGTGAAGCATGTTATATGTTTTATCTGTATTTCATGCCTTGAAATAATTTTTTACTACTGTTTACAGGTTTATTTAATTGGTTTATCTGTTTTTGCGTTTTCGTGTCTGTCAGTATATAAATCATGAAAATTATTTATGAAGGCATAAAAATTCATTTCTTTGCATATTATATATTATAGTGAGTTTATGCATGTTATGTGAATTTTTGGTAATTTTTGAGCGTTTATTTATATTTTTAATTATTATATTGGCATTATTAAGTATTCTGTAAATTAACGTTTAAAAATACTTTTAGAGTCCGAAAATTAGAAATAAAATTTGTACCATGTCATTAGAGCCATAACGGTAGTATGATAATTTTTGTGTTATTTTACTGTTCGTTTTTATTAGTTTACTAATTATTATTGTGTTTTTGTTATGAGTTTGTGGATATTCTTTTTAATTATTTTAGGGCTTGTTAATCAGAAATAATTTGTGAGCTTTTATGTTCTTGGAAGCTGGTGTTTAGTAGTTTACTGTGGTTATTATTGGATATCATTATGTTTACGTTTGGTTTATGTAAAAATGATTAGTTGTGTACGTTTCATTGATTTAATAAGCCTGGGAGTTGATTGGTGGTGGAGTCAGACGCACGCTGATGCGTCAGACGTAGTTTGGTTAGTGCACCAGTCACACAGTGTGGCGCTGAGCGCACAGTCTAGTGCAGCCTAATTTTTCGTATGATCTTGTATATATGTTCTACTTGTGTTGGTGATCTTATTTGATATGATGTATTTCTGATTGATACTGTTAGTGCCGTAAAAACTATTTCATTATCATTGTTGATGCTTAGTGATGTTCAAAGAATTTATTTGAGACATTTGTTGTAAGTTTGTAAATTACTATTTTGAGGAATTTTGAAGAATTGTTTTTGATGAATCATGGGTATAAGGTCGGGTGGCATCCCTTCTCTCCTCTTTTTGACGAATGGTTTTGAGATGGTTGATACTTATGATTTTATTTATTTTGAGATAAGAACATCCGGTGGGATAGATGTAGTCCCCGGTGAAGAACAAGCCAACCACCTGGTTTGCGAACTAGGGGTACACCTGGGTTAATTGTTGTCGTCCGAGAGGTCAGGGAGTTCTGCGTGTTCTACCCTGCATCGGGAGTTTGGCCATTCTTAGACACAGGAAGTGGGGGAACGTAATCCCATAAACTGACCTGGAGATTGCGATCTGACAAACCTTAGGAAGTGAATTGCGATTCACTGGCGTTCGGTTTATGACTCAATAACTTGTTGTACCTTTGTTTTATTATTATTTAAGTATTCTAGAGTTGGTTTACTCACTATATCTTGGTTACTTGATGTTGACTATCACTTGTATCACTTGTGAGCTTTATGGTTTTTGATGCATGTTATTGTTATCATGATCGTATGCTTTCCTTTCTTATTAATCTATGTCTGAATCATGCTTTGATTTCTTTTGTTCTGGGAGAACTGCTAGTTACTCCCCACTGACTGTGGAATTATTTAATATATCCTTGCAGATGGAAATTACTGCTAGACTTGTGACTGCTTGGGCTAGCAGAGTGTGGGTTGGTAGTGAGAGGAAGCTTCTGGTAGTCTTTTTGGTATATGAGTTCTATGCAGACAATAGAGAGTCCTATGTTATGCTAGGTCTCAAAGACATTTAGTTTTATTTGAGTTTTAATGGGAGACTTGCATGTCTCGTAGTTTTGGATGATGTTATGTTTTATTATGATTTGGGATGTTCCTTTTTATTAGAATCATAATGTTTTTAGATATTTCTTTTGGAAGCTATGAAACTTTGGTTTGAGGTTATCTTTATTTATTGTTTTAGAGTTGCATAATTGTCCTGACGTTATTTCCACTAACGTGTCTTTAGTAAATCTTGATTAGATATTGTTTAGTATCTTAGTAGTAGAAGGACGGTGTGTTACAATCACTATCCTATTCAATAGTGGTAAGCTCCAATTACTAAATCTATGCACTTACTTCCTCCGTCCCTGAATAGATTTCTCATTTCTAAATTGGGCACTATTTATAGGTAAATAAAATCCTCAAAACAAATTTCCAATATATATAAAAAAAATAGTCATGTAGAGTCTTTTTTATTTGTCTCATTGTGTGCGTTAGGAAAATCATACTTTTATAATTTGTACTAATATACAATCAAAGATATTAATGATACAAATCGTGTTGGCAAACGTGCCTTGGAGAAATGGGAAATTTGTTGGGGACAGAGGGAGTATTTTCTAGTTTTTATCAATTATTGGGTTCTTTGTCTCCACTAATAAGAGCTTGGAGTTTGATTTGTTAATCTCCTCTTGTGGGAGTTTAAAGTCAGATTTTGTGGTTTGTTACAAAGCTTTAGGTCATTGATGGTTTGTTGTACAAATTTGCAATCAACGACATTGGGTTTTCTTACACTATCGACCCATGCAAATAAAGAGATTTCTTCTCACAACTATGTTAGAATGATGAAAACTCTCATAAAAGGTTGCATGATTCGACGAACGAACAGAGGGGGCTATACTATATTGTCATCTCTAGCTCATTATTATCATAGTTATATCGTAGAGGAAGTTCATTTGATCGCGTTAGATTAAATTTCGTTTGTCTTTAATATTGAATGTAAAATGTCGTATGACATATGACTTTTAATTAATGAAATTTATCTTCTTCCTTAAAAAATTAAACAGCACATGTTGAGTTGTATTAAAATAACAGTCATTTTAGAGTTTATGTCTCCTTCACTGACAGCCAGGCAAGATAACATATCTCAAAGTGCTGTAAAATTGTTTTTCAGAATCCCCTCTCTCCTCTTCCTCCCTAAAAAACCCTAATCCTTTTATTCTAGTTTGGGGTTGCCATCATTCTTTCTATGGTGGTAAGCTCCCAATTCTTCTTTTTTCTTCTAGTTTTCATTGATTTTGTTATTAAAAATACTACATTCTCTATCTGTTTGATACTTTTCTACCCAAATTTTGGATTCTTTCTCTCCTTTAATGGGAGTTTGGAGTTTGGTTTTATTATTTTCCCACGTGGAAGTTTAAAACTTGGTATGAGATATTGTTCGTATTAGTTGAAATTCAAGACCATCAACATCGAAGTATTGGAAATTCGGATGCAGTCAATATGGTTAAATCAAGAATTTCTTCCCCAAACTATGTCAGAATGATAGACTTCCCCATCAATAGTTGTGTGATTCATCAAATACAAGGGGGGGGTTGCTTTTGTATTCTTTCGATCCCGGTTCATTATAGTTTATTCGAAAAGGAATTTGATTTGATTTTGTCGGATTATATCTTGTTTTTCTTTAATACTTATTGTAGATGTCGTTTGGCCTTCAATTAATGAAATTCTCTTATAAAAAAGTGTTGTAAAATTTGATTTTGAGTAAGTTAAAAGAGTTACTCCAACAACAAAGTTAGCACAAGCCAAAACACCCTTCTAAGCTAATTTGAACAATGTACCGTTGTGCAATAGAGCAAATCATTATTTTAATTATTTTGATAACCACCTGGTAAACATGAACATCGAAAGAAAGGCTTAAAATAGCGCGTTCTCTTCAGTTAAACTTATTAGACCCAATTCGAATTGATCAACTCTAAATTCACCTTATATTTTGATCTTATTGGACCTGATCAGGCCAAAAACTTGTTTTTTAAAGTTGAAGAGAAAGCACCCTTATTGTAACCAAAGTGTACAGTTACATGCAATGTTCCAGGAAAGCATTTGTTCTAGATTCAAACAGATACACGTGGTGCAAAGCAAAAAAAATTATTTAATTATAGAATGTATAATATTACAGGGTATATTACAATAAAGTAAATCTATCTGAATATAATTAATTTTTAACATTGACAAAGAGCAAAAATGAGTCATATATCGCAACTTTAAGCCTCTAAAGAACAAGGGAATGACAACAAAGCAAGGATATACAATTTTAAGGAATAAAATTGTCCAAGCAACTTCAAGCCTCTGAAGAACAAGGAATTGGTAACAAAGCAAGGATATACAATTGTAAGCAATAGAGTTGCCCACTAGATACTGTTGTACACAATGCTTCTCCCATTGTTGAAAGTAGTTCCATCACATTTCAATGTCATCAAGATCAGGGAGTGGGAAGCGAAGGATAGCAGCAACGCCAGTCAGCTGCGCCAATTCTGTGTCGACAAACCACTATCAGTAACAAGACAACGACGTAGGCAGACAGACAGGAAAAGAGAAAGAGAGAGAGAGGAAGCGTGGGAGACAGATTTTCATCACCAAGAGAGGAGACATTTGGTTCATTTATCACTTTTTTCTTTTCTTCACAGAGATGTACTTTCACTATAATACCCATGTTTGGGAATTACATGGGGGAAAAGAAGGAAGGGGAAGGGAATCGGGAGAAAATATTATCCTTCCCCTCTCATAAACCAAAACTTCTCATTGTTGGAAAGATTTGGCCGTAAAATGCAATCACTCTTCTATTCCCTCCCCTACCCTCCACGATTATTATACCAAGAAAGTGCAAATGATAAATCACCCATCATGATTCCATTGTAGCAATTTCAGGAAAGGAGAGGTAAGATGCTGCCAAGGGTACAGTTGAGGAGAAAAGGTGAGCTGTGAGCTTTTACACCATGAAGATTTTAAGATTTTATACTTGAGAACACTTAAACATAGGGTATCAAAACAGTTACTGTATAATTCACTTCCTAAGCCAAAAAATACGGCATAAAGGTCGGCACTCCTTCCTCCTTAAACAACACAGGCTCTAGATCAGTAGTGTCTAATGTTCCCTATATTTTTCTGATTTTCATAATAAATGAGATCCAACAGCTTCACCACAAGTTCAAAAAATGGGGCAGTAATTTGCCATGATAAGTGAAACACTTCTCTCTTTTATGTGAGAGCTTTTTGAGAGAAGTGTTTCACTTATTTCAGGACGGAGGAAGTATAATATTGCCATGATAGCTGACTTTTATCAAACCTAGTATGCATGTTACCTAAAATTCCCACACATTATTTAATAATGTAGCTCAAGTAAATAAAATGGATATAGCAGAGGAAAATTGCACTTACGCTCCCCTGACACATGCATGGACGAGAATATAAATGCGCTTCCTCCAGAACCTTTGACTGAGTCAACCAAGTTGATATATTTTTTCCGTGTTGCTACATCAGCACTCCTGATATCCACTCAAAATTATAAACAATATAATTAATCATTAATTGACACATAAGAAATTATAAAGAAAAATAACAAGCTTATAACAATTGACCCCAGGAAGACAAATAACACAACTATCATTGAAATCAAATCATGTTTGGAAAAAGGGATATGGTTAGAAAGCACACACTTCATACAGGGTAAGCCACATGATCATACAGGGTCAAGAACACTACCCTGATAATAATTTTACATTTGCTGTACCAAGTGAAATTTTGACAACCTCCTAAAAGAATCTTGGTTCAATATATTGTCAACGATTAGGAGCCTAAATTTTAAACTACTACAAGGCCCCCTCAAATTAATTGAGATGACCCTACTAGTGAGCTTGTGGTTCACAGCTTATAGAGCACATCTATATCACTATACGGACAAGGCAAAGCTTTAAGTTCTCACCATAGGCTATTAAGATTGTTTGCTCTACTTGACCACTTTCTAACATCACTTAACCGAGTTTTAAAACAGAACTCCCCATATGGAAATCAGGTAAAATCGTATGTAGTCTATATAAATCCCACTTTTTCAAACGTGGGCTCACTAGGAAGGGGGTTTTTAGGACCAGATACACAGGAAAATTATACAAAACATTGCATTATATGAAGTAAGATGCATAGAAATGTCCCTTTACGGCATATACATGAAATATGCTAGTGACTTAACACTTATGTGATCTAAATATTACTAGACTCAGCGTAAGAACAAACCTGAATAGTTCATCCGTGATAAGTAGTGTTTGGACAGCCATTCTCTCATGAGCAACTTCTACATGTTTAGGACCATAGCATGCACGAGCTGAATCCTACATGATTCACAAATGAATAAGAAGAATGCAAGGGAAATAATCAAGCAAGAGTCTAACCTCTACTACTTCAGAATATTACTCATGTGGTCTACCTCCAAAGACCAGAGTTTTGATAGCAGAATGTCAATAAACTGATAGTACTATGCCAAGCCATAGGATGATACCATCAATTAAGTTTAGGACCCCAAACCCTCTTTTAAAACCAAATTTCTTTTCTTCTAATGAAATTTCCATAAATATATCAGGTTCGCTACTCCTCCCGCTCCAAAGGAGCACACTAAATTAGATTGCATCCACATTTGAGCTCATCTATTCATGCATCTTTGGGAAATAAGATATGGATGGAGAGTCAGGATGTAGAGGACCTAATTCCAGAAAGGACTACACAAAGGGCGACAGCAAAATATAAGGACAGTCAACTCTATAACACATATGTTACTGAATACCATGATATAGGAGGATATCTGAATGTTGAAGGATTATTTAAAATTCCAACAGCAACAGACTGCAGCATAACAAGCATATTAAAGCAAGTCAAACATACATCTCAAGAATAGAACCTGACATTTGATAGCATGCTGAAGAACTCCTCGAGGGCACGGACCTGAACCAAACAAGAGTAGACAACATTGTCACCAGATGCCCGCAAGATCACTAAGAACATATCATAAGACTAACCATGGAACTTGGCAGTCAAAAAGGACGAACAATCAAAAGATTCGTAAGTTAGTCACCTCTTGCACTGCCTTTGTATCCTTTATCATACTCATTACGTTTGGTGCATCCAGAACCTCCCTCAAGCTATGCCTGTTCAGAAAAGAAAAGAACATCTTTTAAAAATAAAAATAAAAACAACCAATTCAACAAGACCAGGCTAGAGATTTTCTCAACAAAGAATATACTCAAGAACTTGACACAGACGATACCGAGAGACCTGAGTGCAAGATACTATAGATTTAATCATTGTCAAGATTCCCCAATAGCTGAAGTAACTGAAGCACGGAACAATGCAAAAGTAATACATATCCGCTCTAGGCCACATAGAGCAGACAAGCTAAAAAATCTTACAAATCAAACCTGCAGGATCTTCAAGTTGCAACTAATCCAATAATCTTTCAGATCCATCATCCTATCTTCCAATGGAAGATCTCTAGTTAAATTTTATTATAGTAAACTAAGAGGTATTCTAACAAGAAAAAGAACTCCCAAAGCTTCACTGTTTCCCCCAAAATACAAAAGTAATGAAGCAAGTAAAACAAAAGACGTATTCTTTCCATACTTGTATCCTGAAGTAGTATGCACCAGAACTATGCGCGACTTGTTCTCTATAATAGATCTCATCTGTCTTCTTTCAGCTTCCAGCAATAGGTGACGGTGAAACTGATCCTAAAGACAAAGAAAAGACCCTTGATCAATTAAGAAAACAAAAACCCCTGCATAAGAGCCTGAATATTTCTGAGGTTATATTCAGCAACTCCAAAACCAATACAACCAAATATACCAGGAGTTATTCACTGAAGCCATAAGCCACAAGAAATTCAGCATTACCCAACTAAGAAAGAGGTTAAATGAGACTTCATGAAACTGAATACCATGCGGAATATATGATAATAGATCACTCCACTAAATTCGAAAATCCCAATTTGACATGCTTATCAATCATAATATTCTCTGAATTGAATCATGCAATTGAGCTGTAAGCATGTTGCTATTTTTTCAGGACCACTTACAAGTTACCCACACAGAAACTAGAAACTCTTCAGAGATTTGCTATTTTCATTGGTAGTCACTGACATATTGTGAGGATCTCATGGCTACAACCAGAGTAAAGTAAATAAATTTACAGATACTTCCAGAGTAACCATGATGTATAGGGTTTTTCACCAAATAATATTTTCATACATTGATACACTGCCGCTACTATTAAAGGTCAATTCGGTTTTAAAATTGTGAAATTAAGATTATTCTGGAATGTTGATTGCCTCAACCAAACTACATAAGGATGTTTAAGACATACTTAGAATGTGTTTGGATGAGGGCACGGAATGGGATTGAAAGTGAGAGATCCATTTTCTTTGTGCAGATGTGGAATGGCAAAGGGAATGGAACGGAAGGAAATTGGAGGGATCCAGTATCTTTCTCCATTCATTAAACTGAATCCTTCAAGTATTCAAAAGATAAAGACAGAAAATGTATGCCCACTCCCCTCCCCTACCGTCCATTCTTTTCCCTCTCCATTCCATCCTCTTCTCTTTACGGTTCCTAACCAAACACAGTGTTATTGTAAGAGCTGTCCCACAAAAAAATCTATCCTCTCAAGTTCTACATGGCTCTACAAGCTTAAGTCAGGAATCAAGACATAAGCAATCCATCTTTTTGGTGTGTGTAAAGCAATACAAGAAAAGGCAAGACCAACATAGGTTGGCAATACCAACATCAATCAAAAAAAACAACTGACCTTGGTAAATCCAGGACTTGCAATGACAGCACAGCGGACGACCTTGAAATCAACATGATTCAGGAAAGCCTGTAACATCAGCATGGAAAATGTCATTTCAGTCACACGCTGAAGAATATAGAACAGTATCGAGTCATTTAAACATGCGCATCGATACGAATGCATACTAACTCACCTGCACAACATTCTCGAAAAATTTATTTAAGGCCTACAGCGAAAAACAAGGGAAAATCACGTCAGTTCTCACTTGTACAGCTCTAGGACCTTCATTAGAAAATGGGAAAAAAGTCCTGGAGTTTTACAACTCTGGGACCTTGTTCAGCTGCGGCTATTAAAATATAGCTTATAACGACAATTGTATTTGTAACACATACAGATTCATATCCAGCAATAGCAGGGCCATGTTTCCGAGGAATTGAAACTTCTATTCGAGAACGGGTGATGGTTACACTGCCAAAACAAGAAGAAAAGCATACCAAGAAGTCAGTGAGTAAAAACGACAACCTCATGCTAGCAATCGCCACATCACAAGAACCAATTGTTACTAGAGCAACCATACACTCAGAAGTTAGAAGCCACATTGCACGACTGCATACTTAGCAAAAACATAGGCAGACATCAAAATATATTTTTATCGTTATAACAGTTTGCAAACAGAGCTAACAAAAACCATATATGTGTTGGCAGTACCTGGCAGTACTCTCAGCAGGTGCAAGTTTCACACTTTCACTATAGAAACAAAATGATAGATCCTAACCAAAACAAGGGAGGAAGAAAGAATCTCTTGTTATTAGGAAAAGGATATAAATCCCATAATATGAGGCTGAGAGTGAATTTAACAATTCAAAAGGTTACGGAAAATGTGGTCAGCAAACCAAAAACCTACTGTAATCTAGTGCTTCCCACTTTCCAGGCAACAAAGAAAAAGCAACTTATTTCTATCCTTCTTGTCAACTATTTGGAACTATTAGTGATCTAAAAATCATCAAAAAAATTCGACCAAAAGTAGCAATGGTTAGATTCATTTCCAGTAAAAAGCCATTCACTGACAAAACATCCAAAAGGGAGATCCAAAGATGTGACAGCATCTAGGTCAGTAATATCTGTGGTGTTTGTCGAGGTTTAGGTGCTGGTAGCAGATTAGATTTTTATTGAACTAGCTCTTACTTCTTGGCCTTACATGCTGCAAATAAATAAATATTTGAAAATCACTTCCGCAACTAATTGTACCTTTTACCAACCAAAAGTATGTGTGCAAGTCCCTCTTGCATTATTATCACTACTAGATCAGCACTGGCAGCAGGATCTGGATAAAAACAAAACAGATGCA
Organism: Beta lomatogona; assembly: GCA_947646795.1. Taxonomy (NCBI): domain Eukaryota; kingdom Viridiplantae; phylum Streptophyta; class Magnoliopsida; order Caryophyllales; family Amaranthaceae; genus Beta; species Beta lomatogona. The sequence continues at coordinate 2,805 of CANSNZ010001374.1, read as the reverse complement.
GACAATTAAAAAACCAACAAAGCTTCCATCTTATGCTGTGATAAAATATATAGAACCTTGGTCAACAAGACAACGGTATTCCTGAACATCAGGAGTTCAGTTACGGGATACGTTTTAAATTCTTTTAAACACATAATCTTGTGTAATTTCCTGGTTCAACCAAAAGGGCCCTTACCGCGCCATACATGAGGAAAATGTGAAGCTAATTAACATCATAAAAATGATAGTAGAATAAAAAGCTGAAAAAAAACAATGTGCTTCCATGTGATAATCATTTGACAAAAATGGTGTTAAAATCAATTAATGTTGACAAGTCAAAAATAAATTGGTCCAGAAAACAACAAAGTAAAAACTGTCCAATGATATAAGGTATGACCAGACATAAGGTTGACTCCTAGCCTTTTTTTCTTTTTCTTTTTTTGATGAGTAAATATAGCTACTTTGGTTTCTCTTGTTACTTTATGAAGATTAGTCCCAAACTTCCTTTCCTGCCAACTTAAAGATAGAAGCGATCATCAGAATCAATCCAGAACTTCCTAGATTTATCCAGGTCAGCATTTCCATCCCAAATAATGAAAGACCCATTCAGAGCAAACTACAACCACAGTCCCTACAGCTCAAATTATGCCACCACAATATGCCATGCAACCTAAAATAACCACAATGTTTCCAATCATTTCACAGTAAAGGGATTCGGCATTCAACTATCAAGCATTATTTTTCAGTGAACGTGAACCAAGAAAATTATTAGAAGTGATGCAAATATCCGCTTTTTCACTGTCACAACCATGGAAGCAAGTGTCCAACAGCAAAAAAAAAATAGATAAAATAATCAAAAAGTATACCTGCCGCTTGACGGAGCATATCCAATGCCAAGGAGTCCCAGACATCCTACAATATTAAGTAAGCAGATCTAGCATGAGCAGGTCAATGACGAGGAAAAGTCAAAACTTGAAAGATAATGTCAATTAAAGAAATCGGGTATAGATTTGCATAACACCTATATCAAGTGATGCACTTCTTTAACACATCCCCCATTCAACTACCGGGAAATGCAAACCTATGAATTAGGTTCTACATAAATAGTAAATATTAAATAATATTGTTTCTTTTTATAAGGCACGCACAATATTAGAGGTCGAACAGATCGTTGACAAATCTCAAAACATATTTGATAGAAATTATATGAAAATAATATTATAAAGTATTTTTTGAGATAAATCTAATGGGATAATTTTAAAAAAAATCATCTAGCATATTACAAGCGATATTAGTGATCACAGCAAATTTTTGATAAGTATGTCTGCCTTTTATTTAAAACGAAGGAAGTAGATGCCAACTTGCCTCATGCATAGAGTAAACCAAGTGCACTCTTGGAAGTATTAGAAATAAAAACGTCTAGGGCAAATGCTTTTCCTTCCATTCTAAGGTTAATGTTCAAGAGGATTGAGGAGCTTTAATGCTTAAAGGATATATATATATATATATATATATCTCAGTACAAATAATATTAGGGATGAAAATGGTTGCAGATTCTTAGCGTCCAAAGACTGCTCCTACTTTACACTAATTAAAGCACAACTTACAGCAGGCAAAAACAGGCTACCCTTCCAGGTTCTCTTTACATGGAATTAAAACTCTCCCTCCATTACTGAACGGCCGTTCAACAGATTTTGGATTTGCCGTTCCGCGAAATCCCCCGTTACGGAACGCCATAATAAAAATCGCACACTTCTCGCGCGTTGTCCCGTTCCGTACGCGAACTCGCCGCGTCAGAACGTTTTTATCTTCTTTTCGAACATTGGCCAAAAATATTTTATAGATTAATTATTAGCTGATGAAACATGATGTTCTAATAGATTTGATTATATTATGTTATAATTATGCTTCATAAGCTAAAACAATGCACATAAGGTTAGAACATATTAATATGATTTTTTTTGAATAAATTCATGCCGCGTCGGCCACGATATTTTCCCTTGTCTCTTTACACTACTTAAAGCACAAGAAAGGTGCAAATATCTCTTTAACACATGCAAGCTGAAGCATACCTTTCTTAGCACAAAGGGTCGATGAAGCTCAAGTTCCAACGTATGAAATGCTCCTATCTTCAATGGAAAGCAAAAAAGAAAAAAAAAAGCACAATCAAGAATTATATACGGTAGAATGCATCAACCACATTAACGCAATGTAGCTCACTTAGGTACCTTAACATGCTCATTTTCCAAAATGTTTGTTCCACGTATACGTAAGATGGAGCCTTCTTTTTCATAATCCACTGCCTATGAAAATTATAAGAAGTCAAGCCAACAAGTACAATAGATAATTATAGTAATAAAAAAAATGATGCTCATAGCTCAAAGTCTTTTTAACACTCACTAACTTTATAAAAGCAACATATACCTTCCTCTCTCTTCTTACTTATACTGATTTCAAAGAAAAAAGAATATTTAGGGATGCATGATTTTTCTTACCTCTACTTTGATTTCCAGCCGAAGTTTAACTCGCTCTGCATCCCTCCTTCCAGAAGTTGCCTCTCTCAATACTTTCCCTGCAAAATCAAACAGCAGCAAGGCAGCACCGTTATGAAAATTGTCTTCCAGAAATCTCATAATGGCTTCCCATAATCAAGCTTTACATGGACAACAGTAGAGGTCCTTGTGATGCAGTAACATTGGCAAGATGTTTTCTGTTCAATTGCTTCCGAGGACAGTTTTACTCACCATGTTTATGCATGAAGGGCATACTAATGACAGTGGAAACAAATTATGAAATATATTGGGGATCCTGGGCCCATACGCAAAT